>JAQHUG010000047.1:1905942-1999622 GCA_028555095.1 Dicrostonyx torquatus | reverse complement strand
TCCTGCCTATGTACCCTCTGTGCCCAGCCAGTCCTGCCTATGTACCCTCTGTGCCCAGCCAATCCTGCCCATGTAGCCTCTGTGCCCAGCCAATCCTGCCCATGTAGCCTCTGTGCCCAGCCAATCTGGCCACCTAGCTCTTCTGAGAGCATCTGAGAAAGTCTCCCTTGTGCTCTTATCACTGGCCTCCAGCCCTTGTTTTTCATTTTAAGCAACTCAAAAGTGCCAAGGCAACATTCAGTTCAAAGCAGTACACTCAAGAGAGAAAGCACAGAGAAGAAAGAGCCATGGTCACCCGAAAGCCCCTGGTTCACAGAGAGCCACAGGTAACACTGAGGAAGCTAATCATTGACTTTACTCTGCTTACTGAGGCCCTGGCAGGAAGTTGGCAGAAGTGAATGGCCTTGCCAACTCACGTTCCTTGTCACTGTGCTGAAACACTTGCCCGAAGCAACTGTGAAGGAGGAAAGCTTATTGGGGCTCACAGTTTTGGTCATCATGGTGGTGCTGGGAGCATGTGATACAGTCTGCTCACATCATGGCCGATCAGGAAGCAGATGGTGCTCCAGAACCAGGCAGGGCTGTTCCAAAATCTTCCAAGGCTCGCTCTTAGTGACCTACTTCCTCCAGCTAGGCAACTCCCAAAGATTCTACAGCTTCCCAAATTAGTGCCACCACCTGGGGAACAGACACTCAAAGTATGAGCTTGTGAGGGGTGTTTTAGATTCAAACCTGAGTAAGTTCCATTTAACTCACGTGTTAGAAGGGAACTTGATCCGTGACTGACATTTCCCTTGGCATACCTGCTTCTTTGGGTCCCATGGACCCTCCACAGTACACACACACACACACACACACACACACACACACACACACACACTTACTTTAGAGAGGGTCTTACTGAGTAGTTCCAGCTGGCATGGAACACCCTGTGTAGATCAAACAGCCTGGAACTCACAATGATCTGGCTGCCTTTGTCTCCCAGTGCTGGGATTAAAGCAAACACCCAGCATTTGCTATACATCTTTGTTTGTGTGCACTAATGGTTATCTTCCTGTGAGAAGAACCAGTGTAACAAGGGATCCTTCCTTCTAAGACTTCCGAAGTCTTTGGTCAAGCTGCAGCCACTGTAGTGACCACCTCAAAAGATGAGGTCATTTCCTCACTTTCCTGTCAACGTTGCTGTCACCTTTCAGAACCCTTTTGGCCAAGTTCTTTTCCCTCGACTGAGCTTGTATGGGAATCTTTGCAGCACCATCTCTGTAACTTGGGATGCAGATTTTTTCTTCAAGATTTTCAGTTTCTCCAATTTTTACTTTAATTAGCTGGCTCTATTTGTTGCCTATATTTCTATGGACACACCCGTTCTTGTTTATTTAATAAGCTCTCTTTAAACTACTAAGAATAACAATTCTGCATCCTGTTATGTATACTACAAATAATTTGTGGTTTGAGTCTTCATTTTTGTTGATGCAGAAGACACCTTGACCTTGTAATTAGAGACCTTCCCTTCCCTGAAATTATATAAATATTTACCTGTGTTTTTACCACTGGGTTGTTTATACAAACGCAAGCCATCTGTAATTTATTTTAGTGTTCAAAGTGCGCTTTATTATTTTCTAAGTGGCCCACCAGTTACTCCCAACCATTTATTGAATAGCTCCTCGTTTCCTTGCTGATTTAAACTGCTACCTTTGTCTCCAATCAGGACTCACTTTCCAGTTCTGTCCAGTTTCACTGAGATTCCGATTCTAGCCTGGTAATATGATCTGTCGTTGTCCCCTGACCTCACTTCTTTGGTTTTGGAAAAGAGTTACGTATTTTATTTTATTTTATTTTATTTTTTTGAGTTACGTATTTTAATGTATGTGGCTATTTGCCTGCATGCATGTCTGTGCACCATGTGCATGACATGCTCACAGAGTCAGCAGAGGACCTCAGATCCCCTGGAACTGGAGTTACAGATGGCCTGTGAGCCGCCATGTGAATGCTGGGAACCAAAGCGGGTCCTCAGAAAGAGCAGCTGCTAACTGCTGACTTATCTCTCAGCTGCTGTCTCCTCGGTTTTTTTTTTTTTCGTTTGTTTGTTTTTTAAACCAGTTTATACAATGGTAGTAGTGAAAAAGAAAAACAGTTTGAACATTTTCACCTATTTATTTTTTCTACATCAACTTTAGGATTCTCCCCAATTTCCAAATCATTTTAGAGAACTGAGACCACACATTAGGGACAACTGGCCCAGTTAGAACTTTGACTTTTCTACTTAGAGGCACAAGGGGTTTTTCCCCTTGGCCATGGGTCAGCTGTGGTCTACAAGGAAGCTCCACCATGTGGCTGGAGTTATTACTTCCAGGTCGTGGCCTTGGAGTCTTTGTTAACCATTTGGACAGACTCTGCAGAGGCCTCTGGGCATCATGGCCACTGCAGAGGGACTGGTGGGGTGAATCAGGGCTGCAGGAATAACAGCCAAAGGCCTGGCTTGGTGACTGCTTTGCTTTAGTCCTGAGGATGTTGGTCAAGTCACTGGTTTCCCTGGGTTGGTTTGTTTCTTTGTAACAATCAAGTATTAGGTCTACACAGAGAGGGTTCTTTACAGATGGGAAGGCTGTTGAAAGAGAGTCAGACTGTTGGTGGGCTCAGTTGGTAGAGGTCTCACCCTGCACGAAGACCTGGGTTCCCTTACCAGCACTGCATGGCATAAACCTAGCTAGTGTGGTGTGGTAGAACACGCTCGTAATCCCGGCACTTGGAAGGTTGAGGCAAGGGGGTCAGAAGCTCAAAGTCAGCCTCAGCTTCATAGTGAGTTTGAGGCCAGCTTGGGCTACGGCTACATGGTACCATGTTCAAACTTACTACGGTCAAAAGTAACTCTGGAAAGAAAGGGCTTATTTGGTGTATATATCCCATGTCTCAGCTCACTAGGGGAAGCCAAGGCAAGAACTCCAGACAGGAACTGAAGCAGAGACCATGGAGGAATGCTGCTTACTGATTTGATCACCATGAATTGTTCAGCCTGATTCCCTATACAATCTAGGGGTGCCATCACTACAGTGGGCGGGGCCTTCCCAGATCAATCATTAATCAAGCAAATGCCCCCACAGACTTCCCACAGGCCATCTGATGGAGGCAATTCCTTAACTGGGGTTCCCCTTTCCCAGAAGACTCTAGTTTGTATCAAGTTGACAAGGGCAGCTAACCAGTGAAGACCCTGTCCAAAACCAACAGAAATAGAGATGGTGGGTGGGTCAACCCTCTGAGGGAAGGCAAAGCCCAGAGGCATGCATGTATTAATGAATTCTAGGTGGTTTTTTTTACAATGGTGGGCACTTCAGAGACAGGTGGGGGTGTGAATGTGGCTCTTGAGGCACAGAAAATGTGGCCTCTTTCTCTTTCCTTTTTCCCTTTCTCTGTAGAAAGAGTGTAGGGCTGAGAAGTGGGATGGAGAGGAAAATGAAAGCCCTTGGGACTGAACAACACAAACTCCAGGATGACTTTTTACCAGAGAGTGGCAGTGTGGGAAGACCAAGTTGGAATACGTCTCCACAGCCAGTTTCTTCCTTCCTTCCTCCATTCCTCCCTCCCTCCTTCCTTCCTTCTTCCCTCCCTTCTTCTCTCCTTTCATCCCTTCTTTCTTTCCTTCTTTTGCTGAGTCAGTGTCTCCTTCTGTATTGCAGGCTGGCCTTGAACTCACTCCGTAGCCCCGGTTTGGCCCTGACTTCATCTTGTAACCCCAGGGTGGCCTCAAGCTTGTGCAACGCTTTCTGCCTCCGCCCCATGGAGTGCTTGGTTACAGGTGTGCTCCTCTACACCAGTTCCTAGTCTGTTCCTTTTAGCAGCATCTTTGGCTGTGTGTCAACAGTTTCCGCCCACTCAGAGCAGTTGAGGGCCTAATGCAGACAGCCCTGGCTGGTCCTTAGGTTTCCTGGGCTCATTAATGAGGGACCTTGGCCTTGATTTCTCTCTAGGAGATGAGAGGGTCGGAGAAGCACAGAGGAGATGGACTTCCCCATTCCAGGAGACAGACCAGGGCATGAATCCTCTGTAAAGAGGCGAGTGTGAGGGACATAGGGTGTGAGGGACATAGGTGGCAGCTGCCCCGTCCTTCTAGACCCAGAGGGAGGCCTGGATGGGCCATGCACAGAGCTGTGCCAGGAGGCAGGTAGACTTCAGTGCCCAGTACTGCCTGTCTGACCTTGGGAGATGGGACCTGGCTTCACAGACTTGGGCAGAGCTGCCCCGGCAGGTGAGTGTCTACTCCCACCAGCTGCTGGAGAGAGGTGGGTGTTGGAATGCTGCTCCTAGCCACCCTGGCCTCACTAAGCCTGGCATTTCACACACCCATTCCTTAACCTCATTCTCTGTCTATTTCATTCCTCTTCCCACGCAGTGTTTACTAAAATCCCTCCTCCACCACGAGAAGCACGGGACTTCGGTTCCCTGGGTCTCCTGGGAAAGTTCCCACAACCTGGCTGTCATCAAGCACAGAAGCACTGTGTGGCCAGCAAATACCACCCACTGCAGGCCAGAAAGCCCCAGCTTCTACCTCGGAGGGCACAGACTTTGTCAGGGACAGGAAAACCACCAGGTAATGTCAGAGGCAAACCGACCTTCTTTCTGAGGCTTCCAAACACCTCATAGGAAAAGAAAGACGCAGGTCCTGATGGCTTTTTTTTTTTTTTTTTTGTATCAGAACTGGAGAAAGCAGTTAAAGAACCAAGGAGAGACTGCGAGGATCTGCTTATGGCTGTCTAAGGCCTCGTCTCTAGCTGTGTACTCTCATGTACAGTGTGGAATCTTGCAACCTAGAGACTTGTCAGAAAGTGTCAGGCTTTCCCCTCAGCCAGGGCTGTGTCCTAACCACCTCAGAAACAGCGCCATGCATGCAGCAACTAGGGATGTGATGTTCAGGCACACTCAGCCTTGGCTATGTGCAGGTTGGAGAAATCACCTTGGAAAAGTACCCGGTCTGGGTCCACCCCCATGCCCAGAATAATGACCTAATTGTTCTGAGGTACAGCTAGGACAATAGCTTGTTCCTTGGGATGCCTACTATGTAGGAAAGTTTGAGAGGCAATGGTTTAGGATGCATATAAATAGATTAAAACAAACAAGCAAGCAAACAACAACAAGAAAAACTAAAAGGAGACCTTCCTTTCCAGGCTCTAAATGGAATCACAGAAAGATGCGTAAATCATTACAACCAACCTCATTGAGAACCAGGCCGTATTAGAACAGCTCATCGGATGTGACTTTACCATATGGTGTCAGTAAATTTACGAAGAGGAAAATGAAATCACTGAAATGTGTTCTTCAGCGTAGCTCAGAGACAGCATCGCCTCCCACCTGCCCGCATCCTTTCCTTGTGAATACATTTTGAAAAACGGCCTTTCCACACAGCGATGTTCAGACTCGGTGAACCGGACATGGTGGATTTTAGTCTGATAATGTGCAGTGCACTGGAGTTCCCTGGGCAGGGCGGATGGTCTAGTGTTCGCTCACACTGCACAGACTTTCCTTTGACGCACAACCTCCTCTACTGTAGCTGGACATCAATCTTTCAGGCTTAGAAAGGAGGTTTTATTTCTGTGCCAAGGGGCAGAACTTCCAAAAAACACAAATGCCTTTCAGCATCGTGTAGAGTAAATAATCAAGGGTCTGTGAATCAATCGCCCTCTCTACCTTCAACTCATCAGCGGGCTGTGGAAGGACACCCAGGCAAGCTGTCAGTCCTCTCCCACCCCACCCCATGACTCTCTTCCTGGGCTTCCCAAGCCTCAGTTTTATCTGCTTCTGGGGTTTTCCAACAAAGAGTACATGTATGCAGATGCGTTAGCACTTTGCCTTTGAATCCAAGCCATTCATAAAGCCTGGAGAAGCACAAGGGCACCCAAAGGTATTGAGTTTTATGTAATCCCTTTGGTCCACATCTGCAGGCTGCAGGAGGTCATACCCTATGGGACCTCTTATGCCCAAAGGAAACTCTGGGAGCTCCCAGGGCTCCAGCAGAACTCAGCAAGTTGGTGGGGAATGGGACGAGGGAAGTAATAAAGCCTGGATAGCAAGCACAGGACCCCAACAACCCAACACACTTCCCAGAATGACACAACCCGGAAGTCACTCCAACTGTACATATGCAAAAGCAGACACTCTGTTCAAGATGGCACTACCAGTGCCCACCAGGTCCCTTTGGGTTGCTTGTAGAAAACTCTCTTTCTCGTGTGTGTGTGTGTGTGTGTGTGTGTGTGTGTTCCAAAAGACAACCCCAGTGCCACTCTCTTTTCTGGGGCCGAAGAGAGAAAGGACTTGCCAGTGGCCTGGTACTATCTAAGTAGGTCAGTCTGGCTGCACAGGGAGCCCCAGGAACCCACCTGACTTTGCCTCCTCAGCATTTGGAAGACAAGTGTGGGCCATCATGTTTGAGTTTGGAAAATTAGGTTTAAAAACGTGTTCATAGCAGAAGAGAGGGGGAGAAAGATTACAGAGCCTGAAGACCAGGAAGTTTGCTGAGAGATTTTTGTCTCTTAGAACTGTCAGAGAAGTCTCTGAACTCATAAAGTCTCATTGATGTGACTTTGTAAACGTGACCTGTAAAGGACAACGGCAACAGACATGGCTAACACTGAAGGGGAAATCTCCTGGGACCCTAACCCTAGATAAAGGACTACAGGCAACTAAAGAATGTGGAGAGTGGGAGAAATAGTCTTCCCCGGAGAAGGGCCCCCAAACCAGTCACCTAGGATCAAGTGGTCAGTTCTGAAACCATATACATACAAGTAACAGTGTGTGTACTGAGCAGGTTTTACGTGTATGTTTAGGAATATATATATATATATATATGTATGTATATATATATATATATATATATATATCTCAATAATTAAAGAAACAAAGGCCATGAGTTTGAGAAAGAACAAAAGGAGGTTCATGGGAAGAGTTGGAGGGACAAAAGAAGTGGGAAATCGATGTAATTATAATTATACTTTATTTCAAAAATTAAAAAATGTTCATTTCCTTTATTTTCTTAAAAATTCAAAAGAGACAAGTGTATGTTGAGACAAGACCATCTCACCCTGTCCACTGGCCTGACCCTCTCCCTGTTGGCTCTGCCTTCACTTTAGAAGGGCTCATTTTGTTGGGTGAAGGGCCCTCTCCACATGCAGAGACTTTCAAGACTATCCCCGCCCCCAAGTCTGGCTCAATGCTGTAGAAGAGAAATATGTAGAAGCAAGTCTTAGCCTGGGGAAGTGGGTACCAGCACTCCTGCTGATGCCTGGGGACCTGGGTGCCTGCACTCCTGCTGATGCCTGGGGACCTGGGTGCCTGGACTCCTGCTGATGCCTGGGGTCCTGGGTGCCTGCACTCCTGTTGATGGAGAGTCAAGGGAGAGGAAAACAAAGGGATCGAGAGTGGGAGGGAGCGACACAAGACTAGAGATCCAACATAAGGACCCAACACAAGGATGTGGGAGAGAGAGGAACAGAGGGCGAGCTGGTGTCATATTGATCCTAGCTGCTCCACGGTCCTATGGGGCATGGGGGCAGGCATTTGAACATGACACTTCCTTCTGCACACCTGGCCCAGGTGGGGCCCAGGGGAGAGGATGGATGGGATGAATGGGCTCTGTGTCCGAGCATGGTCAGTTAAGGATGGCCCTGGCATCTCTGCAGCTGGATGGCAAGTCCTCTGAGGTCAGGCGAGGATGAGATGAGGTGGCTGCCTGCGTCAGTCTCTGCCCTACTTCTTACCATCACTAGACAAGCAGGTATTATCTTCCCATCTCACAGACAAGGAAACAGAGAGGTCAGGCGACTTGTCTAAGGTCGCTCTGCTGGTTGGCATGGGAGCTGGTCAGAGCCCAGGGCCCTGTGTACTCAAGCCCTTGCTGCCCCTGTTTCTTTGTGCAGCTGCTGCAGGCTTCATTTGTCTTGCTGTTCTTTAGCTTAGGAACCACACTCATAGGAAGTGGGGGCTTTTCACATCCCTAAGTAATTTCACACCCCTTCCGCACGCTGGGCTAACAAGCTATCTCTGCATCCACTCACACGCTTCTCAATCATCATTTGTGCTACAAATATGCTTAAAAGACAAAGGTGTCTTTCTCGTCATTCCCTCATTAAAACACTCGGCTTTGTGTGAAGCCTTCAAACATTTGTTCACAGCGGTTCTAAGGTTGATTCAGTCTGTTGTTTAGGAGAGTCCTGATTCCTGGCATACACAAAGTTAAGAACGGTGTGTATATGTTTATGTTGAACAGATTCAAGTAATGAATACTGATTATTATGGTGGCTGTGTTTATGTATCCAGGAAAGACATAAATATACATTTTTTTTATTTTCTGAAATTCAAATATTATTGTAGAAACTCCCAATATCTCCATACTGTTACCTAGCATTGAATGGTTCTGATGGCTTTTAACCCTGTTTGTCTGCACAGCATTCGCTGAAGAGGAGTTCCAGGATCCTCCACGGAGAAATATGCCACTCATGTGAGCACACACCCCAAAAAGGAAAATGCCTCCGAGATAAATCAGCTAAATTTCCTCCACAGCCTCACCCACATTTATCTGTGTCATAACAGCCAGGCGCCTAATGGGGCAAACAGCTCCAGAGCAAGGAGGAGCCTGAGAGATGAAGACAGGGACCAGAGAGGGGACTTCTGTCCAATTGGGATGGCTCTAGGTCCTTGAGCCTCTTACCAGGACCACCTAAAACACACGGAAGGCTCGAGTTCAAATTTAGTCTGTGCTCTCTATTTCCAAATGCCTTGTTTATTACTGCCCCTAGGACAAAATTTACAAAGTGAGTGACTTAGAAACCACACATATGAGAAAAAAAAAAAGGAGCCAGGCGGTGGTGGCGCGTGCCTTTAATCCCAGCACTCAGGAGGCAGAGACAGGCAGATCTCTGTGAGTTCGAGACCAGCCTGGTCTACAAGAGCTAATTCCAGGACAGGCTCCAAAGCTACAGAGAAACCCTGTCTCACAAAACCAAGAAAAGAAAACTAAAGAAAAGAAAAAAAAACATGTATGTACTGTTTTACCATCCTGGAAGCCACAGGTTGACATGAATGTCAAGAGGCTGGAACCAGGCAGGCATGACCAACCACTTCAGCTAGCTCTCTGAGTTCTTCAGCTTGAGAAGCAATTCTGCTCCAGTCGTCTCATCTTCCACTGAGCCTTCTGCCCTCATTTCCCCATTTTATGGGTCCTCGAGACTAGAATCAGTCCATCTACCAGGGATAATCCACTTCCAAGGTCCTGTAGACTCTCTGCAAAGCCCCTTACTGGAGATAATCACACTTCCAAGGTCCTGCAGACCATCTTCAAAGTCCCTTTGGCCACAGAAGTAGCATAGTCATAGTTTCTGGGGACCAGGGGTAGACATCTTTGGATGTTCCACTCTGCTGTCTGTCCCAAGACAAACGCTGTGATGATTCTTCTTTTAAAAACATACCTATTTATTTTTATTTTATGTGTATGAGTGTTTTGCCTGTTTGCATTTCTGGGCACCACATATGGGCTTGGTGCCTGTGAAGATCTGAAGAGGGCCTTGGATCCCCTGAAACTGGAGTTAGGGATGGTTAAACTGCTATTGGGAACTGCACTCCGGGCCTCTGCAAGAGTGGTCAGTGCTCTTTTTCGCTGAGCCCTCTCTCCAGCCCCGAGACAACTTTTTTAAAAAAGCAAAGCAGCACGAAGTGAACAGAGACTTAAGTTCTTGTGATCGCAGTCCACCCCCAGCAAAATCCAGAAATTCAAACATGTGACTCTCTGCTGAAACCACATAAGCCTAAGCTGTAATGGGAAAACCAGATTCCAGAAATCCGACTCCAAACTCAAAGTTACTTGAAAGGTAAGAACCTGAGAAGTTTGCATGAAGACTGAGGAAAGTCTCCAAACCTTAAACCCCCAAAGGCCTCAGTGCTACTCACAACAGCTGCTCTCAGCCTCCATCAAGGTCTTGAGCACACAGGCCCCCACACAGATCCACTCTGGCATCCCATGGAGAACCCAGTCCTTCCCCAGCAGCCGTTATTGCCCCAGCACTTTGAGTTTCTTTTTAAAATTATTATTATTATCATTATTATTGCCTTTGTGTGTGCAGGGTGCACATGTGTTGTGGTGGCACACGTGTGTGGAGGGTAGAAGACACCTGGGGGAGTCCAGTCTCTCCTTCTGCCATGTCAGGCCTTGGGGACTGAACTTAGGTTGCTAGCCTTGGCAGCAAGCACTTACACCTGCTGAGCCATCTTGTCAGCCCCCAGCTAGGTCTCAACATAAATCCACACAATGCTTATTTTCTTAGGGTAAATTCTTACAAGTGAGCCAGTGGGTGAGAAGGGCTTTCCTTCGAGCCTGTGATGAACGCTGCCAACCTGCTATCATAAGTTGTCAGATCTTACGCACCCACAATGCCTGTCTCCAACTCTATCCACTGTGTACCAACACTACCTCACGACGATTTACATATCTTTGGCAGCTTCAAGCCTGGATATCTGTTTTATGCTTCTCAGCTCAGGGAGTTGTTCTTTTATATTGTGCCCATTCTGATAGTCTGATCATCCTCTTAGTGGGATGTCAAGATTTTCCCATTGCTTTGAGCAAGTATTTAGTATTTTAAAGTATGGACTCCTTTTAGGAGTCAAGTATCGACAGATAGTTACTATGGATTTTTTTCTATAGTGGCTTCTTTGATGGTGTTCACAAAACTATAATTTTTATGCTTATGTTCTTTAATGTTCTAGTTACTCTTTTTTGTCACATATATAATCTCTTTTCCTCCTGGTCCTGGTGATTAAACTCAAGGCCCCACAAATGTCAGGCAAATGTCCTACTTCCCAATACCAAATATATGATATATATATAATATATAACAAATAACATAAAATATAATGTATAAATATTTAACAAACATAATACAATAAAATAAATGTAACAAAAATATTTTTTGCAACAGGTTCTCACATAACCCAGGGTGGTATCAAACTCACTATCTGGCACAGGATGACCTTGAACTTTCACCTCCCAAGTGCTGAGGTCACAGCCATGTGCTGCAACTCCTGCGTTCTGTGGTGCTGAGGATCAGCTCTGAGGCTGAGGGCTCTGTGCGTGCTAGACAAGCACTCTGCCGCCTGCACTATGTCCCCAGCCTCTCGTTTATATTTTCTTAGAGAAATTTTATGTTTCTATCTTTGAAATATTTCAATCTGCTAATATTTATTTTAAAATGTCACTCAGATTCCAAATCTAAACTTGTTTATTTTAGATGCTTATCCTCCTGAACCAGAGTCACTATGGCATGAACTGCTCTCTACCTGGAGAGGTGACCACCTCTTTGTCCTGTGTCATCTTGTTATGTGTGACTGGACCTTGAAGAGTACCCAGTGTCAGGATGAAGGTCAGTTGCTTCAAAACCATGGTAATCAAAAAAGACCATGTAGGATGGGGGGGATGGTGAGTTGGGGGAGGGTGAGTTGAGGGAGGGTGAATTGGGGGAGGGTGAGTTGAGGGAGGGTAAGTTGAGGGAGGGTGAGTGAGGGAGGGTAAATTGGGGGAGGGTGAGTTGGGGGAAGGTGAGTTGGAGGAGGGTGAGTTGGGCGAAGGTGAGTTGGAGGAGGGTGAGTTTCTGCCCCTGGCATGAAACTTCATTGTGTAACATGAAAAGAGGCCATGAGCTACTGTATAACTTTGGGCTTGTATTTCCTGAAACTGCTGAGCTGGAGAGATTGCTCAACAGTTGAGAGAGTTTGCAGCTCTTGCCAAGAACCCAAGTTTGGTTCCCAGCACCCGTGTGGGGACTCAACCACCTGTGACTCCAGCTCCAGGGGATCTGATGCCCTTTTCTGGCCTCTGTGGATGCCTGCATCCACACACACAACACACAACACAGCATAGCGTACACATGCACACACACACTTCAAAATTATCATCTCTGAAGATGGTAATTCACCATGTTGTGCTGTATACATAAAAATTTAAGAAGGTAAAAAGTTCCCAAAACATCCTGAGAAAAATGGCCTTCAAAGATTTGAAATATAGATTCTGTAGAACACTTGGAAAGAATCTTTAAAAGGTGTCCTCAGGATCTATTTGTGGAATTCCTGGATCTTTCCTTTTAAGGTAAATTTATTTAGCAGAAATTCTGCCTTGATGAGGAAGCACGATGCTATAAAATTGTTCTCATTAGCACATTTGCCATTAAGGGAAGACTCAGTTACTCTTTCAAAACCTCCAGGATAAGGGAGAACTTGACAAAACGACACTAAGTTCACCTTTAAGGGTAAGATAAAATATTTTTAAAGACACAATGTTCCTTTAAACGTGGAAAAATCTGTACCATCAAATTTTATAATAGACACAATGAAACTGAGGGAATTAAAGCATTTTAACACTTGTACAAGGAAAGTTACATCAGTAAACCGGCATGGAAAGCCCCAGAAGAGACCTAGTTGATCCCAATAAGCTGACTCGGGATAAATCGGTGTTTCATTTCTTTTGGGAAGAGCTGGTCATGCCCCAGTGACTCTGAGATGGGGGGGGGTAAGCGCTGAGAGAGCGCGCCATGTGCCATGGCAGCATCTCCCCTGCCACTATCAACTACAGAGTAGCTGGTGTGGAGGCACCCTCCAGAGCACTCTGTTTCTACAGCAAGATGGGAGGCAGAGCCAGGAGAATCCCGAGTCTTGTGGGCCAGCCAGCAGGGATTTGCAGCATCAAGGTTGTCCTCTGACAACCTTGAGTGCACTGTAACACACACACACACACACACACACACACACACACACACGAGCAGGCACTCTGGAGATCTGAGCTCAGGTCCTCATGGTCACACAGTAAGCACATTACCCGTTGAGCCATTTCCTCTGCTCTCCATACCTTTAACAGACTTTTGGGGGTTAAGGGTGTTTTCCTGGTGTGTGATTGTTTAATTTGTGAAAATGGTAATTGAACTCCTTTCCAGCCAGGGTAAAGTGAGCATGGATCCGGCTGGCTGTCACCCTGATCTCGGCACCTCTGCAGAGCTCCCTGCACCACTCCCTGGACACTGAGGTGCTGGCAGACCCTCATCGCTGCTGTCTGGCACTTGCTTGTGCTGTCAGATCATGGCTGGCACGCTTTGATTGCTTTACAAAAACCAGACTAAAAGTTTTACAATGTGTTTGACCTTTTGATTCTGGAAAACGATTCGCTGTCTCTCAAAATCACAAAAAATTACCATAATGTTCCAAGTAAGTTTACAGTTTTATATTGGGTGGTGATCCTAGCTGCCTTGTCCATGTGGAGCTGCAGACCCAGTGGTGAACATGAGCGCATTACTTCTCCAACAGGAATCACTATGATCCTGTTCAAGCAAACCTCTATAGCCCCCTCCAAAACATACTCCTACTGGAACCTTCCTTGTTACTTCTGAGTTCTTCTGCAGAAAACAGTGAGAAAGGACCCATCTCAAAGGCAGCAGATAAAAAGCTGTGTGCTATGGGAGCCCCTTCAACTGCTTTCAAGGAAAGCCCACCAAAATGCTCCGTACCCACGTACCTATCAAAACAGCCTCATACCCAAATCTATCACAGACCTGTGCATGTTAGGCCTGAGAGCAAATTTCCACGCATTCTGAGAGCATGGGGGTGTGACCGCACACATGGTCATCAATCCCATTTGCAATAAAGTGAGCCACAGAGATCTGATCCAAAGCTCCTTGCAAAGCACCAGAAAAGCCTCAAGACACCCATCAATCAGGAGGCACGGCTCCTGGGAATACTGTCCCTGTCACTCAAGAGGCATGGCACCTGGAAATATGGCACCCAGAAATAGGGCCCCACTGTCTCCTGCCTTCCAGAGGCTGATCCCCTTGGGTGTGTCCCACTCCAGCCCTGACCAACAAAGCAAGGGAGGTGCAGGTAAGTGGGCAGGGCGACAGAGTCACCAGCTTTCAAGAAGGCCACGGATTCCTCTGCAGCTTGAGTCGTCAGCATGGCCATTAGCAGTCCCCAGGAAGGCAGTGCCAGCTGTCCAGGCTGAGCAACTCTTTCCACCATCTTTGAAGAAGGCCAGTTCATAGCGAGTACACAAAGTCCTTCATAAATGCTGTTGCATTTATTCACAGTGAGGGTAATTATTAGGCACAAGAAGAAAAATAATTAAAACCAGCTTATTTTAGCATTAATGATTAGCTCTGCCAATGCTTTTTTTTTTTTAAATAATCAAGATTGGCTTTAGGGGGCATTTCCAGTTTATAGGACAGTAGCATTCCTGGAACCTGTGGGTGGCTTAGTTAGAGTTACACAGGAAGCAGAATGTCACAGAGAGGGTGTGAGGATATGGTTGGTCACTGCTTCTGGGAACTGGTGTTCCCCACCACATACTATGCTGGAAGAGATGTCAGAGCGGAGCCTATTGCTGTGGTCAATGCACTGGGCACAGAGTTCTGACATCACATGTTAATCTTTGCAAACTTGATGTAAACTAGGGTCACTGAGGAAGAGAGAGCCTCTAGAGGACTTGCCTCCACCAGACTGGACCAGGGCATGTCTGCGAGGCATTTTCCCGGTTAATCATTGATATGAGAAGGCCTGACTTACTGTGGGTAATGCCATAATGGGCAGGTTCTGGGTTATAGAAAAAAGGCAGGCTGGGCAAACCACAGGGAACAAGCCACTAAGCATCTTCCGCCATGGTTCCTGCCCTAACTTCCTCCAAGGATGGACTGTGATGGAGACTCAGAAGCCATCTTCCTGGTGGTGTTTTCAACGGAAACAACTCCCCTAAGCTCATATATTTGAATGCTTGGTCCCTAGATGATGAAGTGTTTGGGGGAAGATTAGGAGGTGCAGCCTTGTTGGAGGTGTGTCTATCTCATCTCTCTCTGCCTGCTACTATAGATCAGGGTGTAACGCTCTCAGATACTGCTTCAGCACCAGGAAGGTCTGTTTCCCACCATGAGGATCTTGTACTAACCCTCTAAAACTGTAAGCAAGTCCTCATTTAATGCTTTCTTTTTATCGGGTTGCCTTGGTCTTGGTGTCTCTTCACAATAGAACAGTAACCAGGACACCCACCCAAGTTACTTTTGGTCACGGTGTTTATCATAGCAGTAAATAGCAAACTAGAACACTATAGATTCTAGTCCCTGTGCGGACAGAATCTCCAGAAAGACGGCATGGGGCTCCCCAGTGGTGTGTGGCTGTCATATGGGACAGGGTTTTTCTCCACACACTGTCAGGAACCTTTCAGAGATGTCTCCTATATAGGAAGACTCACACACACGTATGACCTGGGCAGTGGAGGAGGAGTAAGGAGGAGATACTCTTACTTAAAAAGAAAGC
The DNA here is from genome assembly GCA_028555095.1 of Dicrostonyx torquatus. Taxonomy (NCBI): domain Eukaryota; kingdom Metazoa; phylum Chordata; class Mammalia; order Rodentia; family Cricetidae; genus Dicrostonyx; species Dicrostonyx torquatus. Next base: position 1,984,301 of record JAQHUG010000047.1, on the reverse strand, counting down.
ATTGACTGAGCTATATTCTTGTTCTTCTTTGAGTTCTCTGTGACTCTGACTGGCTAGGAACTTGTCATGTAGACCAGGCTGGCCTCAGACCCTCAGGCCTGCTTCTGCCTCTTGAGTGCTGGGATTAAAGCCTGGCCCGAGCCAGATTCTAAATAATGGCAGTCTTTGAAAAAGGAGGAGGAGGAGTGGCTTGGGGATGGGGTTGTAATTCACTAGCTCAGCAGTAGAGTAGTCGGCTGGCATGCTCAGGCCCGGGATTTGGTCCCCAGCACTACACAGCCACATATACAAAAATGACTCTATCTTAAAATGCAGTGATTGTCAAGGTTCACCCACATTGCACAAGTGTCCTGACACGACTGTTTCATCAGGAGGTTCTGTCAGGAAGCGCCCATGACTCTGCAAACATTCACAGGAAGAGACCCCGACAGGACCTGAGCTGGTCTAGGCTGAACGGCAGACAGACAGACAGACAGAGGAAGACATACAGGTTCTGGGAATGGACACTCATTAAAGCTATGCTACTTAAGCTTTTAAAAAGTCATTTAGCAGGCAGGCCTGCAGGCTCCAGATTCTGCACGCAGTGCTATCAAATGTGAGTGGTTTCCCCACTCAGACATCTTTTCAACGACTCAGCGGGAGATGATGAGGAGGCTTGATTTTCTATCCTGCTGACCTAGAAACTTCCTGGACTGTGGCCACCCGAGGTGACCAGCAGACAGGGACATTGCACACATTAAAGCTGAGCCAAGAAAACACTGCTTTTATCCCTGACAACTGACTTTGCCATCTCCAGGGTTACCAATGTTTACAGGTCCCCTGACAGTGTCTCATCTGGACCTGCAAGGAGATTCTGCCAAGGAGCACTTGTAACCAGACCCTTGACATCTAAGAACAAAATCCCTCACAGGATCTGAGCTAGCCTCTGCTGAATGGCAGGACAGACAGACAAACAGAGGAAGATTATATAGCTTTGTGTTAAGAAAGAAGGCAAACTAATGCTGCTAGATGCGTGTGCTTACATGGTATTCTCCATGTGCTCATGCATCCAAACACACATGCATATGTGATTACATACACATTTTTGTGTTAAGATGAATAATTTTAATTTTTATTATATTTTTAGATGCATTTATTATGTGTGTGTGTGTGTGTGCACAAGCAGAGGTTAAAAATCCCAGAGGTAGGGTACTCAGAACCCCGCATTCCATTATCATCTGGGTTTGAACTACACATTCCCCACTTTCTAGTGACCTTGGGAAAGTTTTATAACTTCCTGTGCCTCAGTTTTACCAAGTGTAAGATGTGGCTGCTAAAACTACCTCCTCTGAATTACAGAAATTAAATGGTCTAGACAGACCAGTATCCAGCTTGCAGCAAATACGGTCTGTCAGTTCACATTGGGACTGCCTAAGTTTAACACGAACAAGAAACACAAGTTCATTGTGACATGTTGAACTCTCATGGTAGCAATTATGTATATTGACTCAGTAAGATGTAATTAATAAAGGCCAAATTACTATCTGTAGGGTTCATGCTTTTGATATTAAAATTAGATTTTTGCTGAGGCAGGAGGATTGCTACAAATTCAAAGTCAGCCTAGGCTACATAGGGGTTCCAGGCCATTCTGAGCTACAGAGTGAAACCCTGTTGAGAGAGAGAGAGAGAGAGAGAGAGAGAGAGAGAGAGAGAGAGAGAGAGAGAGAGAACGCATGAAGTACTGACCCAGGGTTGAGACAGAAGCTACCCACAGTGGCCATTGTGGTTAGGCCTCAGAATTCTGCCTTCTCTGGGCTGGCTTTTATTTAATTGGGTGTTGTTTGCAAAGTGTGCTGAAAACTGACTTTAATAGAAGATACCGGACTTTTATAGAGGCATGTCATAGCCTCTATATCAGGAAGATTCGTTTGTGGCAGATTTCAGAGTGACATGTGACACCTTCCCTTTCTGAGACCTCAAAACATCTTCCTAGATCTACTGGGCAAGGTGCAGAGGGGTTCTTGCCACAATCCAAGCCCCTCGAGGAGAGATGAGAGAAGGACCATAGAAAGGGCTGCTATGAGCAGCTGGGTGACAAGGGGGAGGAAACGATGTCCCTTCTGGCTCTGGGCTGCAAGGATGCTGTACAGGGCCTCTGCTCTGCTCCATCTCACCCCCTTTCTCCTAGACTCACAAATTCAAGAAACACTTTAGCCAAAGGAACTGGTCACAAAAGGGTCAGACGCATGAAACATCTTGGAATTGGGCTATGACTTTCAAGAGAGGACCCTAGATTCAGGATGAATCTATGAACTGCATGTTCCGAGGCTCCACAGCTTAGAAGTGGTGACTCCAGCTTGAGACTCCAGAAACAAAGCCACCATCCTGCCTCCAAACCACTGTGTACTTCCCACCATCCCCAAGAGACCAACGGAGAGAGGGGACTTTGAGGTAACAGCTCTAGTTCACTTCAAACTCAGACCTGTCTCATTCCAGAATTCAGCTGAAGAAAAGCAAGGGCTCCAGGTCACTCAAAGGTAGGACCATCTTAACTTTTAAGGGCAAGCGCTGCTCAGCCCCACCAAGCTCTAGCAAAATGTGACTAAAGCCTAAGAACACAGATGCACAGGCCCCGTGCTATGGGAGCTCAGTGAGAGGTCTGTCAAAGCACTGAAGGGCCAGATCCATAGCCTCAGCGCTCAACGGCATGGGACAAAATAGCCTCCTAAAGACAGTCTTGCTTCACAGGACCTGCTTCTCCAGCAATGACACAAAGCATGGAGAACAGCAGTGGGTGGCAAGGGACAATGTGGGAGGAACCCTTCCAGCGCACACACAGAGCAAAATCCTTACAGTCCAGGAGGAGAACTCCACCAAGGAAGAAGCTGGCACTGGGAGGCCACACCACCCTCAACTTCTCCCAGTTGTCCTCAGTCTGTCTTCACAGGTGAGAGATGTCCCTAGGGTTGGGGACATCTTCTGCTTTTCTGTTAAAAGGGAGAAGTTTCCAGTTATGACTCCTATGCAATGAGGTGACCTCCAGGTGGATGGTATACACACAGGAAAGAGAAGTTGAAAATGTGTTTTAATCCACACACTGCTGAGCGCCTGAGCTTGAATGTACGCCGAGCTCTTGCCTTCATTAGCCTAGCACTAGGAAAGTCATCTAACACAGGTCCCACCTAATAACACTGCGCTGAGGACCTTGGGGTGGGTGAAATGGTTCAGCTGCTAAGGAGCTTGCCAGGCAAGCCTGAGGATTGGAGTTTGTCCCCTGGGTCCTGTGCAGAGGTAATCGCCGAGAACAAATTCTACAAAGTTGTTCTTGAACGTCTACACACATGCTGCAGCGTACACTTAATAAGCCAAATTCTTAAGAAGGGCTAAGTGTTCTGTGCAACTCATTCACCGCTACCGAGCACAAGACGTTGCAAAGCAAAAAAATCAAGAGGCTGAACCATCATGACCTAGGAACCCCCACATTTGGTTTCTAAAAGAGGACTGTGATGTGGGATCCACAGGGCCATGAAGGTGAATATGACTGGTAAGGAGCCACTCAGCTGGATGCCAAGGCCACCGGGAGGGCTGTATGGGACCGGGACCTGGACGTAGGTAGGGTTCAGGGCACAGGGCAGAGGCTCTTGACCAATGCTAGTGGGGGGTATGCTTGGAGACAGCACAGCTGGATCAGTCTCCGTGATCACCGAAGCTGCTAGACACCCAGGACAAAGGGAGTGACAAGCTCATCAACTGGACATGATCGCTGTAAACTTGCCCACCCTTGACTTTTGCATCTGGTCCTATCATTTGTAAATCTGAGGTATATCTTTCAATTTCATTTTTTTTCTATATGAACGTCATGCGTATCTCCCTTTTCATTGCATATTTCATTTCTTCATTAGAAGAATTTTAAAAAGCATATTTGTAACCCTGGAATTTTGGAGGTGAAGGCAGGAAAATCAGAAGTTCAAGGTCATCCTCAACTATATAGTGAGTTCGAGGCTAGCCTGGGATACATGAGATTTTGCCTAATTTCTTTTTGTGACAGGGTTTCTTTTATAGCCCAGGCTGACCTCAAAGTCCTGCCTCAGCTTCACGAGTGCTGGAATCTCAGGCATGAGTCACCATGCCTGGCTCATTAACACAATTAAGAATTTAAAAATGAATGTGTACAGGTGTTTTGCAGGCATGTGTGTGCACCACAAGCATGCAGTACCCTCAGAGGTGAGAGGAGGGTGTGGGAGACCCTGGAACTAAAGTTACTGGGGTTTGTGAGCTGCCACATGGGTACTAGAATTGAACTCAGATTTTCTGAAGAGCAGTGCTCTTGACCAGAATCATCTCTCCATCCCCTCTCCTGGACAGCTTTGAGGGACCATCTACAATCCCTCTGCCCACCTGTTCTGGAACTGCTTCCCTTTTCTGGACGTTCAAAGACTCCTTTTGCTCCAGTGAGGAACAACCTAACTTCTCATTGTTTTTATAACATAGATCCCTAGAAGAGCCACAGTGGGGTCGTAGGGTGTGAACAATGTTCAAGTTATTACTTATGGGCTAACACTAAGCTGCTCTCAAGGCACAGTCTGGGCTACATAGGAAGATCCTGTCACAATCTGCCAATATCAGAAAGGTCACAGTGGCTTGCACACCTATTGGCAATCGATGCTGCTATCCTGTAACATATACATGAGATGTCCCAAACTCTACTATCATTCTTGAAAATGTCTCAGCTCAGCAGAGTAATCTATGATGTCTGTCTCCAGTTGAGCAGAAAGTCTTGAAGAAAGGGCTTACTCAATTGTATACTTCCAGATCACAATCCATCATTGGGGGAAGTGAGGGCGGGAAGGCAAACAGGAACAGGAAGCCAAGACCATGGAGGAACACTGCTTGCTGACCTGCCCAGAGTCATGCTTAGCTAGCTGTCTTATATACCCCAGGACCACTGGCCTAGGTATGGTGCTGTCTGCAGTAGTCTGGGCCCTCCTATGTCAATTAATAGTCAAAACAAGCCCTCACAAACATGCTCACAGACCAGCCTAATAAAGACAGTTGCCCCATTGAAGTTAGTTTCAGGCAATCCTAGGCTGTGTCCAGTTGACCTCAAGGCCTGGAAGGCAGCAAATTGCTCAGCAAACATATGTTATGTAGAATAGTTCCCAGGGCATTTTGGACCTAGGATGCCAGGTCTAACTAGGAAATCTGCCTCCTTCCTCAGATCTCACTGCCTTCTGGCCCTTTTCACCCTCTCCTGCTTCTAAAGCTCCAAAGTATCAAGGCAATCAGATTCTTCTTCAGACTTCACTAAGGCAGACACAGGATGGCTGGCCTTAGGATGTTCTTCATGTAAGACAGAGTAATGGCCCAGTTCATGTGTGACCTCTGGGTCTCTGCATGTGTCTTGGTACCTAAGTTCCTTGGGTCAACTGGGGTACCCAGTATTTTCCCAACAGAACTCTGGGGCCAACTCTTTCTAAGTAGCCACATTTTGCACAGGAGGACGGAGGGAAGGTGATGTTTTTGTAGGACCTGGGCTCTATTTTTGGCAGAACTGCTGCGTGAGAGAGAGAGAGATATGCTCTCCTTGGCTGTGCCACAGCCACTGCTGGGAAGAGAAGCCAATCAGAGGGAAGCCAGCTGGGCACCCAGTTCAGCAAGGTGCAACTGAATGCAATGGATGTAAAATATTTATGTGAGAACCTAGGTTAAGAACACCGAGTCTCCAGAGTTTACAAGTGTGGCTTTCTTTGGAGGAGTCTATCATGGTGTGTCCCGGCCTTGTCTGTGTTTGGGATGCCACAATCACCATCAGCCAGGTGTGATGGCATATCGCTGTAATCCCAGCTCTTGGGAGGTGGAGGCAGAAGGACCAACAGTTCAAGGCCACTCTCAAACACAAGCCAAATCAAAGGTCAAGGCCAATTTGGGCTGTACAGGACCCTGTCTCTAAAAACCAGACCAGACCAGACCAATCATCATCTCGACCTGGCTGATCCGATGCCCTTCTCTGGCGGGATTTACACTTAGTTCTCTTTAGGGCTGCATACAATGCCTGGTCCACAAAATGTTCTCAACAGCATGTGGGAAATAAATATTAAACACTAAAAACAACAACATAGTAAGGCTTCTGCAACCCGAGATTCTAAAATTCTATGGATCTTATCACTTGCCTTGCTTCCTTCAAAGATGATGGCTGCCCTTCCCAGCTCTACTAAAACACACCCTTAGTACACCTGGTGCCAAGCATTGCCCTTCGTCTCCTGGCACCACTGGATCAAGGCCCTCAGCCAGCACAAGCTCAGGTAGGCGGCTTCCATAGTTGACAGCCTATTTCTGTTCTTACCAGCTAGATTATATGTTTACCACTGGCCATTGTGTTTGTGCTCAAACCTGTTCATGTCAGTTGTATTCATTATTGTATTTGCGTAAGGTAATTATATATTATGTAAATTAATGAAATATCTGCACGGAAGGAGAGCTACTGTTCCTGTGGGTTTGGGGTTTTGGAAAGGCCTGATGAAGATGAACATGTCATAGGTGATCTGCGGTCCTGCTCCCACGTGGGGCAAATGGGAGGCGGAGACAGGAGAATCCTTGAAAACACACAGGCTTCTTAGCCTGGCACACAGAAAAAAAAAAAAAAAGCAAAGAGACCCTGTCTCAGACAAGGATTGACATCCAAGTCCTTACCCTGCACCCTCATGCCTCTAGGGACTCCATGAATGCCTTTGAAGTGTTGTTCATGCCCCTCCTAAAGCTATTCTGTGACCTGTGGTTTGAAAGTCACCGACTTGATCCCATTCCTTTATTTTGCTGATAGGAAATCAAGATGCAGGGAGAGTTTAGGGAGAGTCTGGGGAACAACCCTTCTCTATTTTTTGTTTGTTTGTTTGTTTTCTCCCAGAGAAGCCTGTTTAAAAAGCAACAGGTATAACACAATTTTCTTTGCAAAAAGAAAAAGAGAGGGGCTGGGAGATGACTTAGCTGGTAAAGTGTTTGCTGCGAAAAAATAGTGGCCCGAGTCCAGATCTCAGCACCCTTGTGAAAAGCCAGGTACAGAGGCACAAACCTGCGATCCCAGCACTGGGGAGGCAGGGACAGGAAGAGCCCTGGTGCTTGTCAGCCAGCCAATCTAGCTGTATCCACAAGCTCTTGGCTCAGTGAGAGACTCTCTCTCAAAAATAAGGGGGATGGCAGTTAAGAATGCTTACAGTCTTGTAGAGGACTGGGGTTAAAGTTAGGGTTCAGTGCCCAACACCCACATGGTGGCTTCACAATCACATGTAACGCCAGATCCAGGGGACTGACACCTCTTCTGCCTTCTAAAAACTCCTATACCCACCCAGTAAACACAGGCAGGCACATACCTGTGAATGTAAATTAAGAGAAAAATCTAAAAAAAAAAAGGGGGGGGAAGGTGGCAAGCAATTGAGGTTATGTCAGTCAGCCTCTAGTCTCAATGTGTACAAGTACACACCTGTACAGGCATGTATGCCACACGTATACACACAAGTAGCAGGTAAAATGAGGAAGTAGATGATATCAAGGCCACACCCTGGAAGGCAGGAAGACTCTCATTCCATCCTGCTGCTCCTCCCTGCAAGCACTAGGCAACCACACACAGGTGTGTGCGGTTCCCTCCCGAACTGCGGCACAGCAAACCTCTTGTGTGAGACGCAGGTTTGAAACAGGTGAACCATGTACCTGGCTCAAACACATGAGCCTTCTAATTTTAGAATGGCTTCAGCTTCACATGTGGGAAAACCGTAGACAATGGAACGGGGAAGCAGTTTGAAGTTCTGAAAAGCTTTTGTTAAAGGAGGTGAGCCATGAGGAGAGCCCTGACTGGCTGGCTGTGTAAACAAGCAAAGCCTTCAAAGGCTTTCCCCTCTAATCCGACATGCCCTCCTTCTGTCCAACCCAGCCTGGACTCTCATCTTAATAGACTGGAGTCTACAGTCCCCAGTGATGCCTGACCTGGTCACTCTCTCCCCAAGCGAGTGGGAATGGTGGCATGTCCCACAAAGAACACCACGGTGAAGTGTCTGTGTTTATTATATTTGAATAGTCCTCCAGATACTAAATTGAACAAACCGTCAAACACGCTGAGAGGCCAGGTGTGTGTCCATAGACACTGGCCAAAGGTGAAAGAGGAGGAATCTGAGGTGTAGACAGTCACTTTGAGGAGTATGCAAGCAGGCAGGAACCCGGCTCCCAGGGGCCCAGAGGGGCCCTCACCACACCTTCTTGGTCATTACAGTGAGTCTCACGAGAAAAGAACCAGATGGGCGGCCTGGGAAAGTGCAGCATTGCTGAGGGTGAGGCAAGCGGCTGCCCGACAGCTTTGTGTCTGGGTGCATTCTGTCCCTTTTAAAGGGGGCACTGAAGAGTGAGTGCCTTTTGAATATAGGTCAGAGCTTTTTCCTGAGGAGGGCATAGCCTGTGTTCTAGGATGTGAATGCTGATGCCCTCATCTGCCTCCAGCTGATGTTTTGTAAACAGACAACTGACAAGGATAAAAGTTTATGCTCCACATTTCAGAACATTGATTTCACTCCTGTGGCAGTTTATGGTCTAAGTGACACACTGAGCAGCCAGTGACACTCCCAAGAAAGGCCACAAACTGTGTCATCACCTGTTGTGTGGGCTACTGGAGGGCAGGCAGAGATCTTCAATTCTTTGTAGGATTTTAACAACCAGACGGTTAGAATCTGAAGATACAAGAGCATCCTTGAGATGCAGCATCCTAAGAGAATCAGATGCGGCTGTCCCTCTGTACCCAGGAAGGACCAGTCCGTACTGAAACCACAGATGCTCAAGTCCTTCCAGGAAATAGTGTAGGGAGTACACTGAAACTACACTCATGTTCCCACACACTTTTTATGTTTGTTTTTCCTGCGCGCACGTGTGAGTACATGTGTGTGTGTGCAGGCCCAAAGTTGACATCAGGTGTCTTCCTGGATTGTTCTTCACTGTACTTATTGGGGCAGGGTCTCTCGCTGTTTCAGCTAGTCTAGCTAGCTTGCCCCAGGAATCAGCTATCTTCCCCTACTAATTGCTGGGGTTCCAGGGAACCACCAAGCCTGTCCATTTTATATGTGGGTTCTGAGGATTTGAACTCTGGTCTTCACAGTTCCACCAAGCCATTTCCCTAGCCCGTCCTGTGCATTTAAAACTACATTACTGCATTACTATAATATGTAAAATGATGTATAAATAGCGGACATATTGTTGCTGTTTTTGTAAACACCTTGGGGAGACAAGTCTATACATATTTAGTATTTTGCCATTTTTCCAGGTATTTTTGATCCATTTATCCTTTGGCTTCTAAGATGCATAACTGTTGGGGAATATAATTTTAATATTATTTTATATTATTTTAATATTGTTGTTTATGCTGTGGAACATTTGTTTAATGATGCAAAGATGTGTTGCATTCTTTTATGTTGCGTTTAACTCTGTGAAGCTGTGAAGCAAGGATAGGTGGGGCTGGGAGGCAGAGAGAATGAGTAGACAGAGAAACGAGGAAGAAACAGGCACATTTCAGCTCTCCTCACCGAAGAATTTCAGCCCTGGGGATGGCAGAGAGGGGTGGGATAAACCAAGCTGTCCTAAGATGAGGTCACCACAAAGAAGAGAAAGTGAGGCAGGCAAGCCCTACTTAGTCACCCAACCTCGGCCTTTGCAGAGGTGACCATGACATAGTTACCACTGTTTGAACTTGACTCCTGGCCCCTCCTCCTGAGTCCCAGGACCCAGGTTCTAGAGTGTGTAAAACTAAAGAGAACCAGTCCCACATCTAATCATTCAGCCAACTGGGAGCAGCCAGAGGTCAGACAGGTAGCCACCTCCCTTGTCCCCAGAGAGGATGTGGTTTGGGGCCTTCTGTACAATGCAGTGTGGCCTCTGTTCTGGCTTGCCATCCTGAGCCTCCATGGGTGCTTAGTTAGTCATTAGAGAGTTCAGGCAGCATAGCATAGGGGTGGACTTGCTTTGGGGGCCTCTGTGTGAGAAGGGTAAATCCTAAATGCTTACTGATGTTGGGAACATTCCCTCAGAAGGAAATCCAGAAGGGAAAGTGGGAACTGGGGCTTCAGATGGGGGATAGCCTGTCATTCTCTGGTTGAATGATCAGGTCGCCAAGGGAGCCTACAGCACCTCAAGGAGGCTCAGCAGGAGCCACTCCAGGGCTTTGAGGGACCAGACTCATGTCACCAGACTCTCTTTGTCTGTGTGAATCGACTTGAAGGGGTACAACAGTCAAGAGCATCCTCCCACTGACAGCACCTCAGCATTTGCCACCATCCCAACCTGTCTCAACTGAGTGGCTCAGTAGCCAGTGGGGCTGACTCAGCCCCGAAGCCTGCATGCTTCAGGTGCACAGTTTGCTTTAGAAAAGTGCAAGGCAGGGTCATATAGCCAGCATCTCAGCCTCATGGAGCTGCCTGGAGGTATTTCCATCAGGTACTAGGACAAGTAGTGACTCCCACCTGGCCTCACGTCCAAGTTCCCTCAAGCCCAGACTATAAATGTTGCAATGACATCTGGTGCTTGCCAGATGGCTTAGTGGGTAAGTGCCTGTCACACAAGCAAGAGTACCTAATAAATGCACACTCCTGTGTCCTAACACTCAGAAAAAGCAGAAATCAAAATCACTAAGACAACCATTACCGTGTACAAACAGAAGCCACCAGTTAGGAGCCTATGAAACAGAAGGGGTTTCCCTTGGACATTGAGATGGTGAGGGCTTTGTCTCCCAACTCTCAGAAGTACTGAGAGAGAGGGTGGGAGATAGGCTGGTGGTTGTGGGAGAATAAATAAGCAACAATCATTGGGCAGAAATGGACAGGAGCTTCGGAAAGCCAATCATCACATGGTTGGTAAAGTATGGACAGCTTCGAGTTCTGGGGTCCTGCAGGCCCATTTCACCTGCCACACTGGCTGTCTAACAGGTGAAGGGTTCTATGAATGAGCTGCCCCGAGGGGATTGCACAGCCCCCTTGGGCCATGGTGAAGGCCTTCTAGTAGGCTCTCCTCTGCCTGCCCAGAGGAGATGCAGAAGGTTCAAGGACAGGCGAGTGTCCCAGGGAGAGAATTTTCCAAAAGTGAGGCAGGACCCACACCCCATGCACACCCAGGGAGGATAGACTCACCGCTCAAGGGGGACGTGCTGTTCTCCAGAGCCTGGCACACAGCTAACACGATACCTGTGGGGGAAGCAGACAGGGCAGGTAAGTGTCTCCTCAGAAAAGAACTTCCTTGGGGGTCAGGCAAAGACTTCAGAATTTTACTGACAAGTGTGTCTGGCTACCTTCTTTGAGGGGCTCAGTGAAAAATGGAAGCAGGGCCCCCTGTGCCAAGACCAGGGGAAATACGTTAATGGTGGGAGGTGCACAGGGAACTATCGATAGTGTTCTCCTCTGGCTGCAGTTTTTCCCCACTTGCTGCAGAGTTTTCTGTCTGCTAGGGTTCTCTTGGGTGTAAGGGTACTCACAGGTTGGGTACAGCCCCCCATATTCACACAGGGAACTGAAGCAACTCATGTCTGGGGTCTAGTAAGGAACTCTGCTTCCCTAGGGCCGGCTGCCCCCAGCCAAGGAGGACGGTGACCCCAAGAGTATTGCACCACCGCAGTCAGGATGTGTGAGGAACCTGGCTGAGGGGAAGAACTGTCACTGCATTCTTCCTTGATATATCACGGGTGCATTCAGGTATGTCCAGGTCTCATTAGGTGCTGAGCATGGGAGGGTCAATGACCATGGCAGCACGCAGAACCCTGGGAACCAAGGCTCCCTTTGACTTTCCTCATGAGACACAGATGACAAGACAACACAGCAAAGCACACATGCAGGGCCTCTCTGTGATTCATAAAGCCACCTCTGCCAACAGGTGACCCCTATGTGGCCTCATGTTATAGTAGTGGACGTATCTAGAAACAGAGCAGTAAGTTCTCATAAAGAAGGAAGCTCTTGTGAGTTTTGCCATCATCATGAATTAACTTCCCTGATCTAAAAGGCAAAGAGATGGGCAGTCCTGCAGGGCAGGCTGGGCCTCAGGCAGACTATTCTAGAAGACTGATTCCCTAAGCCACTGCAGAAATCAAGTTAGGTCTTTTCTGCCCCTCTAACATAGCACAGGGCCCATGAGACCTCTGAGGTCCAACAGTGTGCCCCTGTTTCTCAGACAAGGTGTTCCCTTCCTACACATGTTCATAGGATTCCTCAGACACATTTCAAAGGAACATCTGCCACGTTCACACCCAGGGTTCCATTCCTGCCAGAGCCAGAAAAAGCTAGGGGCTGTGCCCTCAGCCTGTGGGACAGTCATGTCCTGATGCTGTGGCCACTGCCACAAACCACTCTGGGCTGAAGTCAGTCAAGGCTGACACGGAGATGCCTGGCATACCTCAGGACAGGGAGCTTGGACCAGCCTGTCGGCAACTGTCCCCAAACCACTGAGTGATCCTTACGTCTCCTCCCTGCCTGAACCCTGCCTGTCAGGGCGAATAGCATAAACCTGGCACTGAGTCTGGCCCTGCCAGCCTCTGGAGGAAAGACAGGAGATCGGGTGTGCACTGGGGCCCATCCCTCACCTGGCACAAAGCCCCTTCATCCTCTTTCTCACCTGCCAGCTGCCAATTGCCAAACTCATGAAGGCATTTCAGGAAGTAATTAATGGCCACAAAGAATGCATGTTCCTCTGAGGAACGAACAACACGTTGTTTCTCTTTATGATTCTAGAACGGTGAGAATAGAATAGCCACCTTCTGTCCCCCGTTTCCCATGATGCCTTGATTTTCCTTTAGCAGCTATGGGCCTGGACCAGGCAGACGAGGCTCAGCCTCTCAGGTGCGGTGCCACGGTTCCACAACCTGCGCAGGTTTCTGCAGACATTCTCATCTCATTATTAGCATGACCCTAGAAGCAAGTTCCTGCCAGTCCCCCTGCCCGTGGGGATGCCCAGGACACAGAGGCTTAAAGATTCAGAAATCTTCCCAAGCTTCTGTGCTACACTGAAACTTGAGTCTTCCTACTTGCGATGTGCAAGGCACTGCTGAGTGAATGTGCCCTGGCTGGTCACGGCACACCAGTAGGTATGTTTCCACCTGATATGACCTTTCTGGCTTAACCCACAAACTTGGCAGGCCCAGAGGTCTTCCAGAGGCTACAGCCTCATCTCCTGGAATTTTTCTCCTAGCCCTCAGTTTCCCCACAAGCCAGGAGTAAGCTGTTCCACCTGCATACCCTGGGGAGCCAGAAGCCCCCATACATGTGGCCCGGTGTCTGAAGGCCTTCTAGGAACATGTGGCCTTGGCAGACACGAGGCTCTGAGAAGCCAAGGGGCTACCACAGAGCTGGCTGTGACCACCAGAGCTCAGAAAGATACAGTCCAGGCTCAGACTCAGCAGCAGGCAGGAGCCATAAGTTCCTCTAGGCTGAGTATCAAAGCCACCTGGCACTGATCCTAGGGATGGGAAGGCAGGCTGTAGGGCCACCCAGCCAGCTCTCCTCCTTCAGGGACAGGAATCCTTTCAGTGCTGTCTTGCCATGTCTCATTCTCATGTCTGTCTAAATAGTTCCAAAGTGGGAAACCCGACTGCAGTCTTCAAAAAGAAAAGGCGGGTGGACGGTGGTGTTGAGAGAAAAGCCACACATAACGGAAGTGTTTCCTTAGGGAAGCCTGGTCTCTGTTCCCAACACAGACCTGGGACCCAGGGCCTGCCCTCAAGGAAGGGTGAACTCACCATGCTTGTAATACCGTTGTCTACCACTCAGAAACTTGTGAGAGAAACAAGGTGATAAACAAGGCTAACCCATGCTTTGGGAGTTTGCAGAAGTGCAACTCTCACCTTCAAGACTAGCCATGATGGAAAGTGGGAAATGCCATTGAGAGAGGCTGGGCACTTCTGTTCCCCTGGGTCCAAGAGCAGGGGCATCCACTGCCCATCACTTGGCAATCATCTTTTACGGAAGCATTCGGCTGTAATGTTTAGGCCTGAGAGGGGCATCTTCTGGCTCCTGGTCGCACCAGCTGAGGTGAGTGTGTCCTGCCCTGGCCTCTGTTGTAGCCTCTGTTTTCTCCTAGCTCCTGTCTCTTCCACGGATTGCTTGGTGAGAACCTAGCAAGAGGTCCTCATCTCATGTTTGGAACTCTATGCCTGGTTTTAGAGGAAGGACAAGATTGGGCGAAGTTCTGCATCGAGAAAAGATGGGGAGGTGGATCATGGTCACGGCAGGTGCCGTTGGGTGCCGATGCCATGGGTTCAACAACAGCACGGGGGCCGGGCGGTCGTGGCGCATGCCTTTAATCCCAGCACTCGGGAGGCAGAGGCAGGTGGATCTTTGTGAGCCTGGGCTATAAGAGCTAGTTCCAGGATAGGCTCCAAAGCTACAGAGAAACCCTGTCTCGAAAAAAAAAAAAAAAGAAAAGAAAAAAAAGAAAAAAAAACAGCACAGGGAAGGGGTGGGCATGAGAACTTGGGGGGCACTGCTAGTCTCCCCTTCTTCCTCTCTATCTCCTTGGAGGTGGAAAACCATGACGAAAAAATGAGGAGCCAAGGAGGAAGGAGGTGAGTAGCCTCTTCTGGGACCCTGCAGCTTGGCACCAGGTCTGCAGGGCTCCCAGTAGCACAAGAATACCTGTGAATGGGTAATCTAGATCCTAGGCCCTGCTGGCACAGACCCACAAATTCCCCAGGAGAGAAAAACTTCCCTTTCTCCCCTGGGAAGAGGTATCAGTTTACTCTTGGCTTTGCTCCCAGAGGTGCTATGCACAAGCTCCCTAGGACACCAGGCAAAGCTGCAGAGGAACCTTGGAGAAACTGGCCAGACAGGACAGGGAGAAGTCTGGGGACAGTGAGGTAAGGTGTTTGGAAAGACAAGAGACCCAGGAATGAGTCACTAGACAGATGGCCCCATGGGACACAAGTCTCTTCCCGCAGCCACCCTACCTCCAGAGTAATCTTTCAGAATCAGGCTGAGCCTTGATAACCAGGAAGAGAATTTGGTGGGGAACTCACTGGTAAAGGTTAGTGCTGTGTCAGGAGATGAGTCCTGATGCAGAGTGGAAGTGGAGTTATGGATGGCTGGGAGCTCCCATGTGGGTCCTAGGATTGAAAGCCTGATCCTCCGGAAGAGCGACAAGTGCTCTGTATGGCCTGGTTTTGTGTCAACCTGAGGACAAGCTGGAGTCATCGGAGAGGAAGGAGCCTCAGTTGAGGAAGTGCCTCCATGAGATCCAGCTGTAAGGCACTTTCTCAAGTAGTGATCAGTGAGGCGGGGGTGGGGGGAAGCCCATGGTGAGTGGTGCCATCCCTAGGCTGGAGGTCCTGGGTTCTATTAGAAAGCAGGCTGAACAAGCCAGGGGAGGCAGGCCAGTAGTAAGCCGCTTCCCTCCGTGGCCTCTGCATCGCTTCTGCCTCCAGGTTCCTGCCCTGTTTGAGCTCCTGTCCTGACTTCTTTAGTGGTGAACAGTAATGTGGAAGTGGAAGTTGAATAAATCCCCCCCACCCCCGCAACTTGCTTTTTGGTCCTGGTGTTTTGTCACAGCAGTAGAAACCCTGACTGAGACATGCTCTTAGCTGCTGGACCATCATCTTTTCAGTCCCTTGTTAGTTTGTATGAACACAGCGCCTTTTCCTGGCCTGGAGCGCCAGTGAGTCCCAGGAGCCTGACTCCACCTCCCTATGCTAGGATTACAAGCACAGGTCATCAGACTTGGCTTTTTCCATGGGTTCTGGGGGTTGAACTCAGGGCCTTATACTTGCAGGGCAACCGCTTTAATGATCTAGCAATCTCCCCAGCCCAATATATATATTTTTTTAAATTTTGGAATTTTATTTTGGAATATTTGTATGTAGACTCTGAGATATTTTGGAAACAGGAGCAAAGTCTAAACAGAAAATTAATTTGTCTCATATATAGATATCACACACACACACACACACACACACACACACATATATATATCCTATGAATAGACTCGGTGTCTTTGGGTTCAGTAATTTTAGGATACCTGCCTGATGACTGTGACCCACTCCAGAAGGTCAAATGTGGAATCTTGTGCTTGAAGCCTCACATGGGCACTTCAAACACTGTGGATTTTGAACTGTAGGTTTACAGCCTGTATGATGCTCCTATTTTGGAGGGGAGAAGACATGCCAGCAGAACACCAGAATGTGGGTCCCATCCCAAACACTGCATAAAACCAGGTGGTAGACCCCAAACTCAGGAAGTTGAGGTGAGAGCATCAGAGGTTCAAGGCTATCCTCAGTTAGGGAATTCTAGTACAGATGGGCCACCTTGAGACTGTAACTCAAAAGAAAAACCAAAAAATAAAAAACACCACCCCCAAAAACCCCAACCCCCCTTTCCCTTTCGATTAAGGTCAGACACGCTCAGGATGGGGAACTCAGGCAGGCAGGAGACCAGAGCCTAGGTTTGTCTAGGACCTTGTTTTCTTCAGCAAGTCCTTCTCCTGTCCCTCTCCTCCTCTCTCCCTCTTCCTTCTTTTCTGCCTCATAGTTCAGGAAGGTCTTGAATTCACAGCAATCTTCCTGTCTCAGCCTCCTGAGAGCTGGAATTACAAGCTTGTACCACCATGCCTGGGCCAGCTACATCTTTTTCAATCTTGGACTCTGTCTTTAGGTGGCAGAGCTGGTTGAGATTGGCCGAGTCTCCAATTTACAGGCAGCTATGAAGACAGAGGGCTGTCCACCTTCTAAGTTGGCTGGGGACAACTGATCATGTTTTGACCCCTTCTGAGTAAGTCTGCAGCCTGGAATTGGGGATCAGGCATAACGACTGCCTGTACATAGCCTCAGCAAGGGGTGCTTTTTATAGAAATTATCAGGCTTTAGATGAGATATCAGATTGGTGTACTTCCCACTTCTACATCTTCAGTACAGACTTGATGACTTGCTAATCTATCCAGAGGTCTCAAGAGAGTCAGTGACCTTGGGTCCCTCAGGTGCCTGTTCCACTCTCCTCTGGGGTCCCTCAAGCAGCTAATTGCACATTGGCAAGTCTAAGGCACTGTCTTCTGGTGACCTTCTGGTGACTGTATGGCACTGGTGTCACAGTTCAGTGATTCAGTGTCACTGAAAGTTCATAGGAATTTTCTACATCCTTCTAGATGGAAGAGACTCTTAGGGACAGGGAGGTGGAAAGACAGCAGAGGGGCTGGGCACAATAGCTTATGCCCCTTCTGAATTCTGACTCATGTGTACCTTGACTTTGCCACAGACCTGTGTTTGTGCCCAGGAGACTTTGACACATTCTAAGCTTGCTAAGCCTTGGAATCCCTCTGCCAAACAATAGAATCTCCTCAGGGGACTGTGGCAAAGGTGAAATGGGCATGCCACTTCTTTAGAGCACAATGTGCCTACTAACCTGCTTTGCCTCCTCACTCCCCAGACTCCCCAGGATTCAGAGTTGGAGCAACAGTCACCCACCCTGCTCTCCCTCAGGATGTCTAGAAAGGACTTCAACAAGGGACTGCTTGATAGCCAGGGTCACTTGGCTAAAGCCCAAGGGTGTTAGGGCACCAACTTTGCTTTTGAGGATTTAAAAGGTCACAGTCTACTTATATTAATGAGTCAAATATTGAGCAAACAACTACATAACAACAAGAAGAGGGTCAGATAGGGAGGGAAAGAGAAAGATAGGAGGAAAGGACATGGGTGGAAATGGCACAGCAGTTAAGAGCAGGTACTGCCTTTGGAGGCACTGAGTTTGGTTCCCATCACCCAAGTCAGGTACCTGGGTTCCTGCACTCAGGTTTACACACGCACATAATTAAAAATGTAAGTCTTCAAAAAGAGAAAGAAGGAAGGAAGGAAGGAAGGAAGGAAGGAAGGAAGGAAGGAAGGAAATCTGAGATCTGTGATTGCCCCTCTAAACATTCAAGACCCATGGGACAGCGGCAGTGTCCCCACTATGGTTATGAGCTGCTGGAGTCACTGAGACCATCTCAAAACCAGCTCTAGCCCCACCCTCCACCAGGGCCTACTTTCCAAGTCACAAGGTCAAAGTTAAATTCATGTCCTCCTCTGCCTCCTCCTGTTCTAGGCCAGACTGAAGACCAGGTCAGCCCCTCCCTCTACTTTGCAATCCAGCCCAAGCCCTCCAACACAATCAGCCCCCACACAGACACTTCATCTATCCCTGCATCCCTGGCCTCCCCAGCCCAGGCCTCAGCACCTCTCTAGGACACACAGCAGTTGCCAAACCGGTTCTTCTGACAAGGCCTTCCCGCCTTTGCTATGGATGCTGCTACTTGAGAGAGGGCAGAGGAGGCCACACTCCAGACCAACTCCTTCCCCAACTCACAGCCCAGGCTGGAATCCTGAGCCAGATTTAAAATACACAGCCTGAAAAGCCAGGCGTGGTGGCGCACGACTGAGGAGGTTGAAGGAGGATCATCTTCCTTCAAGGTAGTCCTCGGTTACTACTTGTGAGGTTAAGACTAGTCTCTCCCCAACAAACAGCAAAGCTTCACCTCCCCCCCCCCCAGTCACCAGGCCCTGTTGGTACTGCATCCAAATACCTCTACTCCCTCTGTTTAGCTCCCACTGCCTATCCTAGTGGCTGCTATGTGTGGGGGGCCTTGCAACTCTGACCTCCATGGAGCTGTGGAAGCCTCTTTTCCTTGCCCACAGATTCTGTCTCCTGGACAAAGTCATTGTGACACAAGAATTAAGGGGTTTTCCAGAAACCTGTAGGGCATCGAGTGAGAGTTTCTTCCCATTTATTTTAATTTATTTTAGGGTGGGTTTTAATAATTAATGTAGCCCAGACCAACCTTCAACTTACTATGTACCAAGGAAGACCTTGCATTCCCGATTCTCCTGTCTCCATCTCCCTGGTGCTGGGATCTCAGGCTTGCCCCACCACACTTGACTATTCTTATCGATGGTGCTTAGGTCAATGGATTGCTAATCACCCGGATCACAGCTGATACAAGCTTAAGAACAGCATTGTGCCCTGGACTACATGTGACTTGTATATGTGCATGGACAGTAGCACTATCTTTAATGTGCTGCTTTCTCATGTTGGCTCACCTCACCCCCTGTGGAAATCACATCTGCCTCTCAAAGTCCAGCTCACCAGTGGCAAACAATCATGTCTTTTTCAGTTCACTCCTCCTATTTCACCTTGTGGCTTTGAGATTGTCCCACTTATCCATCTGTCCCAGTGGTGTGGTTCCCTGAGTCCATTATCCCCATACTTGGCCTAATGTCTGGTACCCACTTTGGTTGGACTGAGTTTCCCTAGGAGGTCTGTTTCCCTATTGGGAAGGAAGCTGGAGGTGATGATGGGGAACATGCGGGTGGGGGGGGGTCCAGAAAACTGCCCTTTCCCAGAATTCTCTGCTTAGACACCTTTCTTCTTACATTTCTAGATTTTCTTTCTTATTCAGGTTTCAGGGGAAATGGAGCACGCTTAGATTTTGACCATTTACTCATTCAAGTGTTGACTGAGCATCTATTACTGTGGCCAATTATGTGCTGGAGAGATGGGGGACAAAGAGGCTCATTACTCACAGCCCACAGTCTCTTTCCTGCAAGAAGCCACCCTTCCAGTTTTTAAAAGCCACCACAGTGAACACTAGAAATGGTCTCTGAAGAAAGAGCTCAAGGGGGAGTAAGGTGATTGGCCTGCCACAGTGGAGCTGTGCCTGTCAATCTCACTCTTTATGCAAGCTCAAAGCACTGGGGTTGTGGGCACAGAGCCTGCCTGTTGAATGACGAGACTGACCAGCCACAGACAAAACCTATGGTTGGGTTGACATTCAAATAAATGTGTTTGCTACTCAATGGTGTTAGACTGTCTCATAGAAAGTCATGATGCAGAGGTTCTCCTCTCTCCCTGGGGACCCCCAATCTCCCCAGGGAAGTTTCTCAGCTCACTTGGACAACTTTAAGGAGTCCTGAGCATATCCCATGGAAGCCAGTGTGACCAGTGTGTGCCCAGGCTCTTTAAGCAAAAGAGGGACCCCGCCCCCAGAGGGGAGCCACATTGAAGCATCAGTGGAGTTCCTGCCAGGTCCATGAGACTCTCACTCTTCCTGTTCTTTCTTCCCAGTGGCACCCAGCTTGTCCAGGTTGACTAAACACGCTAGCTCAGTTGCTCCCGATGTTATCATCCCATCCAGTTTTCCAAGCCCAGCTGATTCAATGCCTGCTTCTTACATGCCAGTTACTTGACTTCCCCAAGCTACCGGCTGCTCATGACCAGGACCAGTAATGGATCCTACCTGGATCATGGACATGGACCATCTGGGGTTCCCAGATTCTCTCTCCCAGTTTCTCATAGCCCAGACCTCATAGTCTCAGATTTATAAAAGCTACTTAGTAATATTCTTTCCCTGTGTCAAAGGCCAAGCGTGAATGTTTGCAGAGTACGTGAATGTTTGCAGAGTACTTTGTGATGTTTTGAGTTTAGGTTTTAATTAATAAATGGCTAAAAGTGACATCATAAACATGAGGTCGGCAGAGAGTCCACCCAATTGCAAGAGGAGGTGGTGCATCCTGACGTGCTGGAAAGGGGCCAAGGTAAATAAACAGTGAGAATTGGCTAATGAGAAAGCCAAAGAGATGCTTGCAGGAGACCCATCCTGTCCCACTGAGACACTTCCATTCCTAAGGCCACATGTGTGAGCCGAGACATCTTGCACTGCCACAAAGACCCACTCCTTGTGCTGACCCCTCACCCACTCACAAGCACGACTAACTATGCTGCTCACTGGTGCTGGCTGAGGAGCACACACACATACTTGACAACACAGCTCTGGCTCAATCGGTTACTTGCCAGGATTCAGAGCTGTGTGTGTGTGTCCTGGGGCAAGGAAGGCCCTTGGCAAGGCCTATCTGCAAGATCTGTGCCATGCCCTTCTCTGCCAGGAGGGAGCCCATCTCTGGATCTGGTATTGGTCCTGAGTCAAGCTTCCTCTTCCTCAAGGGCTTCTCCAGCCACCCCCATCTGGGTTCCTGGAATGGTGAGGTAGTATGGCTGGCTGGAGTCCCCAAATGTTGAGTCACCAACAGACTCTACCGGGGGCGAATGGCAAAGACACTGTGCCACGCCGAGGGCTCTGAAAGCCCACGCCAGCTGACTGTCATTGAGTCAGATCTCAAGGTGTCTCTGGAAAGGGTCCTAGAAGGATGAGAAACAGCCTTGGGGAGTGGGCAGACAACAGGTTTGGGGCTCAAGAGTTCAAGGTTATAGCACCAACTATGGGGCCCAAGGCCTTGGAGCCTGAAACAGGCAGAGAATAGGGCAGCATAGAAAGACAGGGAAAGGAGCCCTTTCCTCCAATGTCAAAAGCCCCTTGCCAGGCAAAAAGCAAGCATTCCAGCGCAGTGCACATCTGCTGGGAGGCTTTAAAACATCAGGAAGCAGAACATTGAGCTAGGCTTATGGCCCGAACATGTATGACTTTGGGCAGGGCTGTACTACTCTTCCATTTTCTGGGAATCTCTAACTAGTCTGTTTGTTTACAGTGGCAATAGCCTACCTTCCTGCAGCCCTGTGATCTAGACTTTTCCTGGCGAAAGCCTACTTTCCCGTAGCTCTATGATCTAGACTTTTCCTTTATCAAGTGTGATCTTGTCCTCAGCAACCATGTGTGACCTCACTTTGGCTCCTTAGCCATCCTTTGATGATAACAACTTCAGAAACACACAAATCCTGCATATGACTATTGTAAAAACTATGAAAGGGACTCTCTCAGAGAAGCCCAATGCTCAGTTGTATCTTTTTGTGAGCTTCCTAAAATTCTATATTTGAAAATAACTTAAAACCTCAGTTCTGTTTCATCCTGGTTCACTCTGAAAATCTTTACTGTGTCAAAGCCAAGGATCTGGCTTTACCTGAATGGAAAAATAAAGGAACCCTCTTGGGTTGCTAAGAGTGGAATTGTTCTGTGTCCCTGCTGCTACAGACAGAGCACACTTGCTGCCAGCAAGTGCGGAAGCTATATCCAGTCTTTGAGGTCCAACATGGATGGTATGAGTCCCTTCCCCATCTGTGTGGTCCATTGGGACATCTCAGACTCCCTGGCATGTGGTGGTTCAAATCATCGTTCGAGCCTGACACCACCCAACATAATTAGCCTGATGATAGCTTTGAGCTAGCCGGGCATATTTTCTTTTCGGTGGCTAGTCCCATGTGTAGATATCCCACCTGGCCAGGGGTTTGGAAATTCTCAAGGATGTGGAAACAGTCCTTGAACTTTGTAACAACCACATTTCTCACCACCGTTGTCCGAGACTCAGAACACCCTGGCAACACCCTGCGGAAGTTTTTGGGCCAATACAGATGCAAATGTAACTTGTCAGGATTAAGATCAATGCAGTGTTAGCCTGGGTATGAAGGCAGCTGGGAGGAAGGGACGACGAGTTAAGTGGCTGATTAGGAAGCATGGTCACAGAGAAGAAGAAGCAGTCCCTAGAAGGTCACCAGTGTGTGGGGAGCACCCTGAAGCTCTGTTGGTTACACTGCAGACTGGCAGGGTCCCAGAAGTGAGAGCAGGAATGACCCAGAAGAGAAAGGAAAGGACAGGAGAGAAAAGCTCACACTGGAAGGAAGAGGGGGTTGGGAGTATATCTGGCTTACTGCCTTTCCCTAGAAGACTCTGACTAGCAACCCCCTCCCTTTCTAGCCAGGGCTTCTTCCACTGGCAATACACCCGTCCAGGGTCCTCTGAACCTCACAGGGGGCGGGTTCATTTACTATGGCAATGATAAAGGCCACTCTTGGAATTTAGTGGGTGGGCCAAGAGTACCAAATTTCTGTAGTGCATGGGACTTTGCTCCTCTTAGGATGTGATTGGTCCTTCTAGACGTTCTCGACCCCAAAGGGGAGGATGCCTTCACTTCTGGTCAGTCAGCTCTGAGCCGTGCCTGAGAAGAATGAGCCAGCACATAGTAGAAAGGAGCTAGGGACAGTCACACGAGTTAATGAGTACCTCATCAGAGCCTGGCAAATGTTTCCCAGGGGTTAGACTGGGACTATGGGGCTCCCGCCCTGGAGGGCATGGGGTGCCCCTGCTCTTCCCAGCACTGACCCCATCCCATGTCCATCTGTCTGCGCCTGTCTGTCTCACCTTTTTTCATGAACCCAAAGCGTCTGGGTTTAAGGACACAAAGCCTGCTCATGTAGTATCGAGGCTGACTAGACACGAACAAAGGCCATTCCAGAGGCTATCAGATTCTCAAGGCACATAACATTCTGCTCTCCTAGTCCATAGCCCAGCCTGGGGACCCCGGTGTATTATCCTCAGGCCACTTGGGTTGTCATGGCCACATGTGGCAATGCCGTTTGGTGCCTCACATGCTCTGATTCATGCTCCCCAAGTCTCATTGTGGACCCTGGAGACACTGGTAAGGAATGAGCACACTGCCCACTCAGTTTGGTGACAGACGATGTCATGTGCCTTTTGTTAACAGTAGTTTAGAACACTGCAAAGGAAACCAGAGTCACAGCTGGAATCCTTCAGGTTTATGGAAGACACCATGGAGGAACTCCCTGCCAGTCCCCCTCCTTCAGCTACTGTTGGGAAAGAACAGGGAGAGAAGAAGGAATAGGAATATAGGATGTTTGCTGAGGAAAATTCAAATCTCATGATGACAGAGAGTTCATGGGGAAAAGGAGGGAAAGAGATAGGACTCCATGTTGAAGCCCAGAGGAGCATGCAATGAGCCAAGGGTCTCTGAGTGCTCTCAAGTACAGCCTAACAGCCAGACCCATCTCAGAGAAGCTGAGGAGATGAGGCCACTCCAGACGACAGGCTGGGCACCTGAGTCCTGGCATGGGGGCAAGCCATAGAGTTGAAAACGGGCCTTCAGCAGAGTGTCTGAGAAGTTGTCCATTAATTGATGGAACTTAGACACCACTGCAACGTCCCTCACAGGTGAGAGGTCAATGGTGGTGTGGTCACAGAGTGGGGTATTATATAGCAATGAAACAAACAGGTCATGACACTACAAGAGACAGGGGAGTCTGAATACCATAAGGGTCCAGAAGTAGAAGAAGCTGGGCTGGAAATGGCTGGGAATCCCTACGTGAGCCAAGAAAGACGAGTGTAGAGCTCTGAAAAGATCCATGGTGGCTAAGAGGTCAGGAAGGGGAGCAGGAGACATGGGACTTGTGAAGCCTTGAACCCACACTGAATGGTGCTTCAATGGCGGACTGCAATCTTCATTATAAATCCTTCCAAGCTTGTGTACCATACAATATCACATGTGAATCTTAATGTCAACTAGGGACTTGTACCTTATATTTAATTGTAGTTAAAGTGGCAGTGGAGAGGTGGCTTAGTGCATACTGATCTTACAGAGGACCTGAGTTGGTTTCTTAGCACCCCAGCATGTGGTTCACAGTGGTCTGTAATTCCTTCTCCCGGGGAACCAATGCCCTTTTCTGGTCTCTGAGGGCACTGCATCCACATGTACATGTGCATGCACACACACAAACACACACACACAAATAAAAATGAAATAGATCCTTAAAGCAGTTTTAGCTAGACACTACTAACTTAGTAATATGTGTCGGCATTGGCGTGCCAACAGTCGCACACACCAGACAGTGAAAGGAGCAGGAGACACAAGCAAGCATATGGGAGACCTGGATTCTTGCTCCATGTTTCTTTAAACCTGAAACTTCTCTAAACAATAGCCTATTAATTTATAAACCAGACCAAGCAGAAACATCCATTGGCAATGACAGTATGATGAGGGGGCATCCCCTCCCTTCTCATTGTCTAGTCACTCTAGTCCTATGTTTAGGCAAAATGCCCCCCCCTTTCCAGAAGGCTACATGCTGAAGAGCTGGGTGGGCTTTTCCAAATGTGCAGAGCCTCTACTGTGCTTCAGGGGGAGTTCCACGAGCATCTTGGACCCCCTGGCTCCCTGACTGTGAAGGCGGAGACAGGCCAGCCTGTCTATGCCTAGTTTCTACCTGGCATCCAACAGTGAACAGCAAGCAAGGCTTGGCCACCTGCTGTCAGTCCTGGGCCATTCTGGAGGCTGTGTTCAGCAAGCTGCTGCTGTGGGGGATCCTAGCAACAAGCAATGGTAGCTTCAGCTGGTGACTCAGTTCCATTGTCAGGACCACCCATCCTCATACCACGCTTAATCACAGTCAGCAAAGGGGGAGCAGAGGAAAGCTCCAATCCCTGGGGACAGAGAGCTCAGAAAAGGCATCAGGGAGGATAGGGCAGATGTGTGTGCAAGGAGCCTTCCAGAGAAGCCTTCCAGAGGGGAGGCTGATGGACACAGACAGGTACACTAGAAGCCTTGGATACACCAAGGGAATCCAGCATCCTGGTCCAGGGTCACAGACCTGGCTCCTAGGGCCTCTCATACCACACCGTGGTGGATGCCAGACACATTCCTTCTCAGGGCCTGGTCAGCACTTTTATATCTGTTGTCATTGCGATGTGACAAAGAATAGTGGCTAGTCAACCTTTTGGTCTTCCTGCTACATGTGAGAAGGGCTCCTGAGTGGGCACCTTACACAGCCTCCATCATAATATGAACTATAGCAATGGAAGGCAGGTGTCATAGCATGTTTTTGTAACTTGACACAAACCTCCACATGTCTGGTAAGAGGTAATCTCAACTGAGGAATTGCCTCCATCAGACTGGCCTGTAGGACTGTCTGGGGCAAATTTTCTTGATTGCTGATTGATGTGGAAGGGCCCAGCTCACTGTGGGCTGTGTCAGCCCTGGGAAGGTGGGCCTGGGCTATAGAAGAAGGTATTTGAGCAATCTTTGAGGAGCAAGCCAATAAGAAGACATCCTTTGTCAGCTCTGATTGTTTCTGACTTGAGTTCCTGCCTTGACTTTTCTCAGTGACAGACTGTGATCAGGAAGTGTAGGTCACATAAACCCCTTCCTCCCCAAATTTTGGTCAGTGTTTAATCATAGCAAAAGAGAAACAAGGAAAAGATGAAAAATAAGGAGTATAAATAACAATGCCTTCAGTACTAGCAAATCCCTCTTTTTCTCATTCTAGTAAAAATGGACCATCATCTTGAGCAGTAATATAAACAGGTTGCATGCTTAGAGCCACTTATATGCTGGATCCCCAGCAGACATTACTAATCAATCATAGAATTACTTACCACTGAATTCAACTACAGCTCCCAGAGTCATCTAAACAGTTGCTTCCAAGAGACTATTTCTCAGGTGTGCTAAGACAAAACAAAAAAACAAACAACAAACAAAGCAAAAATACCACCCCCCCCATCTGCTGCTATGCTAGTGGTATGGGTGTCAGTGATAGCGGGGGTGGGGGAAGGAAAGAGGAAGAAAAAGAGAGTCTCTGGAGGTAAATGCTGGCCAATAGTGAAATATTACCATGGAAGGTGAGACTAGAAGCAGAAGCGAAGTCACCTGTCCCTCCCATTGTCAGACAGACTTGGTCACCCAGATACCTGTCAGTGTAACTGTAAACTGATAGAGGATTCTTCTAACCCCGCCCCAACACAGGGGGTTGTTGGGCCGAATATCGATAGTGATTCATGTTGACTCCCTGATCTCCCCAAAACAAAGAATTTTATAGGAACAAAGCTTTAGAGATCTCTGAAAACAGCTCCTTGGGTGACAATCAGCAGAGATGAAGCAGCCCCTGAACCATTTATGCACAAAACGGAAGCAGAGAAAGTAGACTCTGAGTGAGTGAGCAGAACCACCGCTCTATGCTTTGAAAAGATCTTCTTGGAGTCTAAGCATGGCTTTACACAGCAAATGACTCTATCTTCAAGGCCAAGGGGAAGGCCACTTGTCCACTTCTGGTCTACTCTCAGCTGAGGCAGAGGTCATCATGGCTCCAGGAAGCATCCTTAGCCAGGCTAGCCCCAGTCCCTGGGATGGGGGATGACTGACAACCCCAGGGAAGAGGACCAGACTGGTCTGGATGGGGTGAACTGCCAGTTATACACCAGGCCCACTCCCAAGCACAAGCTGTGCCTTCCTTGTGTAAGGAAGTACACACAAGGCAAGGCTTGCATCACATCACATTCAAGGGATAAGAAATGAACCCCCACGTGACTGCAATCTAGTTCTCAAGGCTGAGGGCTCAGATAAAAGGTCTGTCCTTGGACATCCTGTCTCTATCCTTGGCCTGCTCCTGGTGTCTGACTGCAGGCTGCTCTCTGACCTTGGGTGTTCCCCACAGAGGACAAGAGCCAGCAGGAAAGTCGTGTTCTTGATCTTTTGAACAGCACAGCTATGAAGCCGGGTGGCTTTCCTTCCTATTGGAAAGCGAGGCTTGTTTCCCCAGGCCCTTTCTCCTTCCTACTCAGCAGCCCTGTGCTATTCGGACTCAAAAGTCCCAGCTGAAATGATGAACGGCTTCAACTAACGGGAATGGTTCTATTCTGCTACACAGGAAGATGTATCACTTGGGTCAGGGACAAGTGATGGGTGTGGGTCACAGAGAAGTGCATAGACCCAAAGGAAGAGCATGGATGTTGGCAGGGTCACGGGGAAACCCGCCGAGATGGAGATCCCTGGTCTGGCAGAGTGGCATCTTAGAAGGATGTGTGCTCAGGCTAGACCAGCAGAGTGGGCGCTGTCCACAGTCACCAGCATGATAACTTCTTACCTCTGCAGTAGGCCTGACCTATCTTAACTAAGTGTATAACTTAAAGAGAGATGGTTCTGGAAAATAATGCTCTGATAAGGCCATACTATACAGATCTTTTCTTGGATGAGATGGAAGGTCTTACTACGTAGCCCAGATTAGCCTTAAACTGATAATGGTCTTTTCTCAGCCTTCCCAGCACTAGGATGACAGGCACGTACAGTACTAGAATCTTAAAGATTGATTTATTTATTTAATGTGTGTGCCATCTGGTTTTGTGTCAACCTGACACAAGAGTCATCAGAGAGGAAGGAGGCTCAGTTGAGGATGCATCCATGAGATCCAGCTGTAAGGCATTTTCTCAATAAGTGATCAGTCAGGGAGGGCCCAGCCCGTGGTGGGTGATGCCATCCCTGGGCTGATGGTCCTGGGTTCTAAAAGGCAGGCTGAGCAAGCCACGTGAAGTAAGCCAGTAAGCAACTCTCCTCTATGGCCTCTTCATCAGCTGCCTCCAAGTTCCTGCCCTGTGTGAGTTCCTGTCCTGACTTCCTCCAGTGATGAACAGTCATATAGAAGTATAAGCCAAATAAACCCTTTTCTCTCCAACTTGCTTTTTGGTTGTGGTGTTTCGTTGAAGGAACCCTGAGACAATGTGCAGGTATGACCTTCATTTTTGGTAGGTTCTAATACTTTTTTATGGTTAAGTCTCCAGAAATGGATTACTAGGTCCAAAGATCAATACTTTGAGAAAAATGATTTATTTTTATTATTTTTAAATTGTGTGTGCGTGTTTGTGTGTGTGTATGTATGTGCATGCGAATGCACTCTCTGTGGAAGCCAGAAGAGGGTTTCAGATCCCCCTGGAACTGGAGTTAAGGCCATTCTAAGCCACCTGATGTGGGTGCCTAGAAATCTAAACATCGGCATGTACTCTTAACTGCTGAGCCAGCTCTCCTGTCCCAAGATTCAGATTTTTAAAAACCTTTTAGTTTTTTCAGATACTTATTTCAGATACTTATGCTTATTGTGAAGGGGTCCATCCCACCAGTATAATCAATGTGCCAATGTGTACTTAAAAGAAAAAAAAAAACAAAGAAAAAAACCAAAACCCTAACCAATTTTGAGAAACATTTGTAGAATTCCTTCATGGGGCCCTAACCTGAATCAGATAATGTGGTGTCTGTCTATTCTGATACACAAAGCCTGTCAAAAAAGGAAAAAGAAAAAAAATCCACCAGCTGGACCAGGCTCCCATGTAGGCGTGAGCAGCAAATGTTCCTTTGTTCTCATCTGCTGCTCAAGGCTTCAGCAGCGCCTGTGCCTTCACAGGGCGCGGGTATCCCCGGGCTGGGGGTGCGGCCATTAGCGCACCTGCTAATCCAGGTTCTATCTTTAGCTGGGCTGTGAAGCACCGCAGGTGTTCACAAGAAGGTGTTAAAGCTGCTTTGGGGCTTCCAATATGATTTGAGGAAGCACTGACTAAAGTTGTAGGGGTTGGGGGAGGAGAGGGGAGGCCAGGCCTGCAGCACAAGGCCTTCACGTCACGCCCTATGAATTTTGTTGCCATTCATGGGGGACAGATTGTACAAACCAGTGGAAGAGAACACCCTTTCAGACAAGCACCTTTTGAAAAATTCAGGGTAGAACTGCAAACAGGATCTTACTAACAGTTTGACTCTAAGTTCCTGGGCACAATACACACTTCAAATGGCACCTCAGGTGAGCATGTACCATCTGAACCTGAACTCCTGGCAGAAGGAAAAGCTTCTGCTGTGCCTGTTTATAGTATTCTGTGGTCTAGAGCAGTGGCAGCTAGCTGTCCTTCGTAGCTAGCATGGTGACCTGCAGAGAGGTTGATCTGACTGGGTGCAAATGTGGGAATGGCAGCCTGAAAGAAAGCCTGACAACACCGACCAAGGTCAGCCAAACAATGGCCCTCACACATGACCACACCTCACATATGACCTGGGGCTTGACCACCACAGCCCTCTATGACAGTCCCCAGCCCCCACAGCCTACAGTGACCAGCACCTCAGCCTCCACAGCCTTCAACGCCCAGTAATTCAGCCTCCACAGCCTTCAGTGCCCAGTGCCTCAGCCTGCATGGCCTCTGTGACTTGATGCAGAGAATTGGAAGTAGGTTGGGGGCAGAACAGCAGGCAAGGGTTCTTGATCCAAATCCTGGTTCTGCTGGTTGCAGGAGTTTGAGCAAGTCATCTAATATTTTTATGCCTCAGGCTCCTCATCTATGAAACTGGGGGTCCCACTATGTCTCACGGTACTGCTAGGTGGGGTCAGAGGGCTCTGTATGACAGCTAAGGCACTTCGGGGACTTCAGAGGACAGGTGTTGTCTCCTTAGTACTCTTGTGACACTCTTCTGAGCCCAATGTCCACTCTATACCTTATGCTTACTTGTAAAAGCCCCCATGTCCACTTATGTCGCTTTCTGCAAGACATTTCATGGCTGGGGGCCAGGGCTAGGTCATGGTTCCCTTTGCAACATCACTGAGTCCAGCTCAACACAGTTCTATGCCAACTGTAATGCTAACCCATGAGATAACCTGAAGACATGCCTCCCTTGCATCATTGCTGACTGACTGTGTGTTCCTTGCTACCCCACTGGCTCTGTAATACACCATGGATGAAATAGCTCTGTTGGGGAAATTAAGTACCCAGTGGTACATCAGAATTGGGCCACTACAATCACCAGGGCTGTTTGATAGTATAGATGACCCCACCTGGGGTGGGAGCTGTGCGAGCCCATTGCTTCCCTCTAATCTGAAGTTCAGAAAAGGCAATTTAGTTGAAAGGGCTGTTTTGTTTATTTTCCCTGGTTGCACACTATGGGAAAGAGGCCGTTCCCAGGAAGCCACGCTCATGTTACATAACCGGTTGATGTTGTTTTCCTAAGGGTGCGTCTCTCGGCTTTCAAGTGGTTCACTGGTGCAGAACTGGTCCGTTATCCCTCTACCTTAACCTGAATAGAGCCTTAGTCCAGGAAGTCGGAATCAAACCTTTTGTTCTTTTTTTCTTTCTCCACAATAAACATAAAAATATAATAGAGGAGGGAACTCGACTCACTGGAATTCCCAGCCCCTCAATCATCTGAAGGATAAAGTCACACAATCCCTAATATTGCTGTGCAGAGTCTGTGTAGCAAAAGTCCATAGACTGAAAGGGGACACAGAAGTTACTGTGGCTGTTGGACACTTTAAAAATCTAGACCAGAAACCAACAAAGACAGTGTTTATCTAAAAACCATCCTCAGTCAGGTTGGAGATGCAGCTCTGTTGACAGAGGGCTTGCCTAACAAGGATGAGCTCTTGGTTGGGTTCCCAGTTCTGAATAAGCCTGCTGTGGCGGTGCTTGCTGTAATCTCAGCATTTAGAGGGAGATGGAGGCAGGAGGATCAGAAGTTCAAGCCCACACTCAGCTACGTAACAAATTCAATGCTAGCCTGGGCTACATGAGACTTTGTCTCAAAAAAAAAAAAAGTTACCATCCACCAATGGATAGAATGGGCATCTTTAGATGATGCCATATACACAATATCTTCTCAAGCTCATGTGGAACACTCGCCAAGATGGACCACATTCTGAGACATTAAACACAACCAACGGAAAGGAATGGAAATCATAGTGTGTGCTTTAGATCACAACTAACTGGAACTAGAAATCAACAACAGAAACCAGCTAGAGGCTGGAGAGTTAAGAGTGCCTGCCGTTCCTGCGGAGGACCCAAGTTCAGCTCCCGGCACCTGTAACTCCAGCCCCAGGAGGTCCTACACTCTAGCTTCTGTGGGTACTCATGTGTACCCCCACAAATACATAATTAAAATGATAAAAATGATTTTTAAATAGCTGGAAATCTCCAAATTCCTGGAGATTGAACAAGATATTCCTAAACAAAGGTCAAAGAAGGGTTAGAGGAGCGAAGCAGCTTTTGAACAAATGGGAACTCTGCTCACTTAAGTCTGTAGGACACGGTGAGAGCAGAGGGAAGGGTGTAGTGCTGCCCGCAGACCCCACAAAGAAGGTGTGGGACTGCCCTCTAGGCTTTTATCTCATAAGAAGAGGGAGGGAGGGAAGGAGGAAGGAAAGGAGGGAGAGGGAGAAAGAGCAGAATTATGATCTTGTTTTGGTTAGTGTTCCCTTCTGAGTTTCTGAAAATTAGTCACTCATGTAGGATGAGAAGTCTCCTAAGTTTCCACCAACTCTCCCCAAATTACAAAGAGATGGGGCTGTGTCTGTCCCTGAGTCCTGTAACTGGCTAGGGAGGGAGATGACAATCTTTCTGAAGTCTTGTTTTAATCTAAAACAAGTGAAAACACTGAAAACCTAGTGTTTTCAGTCTTGTTTTCTGTTCACTAACGTATCTGAAGTTTTTAGGTTTTAATAATTTTTAAATTTATTTTATCTTATTTTACTTATTTATTTTGTTTTTGAGACAGTGTTTCTCCATGTAGCCCTGATTATGTTGGAACTAGCTCTCTAGACCAGGCTGGCCTTGAACTCACAGAGATCCACCTGCCTCTGCCTCCTGAGTGCTGCCATTAAAGGTGTGCACAGCCACCACCTGCCTGAGGTTGTTTTAATGTAACATCAGTGTTGTGACCTAAGTCTTTTAAGTTCCCTTTGAATGCTCTATTTATCCATGTCCTAACAAGATGTACCAGGTTGAGGTTGCAGTCCCAAATGTGCAGGCCAGACACCATATGTTCTCAGCTGAGGGGGAAATGAGAAGAAAGACAGTCTCAGTTCTCCAGAATGTTCCATGGAGGATGGCAGGCATGCCACATGGCTTCTAATTCCCAGAAAGTCCAAAGCTGAGAAAGACTATCAGAGATATTAACCAGGCTCGTTGGGTCTTTCAGGACAATGAGACCCAATGTCCACTAGCCTCTAGCTAAGTAACAGGGTGGAGTGATCCTCTGCTCCCAGGGAGGAGAAGTATGGAAGCAGCTCTCCAGCTCCACAGAGGTGTCAGGAGATGAGGCTCTTGTCACCAGAGAGAGAAAAGGACATCCTCGTGAGATACTGTGACCTTCCGGTTCTCAGCCCTGTCCCAGTCCCCTGGAGCAATCATACACTCTAGTCCCTACAAGGGTGGTGCATTATAGCCCTAATCCTCAGAACTGTGGGACAGAACAAACACTGCAGACAGACCCACATCTCCTGTGAATGAATTGGCAAGGTGGAATTTGAAACCAATAAATGCAGAAGAAATTATCCAGTAATCAAAGAACAGCTGAGACAGTATTTGACAAAAATGAAAAAAAAAATTAGACTTTGACTTCAAATCCGAGCACATTCTCCAACAGAATTAAGATTCAGGCCTGTAAATGAA
The DNA here is from genome assembly GCA_028555095.1 of Dicrostonyx torquatus. NCBI lineage: Eukaryota > Metazoa > Chordata > Mammalia > Rodentia > Cricetidae > Dicrostonyx > Dicrostonyx torquatus. The sequence goes on along the minus strand of JAQHUG010000047.1, from coordinate 1,951,385 downwards.
TATCATAAAAGTCCAAGAGAAAATGACACACGAAAGAGCCATAGAAAACCCATTTTCCCCTTAGCCCTAGGCTTCGCCAAAGCAAAAGCACCCAGAAATTATGAGCTGATTCCAAGCCTCCATAAAACAAAGCAAAAATAAAGTCACATATTCATAAATCTAAAGGCAGCACACAAGTCTAAAAGGCAAAATAGCAAAAAACTTAATGCATGGTTTAGAAAACTGCTTCCAAGTCAACAAGAAAATAACCTACCAACTCCACCATGGACACAAAAAAATCAACTCAACCATGCTAAAACCCAGTGACGTATGAATGACAACAATATGATAGCATTTCACGTTTGAAAACGACAGTACTCACCAAGACAAGCTTGCTGAGCAGCAACACTCACACATAGGGATGGAAAAGGGGCTTTGTTCAGCTTCTCAGGAGCCAGGTTGTCAAATCATATTGAGAGGAAAACGTGTGATGCTTGGGGGCTGGAGAGATGGCTGAGCAGTTGGAAACCTCTTGCTGCTCTTACAGAGGACCTGAGCTGGGTTCCCAGTGCCCATCTTGGATGGCTCGCAACTTAACTGCAAGAGCTTTCAGGTCTGCATATTTAAAAGCTTCAAAAACAAACAAACAAAACAAAAAACAACCCATGCCCATCAATAGGGACAGATAATTAAATGATGGATGTGGTAGAATACCTGTTAACCATCAAATGGACATATAGAGGTATTTATACGTCTGCAGCAGTACTGTCCTTGTGCCTTGTGAGTGACAGATTTTTAAAGTAGAATCTTCTAGGTGCCATTTTTGATGGAAGATGAAATTACAAATCTCTATATCCATGTCCAGAAGAAGGGCATACAGAGAAGAGCAGGAAACTGGGGGATCTCTGGAGAGCCATGTTGGGGTGCTTTTAGATTCCCTTGTTTGTGGATTCCTGTTTCTGTTTCCTTTTGGAAAAAGACTCAGCAGGACTTAATGAGGATGGAAGAGAAGTTCTGGCCAGCCCACCTGGGAGGTGATAGCCACAGGGACATGAGTACCAGAGATCGGAAGTGAGTGGCCTCCACCATAGATAGCACCAGGGGTGCGTGTGTTTGAGGGGTTTCCTTTAGAAGTCATTGAAGTGGAAGTTGTGGCACAGAGTCCAAATCCAGAAGGAGTCTCCATCTGTATGATCTATGAGTTGACCTCACATCCCTGAAAAATACTCAGGCTCTAGGCCGGCTTTCATCCCAGTGTAGGGACCCATGACTCATCCCCTTAAACCTTAATTATAATACCCGAGTCTGCAATGTGCCAAAAACATCTGTCATTGTTTAAATCTGCTGTATGGAGTAAGTATAACTCACCAACAGGCCTGAAGATGCCTTCCCCCAGCGCAAAATCAGTAGGTCAGAAACCAGCACTAGCAAGAAGGGTTCAAATCAAAGCTTCCAGTCAAGCTTGGTGGCAAGTCAGTGGACCAGTCCTGCTCCGCTATCAGTGATGTGGAGATGCAAGACTAAAGCTCTCTCTTTAAACTCAACCAAAGTCCCCTAAGTCTGTATGTTCCCAGTTGGTTACCAATGCCCAGCAGTGGGAAAGGAGCGGTGTAGCTCTGCCAATCCCTCATTCATCAGTGACAACAGGTCCTGCATCACTGTTATGAGTTCTATTTAGCTGGTTAATCTTTGGGACCTCTTATAGGCACAGTAATGAGACATAAAATGTTTTAGTTTGCACATGATGGCTAGTGGCTGGTGAAGACACAGTTACCCTCTTGGTGCCCAGACAACTGTTGATTTACCTCACTCAGACTTGGGTTAAAGGTCCCAGAGAACCCAAACTGAAGACAGGCTCTTGCTTCAAGAACCTAATATTTGTGTCTGGAGGTACTGATCAGAAAAATAAAAGAAATTAAACAAACAAACAAGCAAGCAACAAGTTCACACCCCAGCCCTAGCTGTGTAATAGTGACATCTAATAGACACAGCAGCATTTGGGGAGGGTACCATGCTTTTTAAAGCTTAAGGTGGGACTGAGAAGATGGCTTAGTTAGCAAAGTGCCTGCCTTGCAGTCATTAAGACTCAAGTTCAATCCAAAACACCCACTGAAAAACAGTCAGGCATGGTAATGCACTCTTATGATTCCAGTGATGGAGAGGTAAAGGCAGAAATACTTTTGGAGTTTATTGGCTAGTCAGCCCAGTGTAATCAGTGAGCATCAGAACAGTGACAGAGACCCTGTCTCAAATTATAACGTAAGGGCTAGAGAAACAGCTCAGTAATTAAGAATATTTATCTTCTTCCAGAGGACCCAGATCACAGCACCAAAATGACAGTTCATAACCATTTATAAATCCAGTTCTGGGGGTATGGTGCCCCCTTCTGGCCTTGGCAGGTACTGCACACATGTGATGCACATACATTTAGTTGGTACACACTCATGCATAGAAAATAAAAATAAAATCTTTAAAAAAGAACTTTAAAAAAAAAGGGTAAATGGCACCTAAGAAATAATACCAAAGGTGACTTCTGACCTCGACATGCCAGCACATAGACACATAGGCTTCTAGAAGCCTCTGGAAATTATCACATCAGGCGCTTCCCAAATCAGAAGGAATTTTCTGATAACAACTCCACTAAGTACTTTCTACAAACAAAATAACTTACCTGGACTTATGGGAACAGCATCAACTATGAAAATTTTTCTTGAATTTTATTTAATAATTTAAAAGAAATTTTCTCTCCCATATCATCAAGAGAAACAGATTTTTAAAATCTGTTTTATTTGGGGGCCCTGATACTCACTTTGTTTTATTCTGTTAAAGGGCAGCTTCTAAGGGAAACATTTAAAATAAAGAACTATTTGTAAATCTACGCTAAAGTTTTAGAAACCTGAGCTGAATAGATTCTAAGCAAAAGTCATAATTATCAAAACTGACTTAGAAAAAAAAAATCTTTGTCACTGTTCTGTTGCTGTGGAGAGACACCATGACCAAGGCAACTCTTATCAAAGAAAGCATTTAATTGGGGGCTTGCTTACAGTTTCAGAGGGTTAGTCCATTATCATCATGGTGGGAAAGATGGTGAGACTCATGGCGTTGGAGCAGTAACTGAGAGCTGCTTCCTGTCCCATGGGGTGGCATGGTGGGAGGGAAAGGGAGAGAGAGAAGGAAGGAGGGAGAGAGAAAAAAGTAGGGAGGGAGGGAGAGAGAGTGAGAGAGAGAGTGAGAGAGAGAGACAGAAGAAAGAGAGAGAGAGAGAGAGAGAGAGAGAGAGAGAGAGAGGAAAGAGAGAGAGAGAGAGACTAGACCTGGCATGGGCTTTAGAAACTCCAACCCCCCCTACACACACACATACACACACACACACACACACACACACACACACACACACACACTGACATAGTTCCTCCAACAAGGCTGCACCTTCTAATCCTTGTTGTCCTTTCAAACAGCTCCACGCCCTGGTGACTAAGCATTAAAATATATGAACTTATGGAGGCCATTCCTATTCTAGGTCCCACCAATAGGAACCTGGAACCAACACTAAAAAGGTCCAGAGCCACACCTGCCATTCACTTCCCTCTTTCATGAGAGTGTGACTTCTACATTATTTCAACTTTCAACATAAAATCATGGAATTGTTAAAACATTGTTTTATGAAGTTCACTTAAAGTTAGTGCCAAAACCTAAGAAAAGAAGTAAGGGGTGGGTGGTGAGGCTGGAGATCTGGCTCAGCAGTTAGGGGTGCTGGCAGCTCACGACCTCCTGTAACTCCAGGGTCAGGGTGTCTGACTCCCTCTTCTAGTCTCTATGGGTACTGCATATATCACACACACACACACACACACACACACACACACACACTAATAAAAACACAAATAAATCTTTAAAAAATGAAGCTATACACAGACGTTTTGCAGTGGATCAAACCTAGCAGTATTTACAGAAAATAGTGTCATACTGATGGCAATGCTTATTTCAAGATTTGAAAGATTGTCTTAACATGATTGAGTCAAGTGTCCTAAATACACTTGAGCTTCACTCAAATCATCTCCTCTTGCTTTGGAAACCAAGGGAAAGATGCTGAATCTCAGTGAGTTATAAAGTGTATTTTATATGTACACATAAGCATACATGAAACAAAAAGCTAACCCCCACACTTAACTGTTAAATGCAAGAATACTTTTAGTAAATCCATGGAAAATATACTCAAGAATATCTACTGCTTTAAAAAAAAAAGATATTGCTTTTCAGGGTTGGAGAGATGGCTCAGTGGGCAACGGTCCTTGCTACCAAGCCTGGAAAGCTGAGTTTGATCTGCAGAAGCCATGCAATAAAGAGAACCGACTCCTACAAGCTGACCTCTGCATCTGCCAGGTGAGCATAAACAGATCAATTAAATACATGTAACTAAAAATTTTTAAATGTTCTTAAAATTCTGGTTGGCACCATGTATTATAAAGGAGATAGACAAAACACAGAAGAATGCCGAAGGCTTTGTTCAAGAACACATTATCCTCTCTTGAAACACTAAGGGAATCATCTTAGAGTTGGCAAAGCGCATTAAAACACAAATACGGAGGGACCCAAAGCCCTCATGTGTCGGAGTCGGCAGCAGGGAGAGAGATGCCTCACTGGTAACTCAGGGATGGGAAGATGGAGCCTGCCTTCCTCATGGTTGACCTCAGGCCCCATCAGAATCCACGCTGGCAAACAGAAAACGTTTGCAGTTAGGGCAAGAATGCAGTTATGGAGTCAAACTGAAATTTCAGCTTGATGTATGTGCTTGAAAGCACTTAGCAAATGGTTTAAATAATGATCTTTCAAGGTGGACTATGGTACAAAGGGTAAACCAAACTAACTGCTAGGCTGTTCTTTAAAGGGTGGAATATGAAATCAGGTGTAGTGGTAGGCAGAGGTAATCCCAAATCCTTGGGAGGTGGAGGTTGGAGGGTCAGGAGTTCAAGGTTATCCCTTGACTACACACTGAGTTTGAAGCTAGCCTGGGCTACGTGAGATCTTGTCTCAAAAACAAACACACACACAAACAAACAAATAAAAGGAAGATGAGTCATACTCTTACACCCTATTCCCTACCATAGAATAAGTTCTAGATCAAATATCTCCACCAAATGTATGATTACACTACAGACCTGTAGGGAAAAGTAAGAAAATACTTGTGTTATCTTAGAATTCAGGAAGGTTTTGTTTTTGTTTCTTTCTAAATACTTAACCCAAGCTTCACAGGGAAAGCCAAGACTATAGATTCACAAAGATGCCCTAATCATCACAGTCAGGGGTAAACTATGGACGAGCGCTCTGGTATGTGGCTGGTAAAGGCTGTGGAGAGACGTGCTTTCTCCTAGAGCCCCATAGAAAGAGCGACAGATCAATTCAAAGACACTTTAAAAATGTTAAGATGTGGATACTGAGGCAGCAAATGGCCGGTGTGTGAATGTATGAACTTACCCTACTAAAGGGCAAAGCTGAGAATTCGGCTGAGATCTTTTTCTTCCAACAAACCTGTCAGATATTAGATCTAAGGTGTGGTGTGGTAGAAGACTGAAGGCATCCGGGAACGAGGTAGAAGCAAGGCCAATTTCTGGGAATTTATCTTAAGTAATCAAAGACGAATCCAGCATTTCTGTATAAATATGTCTGTTGTAAGTTTCTTGACTCTGATTATTATTTGCTTATGCACATGCGTGTGTTTCTGTGTGGCTATGTGCATAGAGGTCAGGAAAGGATGTTGGAGTCCCTTGAGCTGGGTCTGTAGGAGCTGGAGTTATAGATGGCTGTGAGCTGTTTGATGTGTGTGCTGGGAACGGAACTCTGGTCCTCTGGAAGAGCAACTAATGATCTTAACCACCGAGTCATCTCTGTAGCTCTGATTTTGCAGATTGTAGACATTGTAAGTTTAATAAATTTAGTATATGATTGTTATAAAAGAAGGTGAACCAGTGCTTAAGGATGTATGCATGGGTCCAACCCTCAATACCACAAAAATTTTAAAAGACTGTTTGAAACCAAAGCACTGCGCAGCACGTTCAGCTCAGGAACTCACCTTTCAAGTTTGAGTGTATTATGAAAACGTTCATCAAATAGTTGCCTAGTGAATCACCGTGGTGATGACAGAGAGAAGAACTCACTCAAATAACTCCAGCATCATGACAATTCCACAAGCAGCATCGTTATAAGCATTTCTGTAGCACAGGTGGGAAAGTGGGCCAAGTGCATTACCAAGTTATGCCCACTGGTAACTGATTGGACTCTATGACCACAGTGACTTCCGGAAAGCATTGTATCAGTTGTTATTCCCAACACAAAACATGTGGATTCTTTGTTAGCAGAAAGTGATTGGAGGCAAGCCATGAGGTCAAAGCCCTTGAAAGCTGGCTATGTTATAATATGAATGCATGCATGTGTACATGCATACATGTGTGTGTGTGTTTTGTGCATGCATGTGTGTGTGTGAAAAAGAGAAAGAAAGTCTCAGCCACTAGACATTAGTATATATTACCCAGGAGTCATATAAAAGTGTTTATTATAAATGATTGAGCTACTAGAACTAATATAAACATCATGAACCCATTGGGATTCATATCCATTTTAACCCTGACCCACACTCCCCCACTGGCTCTAATGCAGTGTTAATTGTAGCTATGTTGTGGTGGTTACCCAAACACTGTTCATTCTTCCTTTAATATTCCAGACGAGTAAAATAGGTTTTGCTATCATGAAAACAAGTCAGAATTTGTTTTTATGCATATGTGAGTGCATGAGTGAGTGAGTGAGTGAGTGAGTGAGTGTAACCCTAACCCTAACCCTAAGCAGCCTTAGGTGTTATCCCTGGGATACCACATATATCCATCAGACAGGGTCTCTCATTGGCCTGGCATTTACCAAATTAGCAAGGGTGACTAGACACGGAGCCCACAGGAACCACCTAGTTCAGCCTCATCAGGACTAGAGTTACGAGTTTATTCTGCTCATGCTACATAAGATCTGGGGACCGAACTTGGGTTCTTATAAGACAAGAACTTTTGTTACTGGCTGAGCCATTCCCCTAGTTTCAAATCTACTTTTCATATTTTAAAAAAATGTTTATTTATTACTGCATGTGTGCATGCATGCAAACCAAAACCAAAACTTTCAAAAGTTGGTTCTCTTCTTTCATCTTTGTGTGTGTTTGGGGAATTTAACTCAGTTCATCAAGCTTTTGCAGCAATCACTTTTACCTACTGATCCAACTCACTGGCCCCATAATCCATTTTTTTGAAAACAACAAGAAACATCCCAAAGAAGAGTGACATTAGTGACATGGGAATTTGCCTGCAACCACCCTACCCTTGATTATCAAAGAGCTGTCTGGGATGGATCTGACAGCCTTAGCTGGTGTTTGGCAACTGAGGCATATTTAGAGTTTCCCAGGTAGACACTCTGTGAGGTCGTGCTGACAGGTTCCCAAGGCAGGGATGAAGAGCACGGAGCCAGGAATGCGCTGGCTGACAGGATCCACGGCAGGCTGAGGCTGAGGCACTACCATTTACTTCCCAGGCAGGAAGGTGGATGCTGGAAGACTAAACAACAGCCAAGCACCAGCAAGCTGAAAGAGCTCCATGTCTAAGTCCTTCCTGGGGCAGCCTCCGTCTTTGTGAAACTGAAAAGCCAAAGGCTCAAGTGAGGAAAGCAGTTTTTTCAGGCAGCATGCATTTGTAATTCTGGCCCCCAGGAGGCAAAGGCAGGAGGATGGTGCAGAAAGATCCTGCCTCAGTCTACTACTCCAAAATAACAGATACAGCAGCGCACAGATTTCAGTAGACAAGGAGATGCTCGTGTTTTGTTTTGTTTTTCAAAAAAGGCTTCCTCAGGCTTAAGACAAACCAGTATTAGATGGAGCACAATTAGGTTCCCATAAGCTTCTGGCTTTTCGTAATCCCAGGTAACAGTCATTATTTCTTAAGTTGTATTTAATACAACACATTCATGACACTTCAAAAGAATTAGCCTAGCTAGGGTGGTGGCACTTGCCTTTAAACAGGCAGATCTCTGTGAGTTCAAGGCCAGCCATGTCTACATAGAGAGTTCCACCTGGAGAGAGAGGTAGGGGTGCCTAGACCTGAGCTGCGTTTGAGCTGATGCTCAGAGGTGGTTCTGCCAGCTAGATTTCTGGCTTTCCTGACTTTAGGGAAGATTTTTGTATTTGCCATTTGCCCTAGGAGACATTACGAAACTAACCAAGGGGCTGGAGAGATGGCTTAGCAGTTAAGAGAGCCCACTGCTCTTACAGGGCACATGAGTTTAGTTTCTAGTAACCACAATGAGTGGCTCACAATCACCTATGACTCCAGCTCCAGGGGATTTGATACTGTGTTCCGGCCTCCATGGGCATTTTACTCATGTGCAGAAATCTAGACACGCACACACATACAAAATTTTTAAAACTCTTAACGAAAATATAATGCAAACCAAAGTCAGCAGAAAAGTCTCCCAAACCCTCTCTATCTAGAAATATATATATATATATTTAAGTTTATATCTTAAAATTATATGATCAGAAATATTTGAAAAAGCTATACATCAAGTCACTTTTGCAATTAACAACCAAGTGTGGCATGTGGCTGGAAAGATGGCTCAGAGATTAAGAGCACTGACTGCTCTTACAGAGGATATCGGTTCAATTCCCAGCACCTATATGGTGGCACACAATCCTCTGTAACTCTAGTCTCAAGGCATCTGACACCCTTGTGGCCTCCTTGGGCACTGTGTGCATGTGGGCTCAGGCGTTCACACACAAGACACTCATATGCTAAAAATAAGTCAGAATTTAAAAAGAGAAAGTATGAAATGCTTAGTGTTGCAAGCTGATGTTCAGTATCACAAGCCATAGACAAAGTAGAACTGTGAACTCTCAGCAAGGTTCCAATTCTGTCCTGCCAGCAGCACAGGCCGAAACAGCTTTAATGACAGCTCTTGGGTGGCCAATCACACAATCATGAGGATGGCTTTGATGCACAGGGCAGTGGGTTAAGGCAGAAGGTCCCCACAGCACCTGTCTGAGGATCCAGCCACACAGATCACATGTGAGGTCGTGCGGAGCTTGCAAACCCCTCCACCTGTGCTCCCCAGGCCTCCAGATGGTTCTGACAGAAGCATATTGCTGTAGAAGATGCTAGAAAGGTTTTTAGTTTGGGATGACCCAATGCCTGCCTGCTTTAGAGGGCAGTGTGGTGACGGGGGCCTTATTCCAAACACATATTGCAAAGGTCCTTGGAGATCCATCCAATGGAAAAGTCATCTGTTTGTCATACGTTACCATAGTAACAAGAGTGCAAAGCATCATTTACTCCTATAAGAAAAGTCTTCCTTGTAAGACACAGTACTTAAAAGATCACCTTGTCCTGAGGAAATCAAATGCTGGAAGAGAAAATAGGGTAAGCAACCTCGCCAGCATCTATCTACCCATCTCCAGGCCTCACTGCCAGCGAGCACACCCTAACTGCCTGGTATGGAAGGCAGCATGAGTCTTTCAGGACTCGTGAAGGGTGGACAGTGGAGGCCTGAAAGACGACATTTCCCTAATGAACCCTTGGCACGAATCCAAAACAAGGTTAGCGCCCCGGTCGGCTCCATGGCAGCCTTCTCTGCGGCCCACAGTCTTCACCTAGGGAAAGCGCTGCAGAAACAGGCTTTATCTCTGAGTTAGCCCCTCGCTCCCAGAGAATCAGTTTTGTTTCCAGGGTAGTGTTTGTTGCCTTTGCGGTGGTAGAGGTGGAACCTGGGCTTTGGGCCTCCCAGGTAAATGGCTTCACCACTGAGCTGCATCTCCAGCCTAATTATTTTTATGGTTTGTAAATCTGTTGACCATCTCACCCTGGAAGGCGGGCTGGTTTTATTATTCCCACTTTAAAGAAGGGAAACAACTATTGGTTGAGCACTAAAGAGCAGGCACAGACGCTTGATAAGGAAAACTCATTGGTTTGTGATGTACAGAAGAAGCCTAGGTTTACTTGAGTTTGTCGTCTGCCAGGTGGCACCGACTAGAAATCACTCGGAATCACTCGGGCAGGTTTTCTGGCAGAGACAGGGTAAGGAGCTTGAGGCAAGCTCAGGTGGTGACCTGTGGGTCATAGAACCCATGTAACCTGCCACGACATCTAGAATTCTCTGACACTCTGAGTACCAACAACAAGGAGATGGGTGGCATTAGGATTAATCAAGCTCTTACTGCATACCAGACATTAGTCTGCAGGCATCAAGCCTATCCAGTAGCCCTCTTAACATTCCCATTTCACAGAGAGGAAAAACAAGGCACAGAAAGACTATGTAATGCTCTTGTTCCCTGGACACAAAGGAGGTGCCATGCCCAGGAGGAGAACCCTGCCTGGAGTGGACATTATCACAGGAACCTGGATCATGTTTCTAAAGTTGCCATTTGGGCCACATTGCCCACACTCTGTCCCCCAGAACAGGGATAAGTGTTGGGATATAAGCCTAAGCCTCTACTAACAGCCAGGTCTCTCTCAGGACAATTGAGGCTTTTCTAGACAGTGTTTATCGATGAAATACTGGCTGATTTGCCTAGAGCTGTCTAAGAAAAAAAATCAGAGAAGGAGCAGCTTCAGAGGAAATACCACAAATAAAAGACATGTGGGAGGCAACCGTTTGAATAAAGGCACAGACCTAAGGGCTGTGATTTTTTTTTTCTTTTAAAGAGTATTAAATAAAAAGAAACCCTCACTGGTGTAAATTAATTCCCTTTCACATGCAATTTTTTAACTACTCATTCTGGAACAGTACAAGCCAGCTTTTATAGATTGGTCAATCTTAGGTTTATAATTGTTTTTCGTTCTCTCTGAGAAGCAGAGAGGACTCTGAACAGAACACTCAGGCAAGGAGAAAATCATGGTGTGAGCGCCCCTAGAGGGGCGGGGAGCACAGCTGTCAGCAGCAGCTGGGAGGCTCTTCTGCCTCACATTCTCGCTGAATAAAAACAACCTTGCCACCCCGGAGCTCAACCACAAAGACACCCAACAGTGAGTTCTAGAGTTTTCTACACCATCTCTCAAAGCCACATCAAAATCCCTGAGATGAGACTGGTCTGCTGACCACTTCTCGGTCCTTAATAAGGCTGGTCCACCTAGGACAGCGGCTCTTTGCCCTGTCCTTTCTTCCTCTATAAAATGGGAACAAGGTGCAGTCGAGGAGCAAAGGGTTATGATTGGCAAGAGACTTGTCTCTAGAGGGGATCCCAGGTGTTCACGGGGATGTCCCCAGCTAGGTACTTGGGCAGCAGAGGAGTGGGTGCCTGATCTGACTTTTCCCCATAGTTACATTGATGAATATCTTGATCGTCACCATAGAAATTTCGCATGATGGATGGAGATAGAGCCAGAGACCCACATTCACATCAGAGCAAGGGACTGAGCTACCAAGGTCCAGTGGAAGAGCAGAAGGAGGGAGAAGAGGAGCAAGGAAGTCAGGACCTTGAGGGACTGGACCACCAACTGAGACAGTGTGCTTGATCTATTGGGAGCTCATCAAATCCAGCTGGACCAGGACTGAAGGAGCATATCACCAAACCGGACTCTCTGAATGTGGCTGCCAATGGGGACTGACTGATAAGCCAATGATAATGGCACAGGGACCTATCTCTTCTGCATGTATTGGCCTTTTGGGAACCTATTCTATATGGATGCACACCTTCTTAGGCTGAGATGGAGGGGAGGGCCTTGGGCTTTCCACAGGGCAGGGTATCCTGCCCCATCTCAAGGAAGCAGGGGGAGGGCGGTGGGGTAGTGGGGGAGTGGGAGGGCCTGGGACAAGGGGAGTAAATGTAAATTTTTCTTTTAACAATAAAAAAAATATGGAGGAAAAAAATGGGAACAAGGATGGCTCCTTCTTCCATCAGATGGGTGCATAAGCCGAATGAGTGAAGGAGTTAGAGCTGCTTGGCAACACCAGGCAAACACTCATTTCTCGCTAGTAAATACTATTGGGCAGTGTGTGGGGGGGGATGGGGAACACCTACCAGCTTCCCAACACCTCCACCTCCACAGCTTTAAATAGATGTATTTGAAGGGAAAACTGGTGTTAGCATACACCCGAAAGGTGGTTCTTGCAAAAAGTGAAGAAATCTGCCCTTATCTGTCGCTTCAGGTGAGGAAGCAACTAGAAACATCTCGATGTGTTCCCTCCTGCCCTAGAGCAGGACTAGACTTTCCAGGGAAGATTGAGGGGGACCTGTGAACCATCCCCCTCCTTGGCTGGAACAGGCTGCAACTCTGTGCATATTTTGGGGAGGGGAGTTCCAAACTTCCCTTTGGGCTCTATTGACCCCGGAGCAAGTATCAGGGCTTTAATTATTAATAACTAGATTCTCACGAGCTCAGGCGATCTCAAACTTGTTATGTAGATAAGAATGGTATTGAACTTATGATCCCACTGCCTCTGCCTTCCGAGAGCTGGGGTTACAAACCTGGCTTTACAAGGTGCTGGGGATCCTTCCCCAGGTGCCTGCTAGGCAACTACTCTACTCACTGACCTACAGCCTCAGCCTCTTTACAAAGTTTTTAAATGCTGAAGATACCAGAAAAGATTCACAAGGCGGCAGCAATGACCCGGACACCTGGGTACCTCAGTCCACTTTGTCAAACATCACAGACCCTGCACCAGACAGACGAGAGTACACACGGCGCTTGGGAACACACATGTCAAGGACAGACCGGTTACCGAAGCACACACCTGCGAGCGGGAAAGCTCTCCCGCCTCCCAGACACGCGGGGACGCCTGCCCCCTCCCCCACCCCCGTTTATGTCCAAGAATCAACTCTGAGGAAACTGGTCATGCTCAGGTGTCACTTCGGCCTCTTTTGACAGGGACACTATGGCTTCCAGGGAAGCTCATTAACAGAACAATTAATCTGCACAAAAAGCCCAAACCCACCCCAACGCCTAGGAGAGCTTGAAATCGAAGGCGGAGGGAGCCCCATAACGTGGACTTCCACCCCGGGAAAAAGAAGGGGGCTCAAGACAGGGCCACCCAAAGGGTCGCACTCAACCCGCGCTCAGGCGGCTCCGGAGAAGCCCAGCTCCGTGACAAGCAGGTAGGCAGGAGGGCGTGGGCACCGGCGAGCCGACGTCGTGTAGAGTAAAGTTCAAGCCGGATCTCGCCGGGCGGCCACCTCGCCAAGACTGTCCCCCCGCTTCACAATTCTCAGTGACTCCCGGTCGCTCGCACACTCCCACCCACTTCAAACATCCCCCTCTCTCAAGCGGACTCCGGAGCACCACAGAGAGCAATCTGGAGCGGGCCCGGTGACACTGGGTGTCATCTACGTACCCAGCGCTAGCAGAGCGAGCTGTCCGGCCGCGGGGACCATCTTCCGAGCGCAGGGCGCTGCAGCCACCGCGCTCCCTGCGGTTGGCTAGTGACCGCGCGCCGCCGCGGTGAGCGCGGGGGGAAAAAGGCGCAGGCGGCAGGGCCGGCCCCCGGCGCGCGGGCGGAGGGACGACCTCGCCTCCCGGTGGCACTGGCCGGCACGCTGCCCGCGGCGGAAACGGGAAGGAGGTTCCCGCCACCTCTCCGCCCCTAGGCGACCGGGGCGCGGCGGACCACCCTCCCGCGATGGGGCGCCCCCGAGGGCGCAGGGGTGGGGACTGGAAGCCGGGGGCGGGGACCCGCGCCCGGATCGCGACAGCCAGTCACCACCCTGGGCCAAGGGCCAGGCAGGAAGCGCCTGGCTTCAGACACCTCCCCGCGGTGCTCGTGCCCAGGGTCGCCGCCCGAGTCCCCTGCGCAGTAGCTGCGTCTAGGCTGTAGGCGGCGGAGCGGAGTCGCCCAGGATCTAGTCACCTGTGACAGAGGTTGCTCCAAGACAACTCTTGAACAGGGCCAGTCACACTACAGGGCCTGACCCAAGAAAAACGCTCTCTGCGTAGTCAGCCAAACACGCATTAAATGCGAATTCCCACCTGTGGCTCCATCCTTGCTGGCTCTGGGACGTCTGCGCCAACTGGGGCAAAGCCACCCTTCGCCCCCAGATACATTGTAAAGATCAGGAACTCAGTCTGCCACGAACTTAATCACGTCTCAACCCTACTGTCCCACAGCTTCAGGGGTGCGGGAGCCGGAACACGGCAGGCTAGCATGCAGTTAAGTTCAGGACAAAGTGGGAGTGGGTGGTGGGGGTCAGCTAGCTGACCCTTTCAGGGTTTGTAACTTTGAGCTGGCCCTCGATACTGGAACACAGGAAGGGAAGACTTTCTGGGTGGAGAAATAATGGTTCATGCGTGTCTAGGGGACCATTCATGGGGGACAATAGCACCAAAGAGACTAACCACAGTTGCCACACCGACCCCCACTATTTCCTGCTGCTTCGATGTCCCAGAGGCCCCACTCTCCTTGGGGGTGGAGTGTTGGTGCTTGGGATTCGCTTGCTGTCTGCTTAGGTGGATGCTCCAAGGTCTCAGGGTTAAAAATTCCAGTTTATTCTAAGAGCAGAGGAACTACTATTCCAAAAGGAGGCCCAAGCCATTGGACCCAACGTGTGGCTACTGTGTTAATAATCTTCCAGTTAAAGAACGTAAAACGAAAGACTTGGGGTTCTGTTCTAGTTCATCGTCACTTGGCCCTATAGGTTTGGGTCTGTGAAGAGGAAGGACGTCATACTGGGGAGCACTATTCGGCAGCCCCAAAGCAAGAAAGAGGGTCCCAATATCCCCTTCAAGGGTACACTCTCATTGATCTAACTTGCTCCAATAGGGCCCCACTTACTGGAGCTTCCTCCATCTCTCACTAGCGCCACCCACTGGGGGGTCCAAGCGAGCAAGAAACGAGTTTTTATGGGAAAGGGTAATTCCAAGCATCTCTTGTTTTACTTAATTGATTGATTGATTGATTTTTTTTCTTTTGGAGACGGGGTCTCATTGAACTCACAGAGATCTACCTGCTTCTACCTCCAAAGTACTGAGATTATAAGGCCTGCATGGCCAGACCCAGCTCCAAGCGCCTCTTTTGAAAAAAAAAAAAGATTTGTTAATACTGTTTGTATAAAGGTTTTGACTGTACATGTGTGTCTGGCCAGCGTCTGATCCCTGGAACTGGAATTACAGATGGTGATGCATACCACGTGTGTGGGGAACTGAACCCAGAATCTCTGTAAGAGGAACAAGTACTCTTAACCACTGAGCCAGCTTTCCAGTCATAGAAGGTTTTGGAGGCAGGTGGGCATTTAAGATCTGAACCATGATATACTGACTATAAAAAGGTACTTTGAAAGGGGTGTGAACTTGCTGGGTGGTGGTGGCGTACGCCTTTAATCCCAGCACTCGGGAGGCAGAAACAGGCAGATCTCTGTGAGTTTGAGGTCAGCCTGGTCGATGGAGTGAGTTCCAGGACAGGCTCCAAAGCTACACAGAGAAGCCTTGTCTTAAAAAAATCAAAAAAGAAAAGAAAAGAAAAAGGGCATGAAGTTACATAGAAAACCATTCCTTCCCTTCATTGACATACAATACTGTGCTGCTTCCTTCACCGTTTTTGTGCTGTGACTGCTGACGGTCCGCCTGTCAGCCAATCCCGCCACCCATTGCAGAGGTCCTTCCTGTGGTCTTTAGCTTAGGGGCTCCCTTCCTTCAGCTTGACCTGAACCTGCCCTGGAGCTTGCCTGGTGTTTTTGACCACAAGAGGCAAGGAAAGAATCAGGGCTGGAGACTGACTGTCTTCTTCCTGAAACACGTGCAGAGCAGCAGAGGCTGTGGTTGGCTGTGGCTGTCTGGGAATTGGTCTATCCTGGTCCTCTGCCCACTGCCTACACACTGTTGGGGCTGGCAGAATCAAGCAAGTGGGCTGGTCCCCTGAAGGGCTGGGAAGTATTTTTAATCAAAAGGTAATTTGTAGGGATGTAGAGATGGCTCAGAGGTTAAGAATGCTTGTTACTTTTGCAGAGGAGCAGAGTTCAATATCCAGCACCCATATGGTGGCTCAAAACCACCCATACTCCAGTTTCAGGGGATCCAATACCCTCTTCTGACCTCTGTGGGCACTAATCATGCACATGGTACACATGCATAAGTGCAGGCAAAGCACACATACAACAAAATGAATAAATCTAATTTGAAAAGTCCTTTAACAGAAAAAAGATAATTTGCTAGCTTGCAAACTCAGAAGTACACAATGCCAAGCATATTCTTTCTGTTTTTTCTCCTTCTCTCCCTCCCTCCCTCCCTCTCTCCTTCCCTCCATCCCTCTGCTCTCCCTCCCTTCTTCCAACTCTCCCTTCTTCCCTTTCCCTCTCTGTCTTTCTCTTCTGGGTCTGTATCTTGTTACACAGCCAGGAATTTTCAGTTCTCCTGCCCCAGCCTCTATAGTGCTGGGACAACAGAGCGTGTCACCAGGCCTGGCTAGAGTGTGCTCCAATACTTGAAATTGACACGTTATCCCCCAAGATTTTTCTTGAGCTGGTGCAATGAGGTTTTAGAACATTCAGGTTTATTTTTCATTCTTGTGTGTGTGTGTGTGTGTGTGTGTGGTGTGCTTTTGTGTGTATGCATGTCTGCATGTGTGTGGATGTCTATGCACACTTGTGTGTGCATGTGGAGGCCAGAGGTTAAATCATCATCCACTGTCCTTCTAACTCATTTGTTCACTGAGGTAAGGTCTCTTAGTCAAACCCAGAGCTCAGTGATGGGGCTGGTCTGCTAGCCAGCTTACTCTTGAGATACCCGGCTACCTCCCAAGGTTGGAATTTCAGGTAGGCTATTACACCACCAAGTGTTTATGTGGATTCTGGGGCTCTGAACTCCAGTCCTTATGCTTGAGTGACAAATCCTTTAAACAATGATTCCTTCCCGTTTATTTTTATGACTAGATAATAAGATTTGGGAAGCAAAGGGCAAGAGTGATGTTGGAAACAAAATTTGTTCCAAGTTTTCCCCGCTCCACTGCCTCGGTTTTCCACATTTTTATTAACGATAATGAATGCTTAATGTATTGGGATTGTAGGGGAATTAGGTGCCAGAGTTTGCTTAACAGTCTTTCACATAAGCAAAGTTTCCCTCTGTGGACTCGCCTCCCCCTTCCATGTTCTTTACTCTTTCCTTGCTTAATCACTCCATGCCAATTTTCTTGTTTACAAGTTCACATACACGCACACACACCTATACACAGACACACATGTACACCTGCATGCGTGTACATGTACATACTCACATTTCAGTTATACAAAATTCATGGCTCTCTGAGCAGAGCAAATCCCAGTGTGTCCTTGAGACTGGAAGAAGACTGGGTGTCCTTCCCCTGCAGACCCTACACCTGTCCCCTGCACCCCCGAGGCTCCATTCCTGTGTGCACGCAGAGCCCTCTTTATAGGAATATACTCTGGATCGTGCAAGGGTGATTCACTCTGCAGAACCAATCGTGCCTGTCCAGGGCAAACAAGACAAGAGACCTCTGGTAGGACTGGGACAGAGGCCACCAAGTCACAGCCCAGGTGCCTTCCATCCAAATTCCAAGAGTGTGTGTAGGTGTCCTTCCCCCACTTCCCCGGCCTCCCCTCATTCCTGGTTATGGAGCAGTAACAGTCCCTAGCACTGCCACCTAGCAGTCAGCCAGCTGGTCTGGTCTTGAGTAAACAGCCCCAGATACTTCTAGAAAGTCTCAAGGAGGAAATACAGCAATGGGTATGAGAGGAAAGGTGGCTCCCATGAGCCAATCTCAGAGCCAGTGACATGCTGCCTTCAGCATGTGCAGGACCTTCCCTCGGGAAGTGATACAAGGCAAGGGGAGCTGGGGTGGCAGGGGCATCCACCAGATGGTAAAGTTCAGAAGCCGTTGGTCATGGGGAACCCTTTTGGAGGACTCTAAGAACTGAGTTTTGGTGGAATGAGGAGATTCTAACACAAGGGATTTAGGGAGAGAAAGGGATGCAAAGTGATGAATTGTCTAAGTTTCAATGTGTCTCCAGCTCTAGGGGACAAAGCAGGGGGACTGTGCATCTTCCTTGCCTGGGTGAGGAGGCCTCCGCCCTTAGGCACCTGGGTGATTTTCATTGCCAGTGCTGTTCAGAATGGATGTGACCCCTGCTTCCCGCCTCACTCCTGGTGCTCAGGCTGACCTCAGATGTGTACCCTGGACATGTGGATTACCTCAAATCCTTCCATCCTAAACCACAATGTCCCCAAAGCATGGGTTGGAAGCTTGGGTGTTAATGAACCCGTAGTTGGTGCATGCTGGTTGAGGCACTGGCTTAGATGCCCTAGGGTTCTGGAACGTCAATGGCTGCCACAGCAGAGGCACAGCCAGGCAGCACAGCTTGGGAACTTCCTAGGGACCTGGGTGCAGTGCAGACAAACCCACCCTGGACTCAGCACTCATGTGGAAGACACTGCCTCTCTCCAAGCATGCTCAGAGGCAGAGAGTAATCACTGGACATCCAGGTATGGGTCCATTCTCTTTGCTGCTGCCCCTAGTGGTCTTCAACACACCGTCACACCTTTCTGGAGACTGAGAAGATGGCCTCTGGAACCCTTAGCAGTTTCAAATCCAGTGTTCAGAAACCCTTAAAATGGCTCAGTTGGCAAAGCACTGGCTATGCAACCAAAATCCATCTCTAGAACACACACACATATATTTTACAAGTCCCATTTGCCTTGATTTCTTTTTTATTTATTCTTTAGATGTGTGTGTATGTGTGTGTGTGCATGCACACGCATGCACGTCCATGCACATAACTGTGTGAGGTGACCATAGGACAACCTTGGTTCCGGAGGTGCTGGGCACCTTGCTTATTTAGACAGCAGGGTCTCTCATTGGCCTGAAATTTGACAACTAGTCAGAGAATGGTTGCCCAGAGAGCACTGAGGACCCAGTTCTCCCTCTTTCCCCAATGCTAGAGTAACAGGTGCATGTTACCACACCTGACTTTATATATACACACACACACACACACACACACACTCACTCACTCACTCACACACACCTAAAGAATAAGAGAAGAGAAATCAAGGCAAATGGGACTTACTCACTTACTTTTCAATGATGGCTCCAGCTGCCTGATAAACTCAGTAAATTCTCCCCAAGGTCAGAGGAAAGGGGAAATGAGAAGCAGAACAGATAAGACAGAAGTCAGAGAAAGACAAGGGTAGTCAAAATATTTGTAATAGGGTGCTCAGGAAGACAGCAGTGGTTGACAGAGGAGAATCTGGTCTCTGTCCCATCCCAAGGGACCAGGAAGAAGTAGAGAGTTGTTCCCCACAGCTCTCTGGGAGATGGGGATCTTGTTCAAGGCGGTTCTGCAAACACAAGGATGCGTCTGCACTCTGTGACAGGCAAGTGTGTGCTCACGGTCAGCTTCCAAACTCTATGAGGAATGTGAGGGCAGCAATGGCAGAGTGAAGCCTGTGGACCAAAGCTGAGAGAGAAAGGGTCCTACTCAGACACCAGGACAATTAAGGCAGCTGGAGAGGCTTGGCGTCAGGAGTGTTGGGAGCCGTGTGCAGGCGACAGTCCCTTCACTGTGCTCTTGCCTCTTTGCAACCGTTTTTGCTGGGAGCCTCTTGTGTCCCAGGCACCTGACATTGGACAAGCCCTTCTGCTCTGTAGGGGATCATGGGGAGGAAGAATGAGGCGCTTCCAAATGAAACTTATTATACTGATGTCTGTCAGATAAATGCCAAAGACCACAAAGCCATTGCCATGGAATTTTGAGAGGAAATGGCTGTTACACAAAATTCAGTGTCTTATCAAGATAGTTTAGATAAGAAACTATAAAAATGTCAACCACCTGTGCATCACCCCAACTGAAAAATATTCCACAGAAGATACCCCAGTCAAGTAAACAAAACAGACTGAATAACGTGGCAGAAACTAGCAAAAAAGTTGACGACTGATGACGGTGTGAACCTCGTGCTGAACTTGCATTTTTAATGTCTGCAGTTCCCGATGTTGTTGCCTGTAGCATGGACGGGTTCCTTTCCCACAAGCCTGGCAGCAAGCCTTGGTCCCCAAGAAGAAACAGGACATTCCTAATGTCTGCTGCTGATGATTGGCATAGCGGTGGCCACAGGAATAAGCCTGGCCAGCGAGACATCAGGGGGTCTTGTGAAGCTTCAGGGGAAGGGATGTTCAGTTTTTGATAAGGAGAATACTGAGGCAGGCTTCTCTCAGGTCCTATTTGTAGATGAGATCTAGGTAGTTTCAGCATCCATTTGTGGCCATAAGAAGGAGAGTGCTGGAGTTTGGGTGGAAGATCGTTTTCAGAGGATATTGAGCTTGGTTGCTGGGAAGTGTGGAGTTCATTAGAAGAGTTAGTAGCACCATAAACAGATAGGCAACAGTGTAGCAGGGGCTGCAAGAAGACCATATCACCGAGATGGAGACAGACAGTGTGTCAGGGACTCTGAAGAAAGGTGGCGGTGGAAGTGAAAGTCTGTTCTGAGGACCAGGGAGAGCGTGGGGTGGGGTGGTAGTGGTGGTGGGGTGGGGGTTTCACAGCTAGGACCTCTGATTCCCAGGCTGGAGGAAGGGAAATAGCAGTAAGCAGGAAGAGTGGCCTCTGATTCCCCTTTGAGGTAAAATCATCTCCCCAGGTGAGAGATGCTGACCTCTGTTAGCTGCAGGCTCAGGCTCACACACAGTGTTTCTGTAAGGTACTGTGAGAAGGAAGATTCTAACATTACATTTTTACGTCCAGGAGAATCTGAGAGCCTTTTAGCCAACATTGAGAATTGAATTGCTATCATCCTGCATCATCTTCTCTTGGCTATGTGTGTGTGTGTGTGTGTGTGTGTGTGTGTGTGTGTGTTTTGATGTGTTTGTGTAGAAGGCAGCGTACATGTGTGTGCATACATGTGGAGGCCACCTTGAGTGTCTTTCTCAATGTTTCTTCACCTTATTTTTGAAGCCAAGGTCTCTCATTAAAGCTGGACCTTATCAATTCTGCTAGACTAACTAGCTGGTCAGCAAGCTCCAGGTGTCCTCTTGTTCCTCTTCCCAGTGCTGGGATGTCAGGCTGATCGATGCCACCATGCCTGAATTTCTATGCTGGCATTGGAGATCAAACTCAGGCCCTCATGCTTTCAGGATGAGCCCACCGAGCCAGCCATCTCCCCTGCCTAGTTTTGCCACTGTTTATGTGTGGTATAATTGTACAATTAAATGCCCTTTCTGAGGTGATGAAGAAAACTCTCTAAAGAAAATACACCATAAGCCATGTGTGGTGGCATACACCTGGCTTCCCAGGACATGAAATCTCCCATGAGTTTGATGGCAGTGCAGAGTCTGTGGTGTTGGGATTAAATCTAGGGTCTCATGCATGCTAAGTAAGGATTCTACCAACTAAGCCACACCCCCAGGCCTCCTTTTCTACATTTGGTTTAATAGTACTGTGTTCGTAGTGTGCATATATGACTGTGGAGATCAGAGAGCAACTTTGTGGAGTTGATTCTCTTCCTTCCAACTTTATGTGGGCTAGGGTCAACTCAGGTCATCAGACCTGAGTCACTTTGAGTCACTGAGCCATCTCCCAAGGCCTGGCTCTCTTTTTAACATGCAGAATTTCATCTGAAGATTTTAAGAAACATGCCTAGGGAAAATCATAACAGGCAAAACCAGATACTAATAAACTCATCATGGGGGATGTGGGGATCAGAGACAATCCCCTCACTGATGAATTTAGTTCCCAATCTACCCATGGAATTGTGCTGTAGGATCAAACCTGCCAACCTTAGAGCTGTGAGAAGCTGTAAAATGTCAAAGTCCTGATTCTCGGTGTGGCTTACACACAGCCACAGATGAGGGACAGGCTGAAGTTCCAGGTTCCTCATTATCAGCAGCCCCTCAGAAGGATGGAAACGGTAAAGATACCAAGCTGAATAATCTGATTCTAATGACTTAATAAACACAAGTCAAACCTTTCTCTTCCATCAATACAAGCACATTTCTTTCAAGGCTCTTTAGAAGATTCAAGAGACTTGACTATGGGCCATTGAGTAAAGATGCTTGCTGCTCAGTCTGCTGACTTGAGTTCAATTCCTGGGGCCCACAGACTGGAAGGAGGGTTTTCTGCTGACTCCTGTTTGTCCATAGGCATCTGAGCATGCAGACAGCACATGCACACTACACACACAGACTTAGAAATAAATAACAATAAATACAATCAAAGACTAAACATGAAGTTATCTCTAGTTATCACTTAACAAGTTCTTAGTTAATGAGACGTCAGATGCGTCACTGGGGACTTGTTCTTCATATTAAATGGTGGGAACAGTTGTTGAGAGGTCAGCAAAGATGCTGCCTTAGCCACTGTTACACGACGCTTTCCAAATAATTTGATTTGCTGATGCTACCCTTTCTCTGAATCTATCTTTCTTTCCTCCTTTTCCTGCCAATTTGAAATAACACCTTTACCCACACTGTCACCCCTCCCTTGAGAGCTTATTTTGCTTATTTTTTATTTTTTAAATTCACCCCAGGCTCGCACTGTTTTAGCTTCATAATTTGGTTACAGTTATCTTTTTCTTACAGAAGACTTTTCCTAATTAGCATTCCAAGAATGGTCCAGATCCATATAAATTGTTACTTCTTTGGTTTGTGCACATTGTGATAGTTAGTCTTTTTTTTAAATATTTATTCATTTATTATGTATACAATATTCTGTCTGTATGTCTGCAGGCCAGAAGAGGGCACCAGACCCCATTACAGATGGTTGTGAGCCACCATGTGGTTGCTGGGAATTGAACTCAGGACCTTTGGAAGAGCAGGCAATGCTCTTAACCTCTGAGCCATCTCTCCAGCCCGTGATAGTTAGTCTTAATTGTCAATTAACAGAAGCTGGAATCAGCTGAGAAGGGAGTCTCAGTGAGGGATTGTCTAGATTAGGTTGGTCTCTGGGCTTGTCTGTCAATGTCTTGATTACGTTGAGATGCAGATCCACCCATTGTGGGTGGCACCGTTCCCTAGGTAGGGGATCCTGGATTGTGTAAGTTCAGAGAAAGTGAGCTGAGTACCATGCATGCCTTGTTCTTTTCTCCTGACTGCCATTGTCATGTGAGCAGCTGCTCCTAAAGCCTTGGCTTGGTGCCACAGTGGACCACCTTGAACGTCATCCTCTCTCCCTTACGTTGCTTTTGTTACAGTGTTTTATCAAGTGGTAGAAGAGGAACTGAAACACGCATTCTGGAGAACATGGAAAAGACTAGGGACAGTCTCCCTTGGGTAGGAACCCTAGATTTGCATTTAGATACGTCTCCATCTCTTCACAAATACAGATTCTTTCACCCATGCTAGAAGTCTCTTTGGCACTCATAGTGGCAACTCTTAAGATCAGTGACTATCCATATTTCCCTAGAACCTTTCTTTTCCTTTGGAGGCTGGAGAGAAAAGTCTCACTCTATGGCCCAGGCTGGCCTCAGTCCTCTGACATCTCCTCCTGGGTGAGGGGATATTTTATTCTTTAATATAATTAAAATTAATTTCAATGATTGTTTATGATACATGTCTGAGAAGTGTACCTTGCAGCACATTCTGTCCCTTCCCGTAAGTGTGTTAATATAATATATGTACATGGACAAACAGAAGGTTATAAATATGCCAAAAATGTGGACAGATTGCATGTCTGAATTCTTCATTTTGATTCTCCTTGTTTAATTTTCTGTAGTAAGCATTTCTTGCTTTTGCAAGGATTTTCGGTTCAGAAGGAAGAGTGGAGAGAGTCAGGGTGGGTTTGGGTTTCAGGGAGTGGCAGGGGAGAGGGTTTCTTCTTTTGTAGACTTACAGGCGGTCCTAAGTTCAGGGACAAGTTAAGCTTGGGTGTCAGCTATTGGCAATGCTGCCCCAGCAGGGCAGGGATCCGAGGCCGCCGAGGCCACCTCTCTAGTGCACACAGGCCCCTCAGTGTGAGCCGGGGCTGGGATGACCAATCATGCTCAAAGCGGGAACAAGGGCTCTGTGTCTGCCAGGGTCCGACACAAAGGACAGAGGTCTCTTGTTTACTTTGGATTAGAAATGTTAAAACGAAAGACAGAAAAAACATTTGAGTTTCCCCTCTTTTTGGTTTCCTACAAAACAAATTGTCGTGAGTAGGGGATGTTTTTGGCGTCTTCTGCAAATAAGAATCAATCAAATCCGAAGGCCAAGGGAGCCTTAAAGGGCCTCCTTTGTTTACAGTTTGCTTTAGATTTAAGGCTTAAAGGTTAAGAAGTAAAAAGGACTGAAGAGGCCCCTGAATTGTTCATTCATTTACCAAGAAGTGGGACATTCCTAGGCCATTGGTCAGCTGGGCCAAGTGACCTTTGACCTTTTGCAATAAGCTCCCTGTAGGCTGAAGCAACACATTTTCATGGTCACCCACCCGTCATGCTCCCTCCCTGCCTCCAGTCCAGTCTCCCACACACTGTGATACACATTGTCAAACACCCTCTTAGAAAACTGACCCTACCATGGGATATAGGTTTCTCTAGACACAATAGTCCTGAATCGTGAAGGTCAAGGTGGTCCAGGGTTGAACGACTGCCTGAGACTCAGGGGAATGAATCCTTGAAGACTTCTGTATCACACTCCAAATTGTGTGGATGGGAACCTGGAGGGTGACCACAGGTCTGTGCCAATGGCCAGGGCAATGGTGTGAACCCTTCTTATTGGCAGTTCACTTTACCTGTAAAATGGGGGCTGCTGTACTACCCAGCACAGATCCCTGTGAAGATTACACAAGACGGTGGAGCCAAAGGCTCTAAGTCTGAGTGTCACGGCAAACAGTACATGGTGGCTGGTGAGCCATCATCTGTCATCACCATGGAGTGCTTATTGGGAAGAAGGAATAGCTCAGTGCACACATAGGCCTAGGTCTCAGAGAGCTCACCAGGCAGAACCCTCTGTCTTGTACTGGCTTAATCTTGAGTTACTCTTGTGACATCAGAGGCATCCATGGGGGTTAGAAATGGAAGTGTTGGGGATGGGACTTAGTACCCCATGCCTGATGCTGTCCAGCATCTGGTACTCCTAGAGTGTCTAGTGAGGTGTGGCTCCCTGTGATGAGAGATGGATGCTCTTGGCGGCGGCATGATGTACTTATTAATGGGCATTAAGAGGGAGATCTGAAACAGTAATTTAGATCCATTGTGTTCTTTTCCACAGCCCTAGTTGATGCTGACCTCATCATAGACAATATGCTGAGGGGCAGGCAGGTTTCTCAGGGTGAAAGTTAGCTCCTTGTATGCCCTTGGCTGGGTGGAGGGATGTCCAGAGAGCTCTTGGGATGCTCAGTCTTGCCTGCTGGATGAATCTGTAATCATTTGGGGAGATGCGGAATTGACTTGTGTTATCTCCTGTGGGTGGGACCTGGAGGGATCCTGGGCTATACAGATAGAGAGAGGGAGGTGGGCAGCAGCAGGCATTCATCACTCTCTGTTTCCTGAGTATGGATGTCATGTGACCAGCTGCTTCCGGCTCCTGCTGCGTTGACTTCCCCACATGATGGACTGCACCCTTGCATTGGGAGCTGATTCAAACCCCTTCTTCTTTAAGTTGCCTCTGTCAAAGTATTTTATCTGAACAATATAGAAAGAACCTCAGGGAACTGTTGAAGCAGTTGAGGAACAACCCGTGTGTGGGCTGGGAGGGTGTGTCTTGAAGAGTGGAACTTTTGAATGGGAGAACGTGAGTTAAGATCATCCTTAGCAGTGTGGGTGAAGTTAATCCAACTCATCAACTGGATAGAATAAAACTAGTAGAAGAGGCTGGGGGCGTAGCTTGGGAGAGTGCTTGCACATCTGTGATTTTAGCACTGGGTAGGTAGAGGCAGGAGGATCAGAAGTTCCAGGTTATCCTTGACTATTTAGTGAGTTTGAAGCCAGCGTGGGCTGCATGAGTTCTTGTCTCAAAAACAAAGACAACTATCTGAAGGATGTCTCAGAGGTTAAGAGTGCTTGCTTCTCTTGCAAAAGACCCCAGTTCACTCCCCAGCGTCCATGTTGAACATGCACCTGTAACTCTTCTTCTAGCCTTTGAGGGTGTCCACAGGCATGGGCACGTGCATACACACATACACATAAATAAAAATAAATCCTTAAAACAGCAAAGACAAGTGCTGGAGAGATGGTTCAGAGGTTAAGAGAACTTGCTGCTCTGGCAGAGGACCTAGGTTTGGGTCCCAGCACCCTCATGGCAGCTAATGACCATCTGGAACTCTAGTTCTGGGTGATCTAGTGTCTTTTTCTGGTCTCCATGGACACTGTGTCGTGTGGTGTGCCGACATCCATGAAAGAAAAACACTCATACACATTTTTTTAAACAAGCAAATAAACAACAGAAGGTAAAAAGGATTGCTTCCCCGTGAGCCAGAGCCCTCTTCTTTCACCCTTGACATTGTTGCTCCTGGTTCGCAGGTCTTCCAGCTGGAAGAGGGAGTCCCCCCCCCCAATTCCCAGGTCTTTGGGCCAGACCAGAACTCAGCATTTTTTCACCGTTTCTGAGGCTTCTCAGTTTCACTCAGATGACACCACTGGCTGGCTCTCCTGGCCTCCAGCTGCAGATGCCAAGACTGGTACTTCTCAGCTTCCATGGTGGTGATATGGACAATTAATTGGGTACAACTACAGTGACCCTTTGAATTTTTCTTCCTCCTCCTCTTCCTCCTTCTCCTCCTCTTCTTCCTTCTCCCTCTCCCTTCCCCTCTCCTTCTTCTATGAAAAGACTATTTTAATTGTATATATGTAATGTGTGTATGTGTGTGTGTATGTACATGTCAGTGCGTGTTAAGGAGGCCAGCAAGAGGGCATCAAATTCCCTGAAGTTAGAGTTACAAGTGGTTGTGAGATGCCCAATGTGGGTGCTGGTAACCAAACTCAGGTTCTGTGGAAGAACAGTACATCTACATCTTAACTTCTTAACCAGTGAGTCATCTCTCCAGTCACTTGAGCTCGCGTGTGCGTGCGTGTGTGTGTGTGTGTGTGTGTGGTGTGTGTGTGTGTAGACCAGCTGTTACTCAGGACCTATCCACCATGTTTTTTAAGACAGGTCTGTTCCTGGGGTTTGGTGCTCTAAGCTCCATGTGTCCCCCGCTCCCCAGTGCTGGCATTAGACTCATGCCCCTACACCAAGCTTTACAGAGTGGGTTCTGGGGATGGAACCGTGATCCCCATGCTCACACAGCAGCGCTTTACTCCCCAGCCCAGCCCTGCAACCTCTTGATTGTTCTGAGATATCTTAAGCTGCCTTTCATGTTTCGTCTTCAGATGCCTGGACTTTGGAGCCATTAGGATCTTTTCCTTGTGGACATTTGTACAAACTTGGTTGGGCCTGTTGGAAAATCTATTAGGAAGCTACTCAGCAGAATCCAATTCCTGTCGTGACACAACACTTACCAGTGGCCTGGAACTGCACCTGAGAGCCGAGGAAAATATGTCTGCCCAGCCTCCATTTAAATGTCACTAGAGATAGTTAAATATCGCCTGGCATTGGTGGTCACAGCCGTGTGCCCATGCCAACCTCTATCAGTTAAGTAACCTGTTTCTCCAGCTGGGCAGGATGGAATGCTGGAATTCCCCCCTGGATGAAACAAGTCCCTCAGGTGACCGCTGGATCACACTGAGTGAGATAACCCAAATTCCCCTCCCATGCTTACAAAGAGCTTCCGAAGGCTCACTGGCCTCATGTGATCTCATATCAGTGCAGGTGGGGGGGGGAGGCCACAGTGATCCCCATTTTCCAGATGTGAGACCTGGAGCAAACGGGTGAGCTGTCTAAGGTCCAACAGCTGGAAAGTATCAGTGTGAGGATTGTAAACCCGGGACTACAGAGAGTCATGCAGCGTGGGTTCAGGAAACATCTGATCCCCACGGCATACCTGCCTCAAGCTCATCAAAAGGTATCTGCTCAGGGGAGGGATCACCACCGGGATGGAAAGGAGCAGATACTGCCTGTGGTGTTTCATCTCAGAGCCTCCCAGGCTCGGGACAGCCCCCAGTCCATGCAGCAGCAGAGGAGCCTGCTGCGTTATAGTCGTTATAGTCGTTCTGCAAAAGAGGAGAATCCCCACCTCCCACAGAGGATAGCGGATGGGAGGTATGGCCACAGCTTAATGGAAACACAGTGGCTCCTACCTATAACCCAGGCATCCAGGAGCCAGGGCAAAGAAGTGAAACTGGCACAGGGGGATGAAGCTTGAGACAAGTTATAAAAGACAGCACACGAAGGTTGTAAATCACATCAAGTGTGTTGTCCTGTTTATGAGGCTCAAGCTTGTGATGTACTGTAAGTTTCCCATTGTAAAAAGTGTGCACATGTGTGCATGAACAAGTGTGTATTTGCTTGTATGTGTGTACACGCATGTTCTTGTACTTGTGTCTATGTGTGTGTGTGTGTGCACATGTGTAGGAGACACGGAGGTCTTTGTGCTCACAGGTAAATACGAGTGAAATCTGGAATGTTAAGCACACAGGGTTGTTCCTCCAAGGGGAGGAATGCAATACCTGTTATCCACTCCAAATGCTGGGAGTGGCCTTCCTTCTGGCATGGTGACCTTTGCATTATCTGTGTGGCCAGAGACTTTTCCTATACTGAACCCTTCCCCAGACTCTTACCATAAGCTTGGTATTCTCCATTAGTCTACAGAACCTATCTTTACAGACTTTACAAAGAGTTTCGATGTATTTAACTTACTTTTTTCTTCAAGGAAATTTACGTATTCTTTATTGCGCACACAAGATTGAATTAATTATCACCAGTAAAGTTTTCGCCAAATTCTGCTGTGCTTAAATGTGTCTAAAATAAACTACTTGGAGTCAGATTCCTGAAGTTTGAACCAACACCCGCTGCTAAGTCTTGTTGAACTGAACTACCTTCTTGCCTCCTGCAGATCATCTCTACCTGTAGGGCTGTGTGTGCATGTGTGTGTGTGTGCAAGTGTGTGTGCATACTTGTGCACCTGTTTGTACTTGTGAAAGCCAAGGCATAACCCTAGTTGTTGGTCCTCAGAAGCCTCTCGCCTTGGGTTTCCAGTCAGGATCTTTTACTGTAGCCTGAGGCTCACCAAGTGGGCTAGGCTGGCTGGCAAGCCCCAGGAGTTCTGGGATGTCAAGGGCACAGCATGGTACCTGATGTTAATGTGGACTCTGGGCCCCCCCCCCGAACATGAGGAAAGCATTTTGCCAGTTTCACCGTCTTTCCTGCCCAAAGATTTCTGTTTGTTTTGTAATTTTATTGTGAGACGAAATCTGGTTTCACCCAAATCTTATTTTAAACACTTGGAGAAGGAGGGAGAGAAGTGTGCGTGCGTGGGGGTGGTGGTGAGGGAGTGGTCAGGATGGTTTTCCTGTAAACATGACAAGGGAGAGAGGCAAGAGCTGTGCTGGGTAGTGCAGGTGACTAAGGGATGAGGAATGGGGAGAATCCTGGAAGGTACTGAGTGTGCTCACCAAGGGATGGCAACACTGGGCTTGTTCTTGCACGTTCAGTGTTGGTGACTGATTTGAAAAAATTCAATACATTACATTCTGGAACATACATAATGATTTACTCTTGGTTTCAGTCTGAATAATGCAGAATTTTATCTGACAGCCTAATGTTGGTGGGGGTGTCCACTGACATCAGGATCTCTTGTTAAGTCCCTTCGACCTTCCCTTCGACCTTTCCAAGCATCCTGAGCTATTAGGAAAAAAATCCCTTAAGGCATTGGAGGCTGTGGGCTTCATAAGCAGAAGAGAACTGTTGCTGGAACCACAGAGAAAGTTGCTCATCCTGGGGTCTCAACTGCACAGCACCGTTTCCCCTGTAGTGACAAGACCCAGGTGTACAGCAGCAGATGCACTGCGGAGTTCAAACATGAAGTCTGCAATCCTGACCCTCAGTGGGGGTCTCTGTGGCTAAGCTTGGAATAAGGGAGAGGACCTCCCGAAGCACAGGTAGCAGGGATAAAGGTGTAAGGGCCAAAGTGAAAGCCACACAGCCAAAGGAACAGGGCCTGCTGCACAGCATGGATCACATTAACCCAAGGATAACACCGGCCATCCAAGAGAATTTTATCACATACATGAAGACACGACGGTGAAAACATAAAATAAAACAGGAAGAAAGGCACTTTTGCTTTAACCCAATCTCTAGCTGTTGTGGTTCTGTGTCTTGGAAGCTCAGCCCCATCCCTGGTGTCCTGCTAGAGTTATGAGATGATCTGGTCATGTGACATTACAAAACTATCCCCAGGAATGAGCCTTGAGCACTAAGTGGCTGAGATTAGAGTCTCCACCAGTGAGAGTAAGCCCTGGGTGGAGTTCTACTGATGGGACAAACAGGAGCTATGTTCTGAGATCTAAACAAACATGACCCCAAGACCAGGGATGGAGGAGGTGACCCCACAACTTGTTCCTGCACACTGAAGTCAATGTGGGGCCATCTGGTGTACAGAGAGAAACAACGTCTCAGCAACAACACCTGCTGTGCCTGTAAGGGCTGTCTCAGGTGTTTGGACTACTTCTTTATATCATCTTGCCAGACTCAGGTTTCCAACATGTTACCTCTCCTAATGCCAGATCTAAACACCTATCTAGACATGGCTTGTCAGCGTGGTGGGAGGGGTTCAGAGTGCTTGCTGCAAAATCATGATGACCAGAGTTTGGATCCATGCACTCAAGTAACAGGCTGGGCATCCTGGAAATTTCTATAACTTTAGCTCTAAGGGATCCATAGCCCTCCTCTGGTCTCTGAGCACACCCAGACAAGTAAGTACACACACACATACCCCACATTCAACTCACATAAATAAAGGACTGAATAAATAAAAATGTAGGCCATCACAAATAAATGACTTCTATTCTTAAAGGTCATTTACCTAGGAGTCTCTCAGACATTTATGATACATCCTCATGGCATTTATGAAAACAAAGACGAGAAGAAACCAAGCATGGTGGCTCATGCCTGTAGCCCTAGCACCTCAAGGTTGAGGCAGGAGGCCTGGGAGTGCAAGCTTATGTTCAGCGTGACACAGGGGATACTGTGTCAAACAAGAAAGAAAACACGGGAACAAGAACTCAGCAAATGCTAGAAACTTGGACCTTGGGGATGGCCTCACTGAAGCCTCAGAAGCATAATTACAGGTACATGGGACGTATCCGATTGGCACAAACCTGTCCTGTTCGTGCCTCCTATAATAGAGGTCAGTAGAAAGCCAGGTGCTCCTGATCATCACTACAGACCCAGGGATGCAAGGTGCAGACAAGCCGGAACACCAGGACGGAACGAACGCTACATCTGATTGGTGGCAGAATTGCCAGGAAATAACTGGCCAGAAAGTATGTGTAGTGGGGAAGGCAGGAGGGAGGAGAACCAGCAATTCTGTACTGTATCCTAGGATGTGTGATATTTACAAGCTAGTCACCACAGGCCAGGGTGGGGACAGGAAGATCCCAGTGGTAACACAAATGAGCAGTTGCAGTGTTGCAGGTGACTCCATGGGTCAGAGGAACAGAGAACCAGGCAGGGAATGTGCCACCTCAATAGAGTTCCCACTCTACTGAGTAGCTGCATGCCTACTGTTGGTTACAAAATTGGTCTGCATCCATGCGTGTCTACTCAGACAGTGGGTTGGGAAATGGGATGGAGAAAATTCAACCAGTTGTAGAAACAATTAGAAATAATAAGGGATTTTAGTGAGGCTAAATTATTTTGTAAAAGGTTTATTCGTGTGTGTGTGTGTGTGTGCAAGTGCCCAAAGTGGCCAGAAGAAGGTATCAGATCCCTTGAAGCCACGGTGGCAGACAACTGTGAGCTGTTTGATGTGGGTGCTAGGAACTGAACCCAGATCCCCTGGAAGAGAAGCAAGTACTCTTAACTCTGAGTGCTCTTTCCAGCCCTTAGTGAGGTTAATTAATTTCTATGAACTATCAATAAATATTTTTAAATGAAGTAAAAATATTATATAAAGTGGCACAAGATCATGAAATATTTGGAATAAATATAACAAAATATGTTGAGGATCACTATATTTAAAGCTATAACTTGTTGATAAGAAAAATACCTAAAGAACAATGTAAGCAGAAACCTAAAATATTAGGTTGTTATTCTGTTCCAATTCAAATCTCATGTGTTCTCCTACAGTGAAACTCTGCATTTGCCTGTCACCAGGAGTCTAATGCTCCTCTCTGAATCTGGGTGGATTTGAGTATAGGCAAACTGGCCATCTTGGAGCAGTGCAGCTCTGCAGACGCACAAGGCTGCGAGATGGCCCAATTAGCTTATGAGGAGAGAGCATAGGAACCCTGCATGGTGCCAGGCCAGTCCTTGGTGCTCTGGGATCGTAATGGTCCAGCACAATCCATCCACACAGACACAAGGACCCAAGTTTGGATATCCAGAAACCATGTCAAGAGTCAGGTATAGTGGTGCGTGCCTGTAATCGTCCCACTGGGGAGGTAGACACAAGCTCTTCAGCCAGGAAGCCTAGCCAAATCAGCAAGTTTCAGGGTTAGTGAGAGACCCAGACTCAAAAAGTGGAATGGGCCAGACTATGGTGGAGCATGCTTTTAATCCCAGCACTTGGGAGGCAGAGACAGGTGGATCTCTGAGCTAGAGGCTAGCCTGATCTACAGAGCAAGTTTTAGAGCTACACAGAGAAACTCTGTCTTGAAAAACAAAATAATATAAAGCAAAACAAACAAAATGTGAAATAGAGAAAGACGGGAAGAAACTCAAAAGTTGAACTCTGCTCTACACACGTGTGTGCACATACACACACACACAAACACACACACACACACACAAACAGGTAAATGATAGTAAAGTAGTTCTATGACCACATAAAGTGCATTACCATCTGTAAAGTTAAACCATTGTCAGGCAGACACTCTCTGTCTTATAAATGGGACGCTAGCTGGCAATAAGAAACACAACCTACTGGCCTCACACAGAAATATGGATGGAGATCTCAAGCAGTATGGGACAGAGGAAACTGGACAGAGGAGAAGGCAAACCATATGTTTCCATTCACATAATTTCAAGAGCAACTGATATCTGAGGACAGCAACCCCAGCAGCAGTTACCTCAGGGCAGGGGCCCGTGAACCAAAGACGCCAGCAGTTCTCTGTCTCAGTGTGGACATTGGTTCCTAGAAAAGTATGTATAGTCACTAAGCTGCATATTGAGGATTAGTGTTTCTGCTTACGTTACTGCTCATGTCTTACATGCCCAGTAGACAGGAGCGAAAAACTTGCAAGGACAATGAGCATGGCCAGGCTGTCTGAGAAAAACTGGGCAGCCCCAGTTCCCCAATTTTAAGGAAAGGGACAAGAAGGATGTCAGGATATTTTTAGTGGGAACTAAAATGTAAAGTACGTTACTCTGGTATTCAGTTTAAAAAAATGGTGCTGAATAAAGTTAAATCTTGTGTAAAAAAAATGAAAAAGAAAGAAAATTTGACTCAGTTCAGAGGAAAGAGGCAAATTATTACCATGGAAAGAGGGGTAATTGGTACAAAAGGGACTAACTAAGGGAGAAAACCAAAGTGCAGCAGAAGAAAGTGTTCAAATGCCACAGGGTAATAGGAGAATCATCTGCCTCTTGCTCTGAATTCATGAATAGAATCCAGTTCAGGGCAGAGCAAGCAGTATCACCAGCAGCTCCTGTTCAGCCTCATGAGGGACAGAGCTATGGGTGGGAGCTAGCTTCCCTGCTGGGAACCACATCTGCCAGTGATTGATGTTCCTTGGTGTGTGTGTGTGTGTGTGTGTGTGTGCACATGTGTGTGCCATAGCACTTGTGTGAAGGACAGAGGGCAACTGTGCAGAAGCCCGTTCTCTCCTTCCACCAGGGTTCAAAGTCAGGAGGTCAGGCTTGGCAGAAAACACCACTACCTGCTAGCCATCTCTCTGCTCCCAGTCTCATTATTGAGATCACTTGTAGTTTCCCGGCTATTGTAGTTAAAAAGTCATTATACCTTCTTCCTATCCATCAGTCTGGATATTGATGTCCAAGGTAAACCCAAGGCGAACTTAGAAGCCACAAGGTTCCATCTGCCTTAATGTCTGAATGACTGTGAAGTGGAACCTTCCCTGAGTCCTACTATAAACCAGGATCATCACATTTAGCCCCTGGCTTTGTGCATAGCTCCTGGAGTTGGGGGATTTGTTCATTTTAGGGAAGATGGAGCAGAGGGAATGCTCACAGACAAGACTAGGGAAGCTCAGCTATGCTGCAAAACTGCCATGGTTACCTAACAAAGTTGAACACGAGGTTTTATGAGCCATCAGTCCAGCTTCTGCTCCACAGCCTATGTGCAGTGACCGTTTGTCACAGCATCCTTCACAGGGTTAAAACACTAAGCTTTCCCTGGAGGAAGGGTGGTGAGTTAGAGCATATTCATAGAATAAGCAAACCACAGTGAAAAACAGACCGATTAGAGCCATAAACAGCAATGTGTGTGGATATCAAAAGCCGAATATTGAGCCTAGGAGGTAAATCCTCTATGTTCTGCATATAAGAAGTTTACATACACATGGTATGAGCCCATTTCTAAAGCATGCAAAGGTTGGATGAGACCGAATAAGATACATCCCCTCCCTTTTAACAGCTAAGCCCATTTTTCAAACCTGAAGACATGTAAAAAGCCTTATATGGTATTTTCATCAACTGTAACTGGAAAAATTATGACACCATCACAACCCGAAACATGGACATTTTAGAGACAGGAAATACATTAATGAAGTTCCAAAAGTAGAAATCTCCAATCTGAAAGAAAGGAAAACCCACATACCCTAACTGTAATGTAACTGATTCTAGTCACAGGCATGGCGGTATCTGCCAGGACATTCCTGCATTGTTGCCTAAACTATTGTGAAATATTATTTTAACTGGAAAAAGATGTATTACACTTACTTATGCTATGGAATATTACTTTAACTGTGTAAAGATATGTTACTTTTGTGTGTGCTGCATTTGTTCAGATCTGTAAAGATGTGCTGCATTTGTTCAGTTCTGTAAAGATGTGCTGCATTCGTTCAGTTCTGTAAAGATGTGCTGCATTCGTTCAGTTCTGTAAAGATGTGCTGCATTCGTTCAGTTCTGTAAAGATGTGCTGCATTTGTTCAGTTCTGTAAAGATGTGCTGCATTTGTTCAGTTCTGTAAAGATGTGATGCATTTGTTCAGTTCTGTAAAGATGTGCTGCATTTGTTTCACTTGCCTGCCTAAGGCACCTGACTATCCTAACAAAGAGCAAATAGTCAGGCAGAGAAAGGATAGGCAGGGCTACCAGGGAGAGAGAATAAATAGGAGGAGAAACCCAGGCTTGAGAGGAAGTGAAAGAGAAGAGAGGAGAGAACAAGGGAGAGGCCTGGGGCCAACCAGCTGGCCCCCAGCCAGCAGACACAAGTAGCAGTCAAAGTGAGATTCACAGAAAGAAGATAAAAAGCCCCAAGGCAAAAGGTAGATAAAGAGAAACAAGTTAATTTAAGTTAAAAAAAAAAAACTAGCCAGAAATGAACCTAAGCTAGGCCAAACATTCAAATCTATTAAGTCTCTGTGTCATGATTTGGGACCTGGCTGGTGGCCCAAAAAGAAAAAGCCTGGTACACTAACTTGTTTACAAACAAGAAAAATTGGAGCACTCATCCAGTACTTCCTAGAGCGGAGAGAACCGTGAACGCAAACCTGGCACGGTGTACACGCACCAACCAACCAAATCCTGCAAGTGTGGCAGCACCGCATCCTGTGGCCCCAGCATGCAGAGGGAGCAGAAATTCAAGCTTATCTTTTGCTATATAAAGTTCAAGATGAGCCCAGGCTGCATGAAGTTCTATCTCAAACAAACGAACAAACAGGATCTCAAATTGTTTTCATCCTTGATTACTGACTTTTAAATCACATTAAGTCAAAACAAAAAGAATGACACTAACAGATATCAAAAGTAATTCCACAGAAGTCTGATTTCTGCAAGGCTGGAGAGATGGCTCAGGGGTTAAGAAGAAGGCTTTGTGTTCGGAGGACCCATGGTAGCCTTCACAGTGGGAGGTTCACAACCGCCTGTAACTCCAGTTCTAGGGAGCAAATGCAGTCTTCTGGCTTCTTTGGGCACCTGAATGCATGTGTACACACACATACAAACACACATACACATATACACATTTTTAAAAATAATTAAAAACCCAAAGCAGATATATAGTTTTGATTAATTAATCTGACAAACGGGGAATAAGGGCTTCTTTATTTATATAATGGACTATATTCAAACAAAACCAGCTGCTAATGTTGTTTGAATGATGAGTCAACTGTTGATATAATTCTTAACGGAGGGTGTCCCATCCAGGCCTTTGTGTTCAGTCCTCAGACTTCCCTGAACGCTTTAACTAATGTTCTATTTAGAAAAATTAGATGCCTCGGTTGAAAAGATAGAAGAAAAATGATCAATTTAAAAGATGTAATCAGTCGGGCCTTGTGGCGCCCACCTTTAATCCTGGCACTAGGGAGAGGCAGAGGCAGGTAGACATCTCTGAGTTTGAGGACAGTCTAGTTCACGTAGTGAGTTCTAGGCCAGGCTGGGTTACATAGTGATATCCTGCTCCAAAACAAAATGAAACAAAACAAAACGTAACAAAACACCAACGCAGCAACAAGGAGAAAGGGGGGGTGTGTGTCAATTTTTCTCCCTAGACAAGTGCCAGTGTATGGGCTGAGGATGACCTTGTACAGACACTAAGGTGATTGGTTGCTGTGTGGACTTTTAAGACACTGAGGAACTGAATAAAAACCCATTGTCATTTTAAAAACTGACCTTTTGAAAAACATATTTTCTTAATATTTTAAGTTCTTTTTGAGACAGTTTCCTGTAGTCTAACCCAGCTTAATTTTAACTCACAACCCTCCTGCTTCCCTAATCATGGGGCCACAGGCAAAACTGCCCCACTACGCCTGATACCTTTTAAACAAGTGAATGAACAAGCAAGCAAACAACCAAAACCAAAACAAAGTACAACTCAAACCAGGGTTTCACTGTGTAACCCAGGCTGGCCTAGAATTCCTGGTTCTCCTGTCTCAGCCTCCTGACTGGAATGACAGGCATGGCCACCACCTGGGCTCCATTGATTTTTAATTATTACTTTCATGAACAGTTCTAAATGACATCAGTGATAAAATATTTTTCTCTGAAAACAAAGCGAGAAACAAAAACATTTTGTCTAACTCCTAAGCAATTGCTACCATTAAGATCGCCTTTTTGACTGTATAAACATCAAATCAGCGTTATTTCTCTTGACTTTTGTTCAACAAGCTTTGTATCCTATACAGATTGGGGGGTGCAGGGTGTCAGAGGCAGGGGGCTTGCGTAGCATGCCAGAGGCCCTGGGTTCCTCTCCAGCACCATGTGAATAAATAATAAATAGTTAAGTAGACACAATGAGTAGGTCACAGAGACTGAAACAGTGAAAGAGAAGTCAATTTAGCCATGTGACCTTTGTGAAAACCTGATGGACCAGGCTGGATGCCTGTCATTTTATCAAGACCTAGGCTAGTTTTCATCCAGCACTGACTTTTTTTAAAAGATTTTTTTTAAAGATTAATTTAAGTTTTAATTTATGTGAACGTGTGTGTGTGTGTGTGTGTGTGCACATAAGTCAGTGCCTACAGAGGTCAGAAGAGGGCATCAGGTCTCCTAGAGCTGAAGTTGAGTCATTGTGGACTGCTTGATGAGAGTGGTCACATACACAGACAAAAATATGCAAACACACACATGTGTGCACATATATGCATACAGGTATACACACCTGTACACACACATACACACTCATACCTGTGCACGCACATACACAGAGGCAAAAAACAAGCAAATAAACATGCACAAATGCACACACATTCGAACACATCCATACACAAATCTTGCCATGACTTAATGCTTTGCCTGGGTCACATTCACATGACTGAAGCTGAAAAGCACCCTGAAGTCAGCATGTTCTGGGGCCACTTAGAGACTCTAGCCCTTGCTACAGGATGTGGACTCATCAGGGAAACAAGCGTGAAGTTTTTAATAGTATCCACCTATTCTAGGACTTTGTTTTGCTTTCCTTTTTAAGGAAAACCAATCACAAGGGCCAAGGTCAGGACCAGGACCCTCCCTCAGCCTGCGGTGGCAGTGATGGATGTACCTGCGGGGAATTCAGCCTCAGCCTTGAGCTCTCTGGCTTGGAGAGCCTGCAGTGGGAGCGAAGGCAGAACACAAGGGTAGCTTGCAATTAAGAGCGACCCAGATGGCAGCTTGGCAGTCCAGGGAGTGCAATGACCACCTGAGGCTCAGGAATGCAACCACTTCCCACACTCCTACCCGTGCTCTTTGTGGCCAGCTTTAACTGCTGGGGGGTTGGGAGGGCAAAACCAAAAACAAATAACATGATTAAGAAACCACAAGGCTGACGAGCCCCTCAGAGTACCCACTGGGCGGTCTTGTTTCTTCTTTTTGTCCTGGTCCAAACAGGCTTCTCGGGAGGCTTAGGCAGCTGGTTTTGTCTCTGCCTTGGGTCCATTACTCTGTGAGGGCTTCACTTTGTTCTGACCCATTCTTTTGTTTTTGATGAGAAAGGGTCTTACTCTATAACCCAAGGTGGCTTCAAACTTGAGGCAGTCCTGCTGCCTCAGTCTCCCAAGTATTGACCACTGCCTGGCTGTTCTACCTGACACCAAACTGTCTCTGAACAACCCCTTCTCATTCTCTTCTGAACATTTTATTTTGTCCCTGGTGGCACACTCTGAGTGACCCATTGGTGCCAATGAAGAAGGTAACAAAAGAAACAGACAAATGCTTCCAAGTTTGTGGCAAGATACCACAAACCTCTAAGCTGTGGCTGTGTGTTCAGCTGGGATGGTTGTGAAAGCAACATGGCTACCCCCACACCCCCATATGGCACAGAAGGGTCATGCTACATCGGTCTTGCTGTGCCCATCTTGGGTCACTGTAACTCCTTTGGTGCACGAAAGCATCTATACTAGCAAAGGACACCCAACACCCCAGGGAAGGTGGTACCGTAGAGTAATCAAACAATGAACAGAACATTCTTATTTTGTTTTGTTCTTGAGACAGCTTGGGTACTGGAGTTTTGGGATAAAATCTTTTAACAAGCTAGAAGAACTGTATGAGACCAGAAACACCAATTTTGACATAATTATTTGTAGCATGACAATTTCAAGCCGGAACCAGAAGACATGAGAGGGGCAGACATGAAAGGTAAGAGTGGCTGATGATGGATTTACTGGGTGACATTAACTTGAAACATATGAGTCTGGAAACAGGATGAGCCGGTTGGATTCATAAAAACCACCTGACTAATGAGCGTGCTACATACATGTTTTCAATGTTTAAAGTCCTATGTTTAGAAACATACTGTGAAATCAGGCCTCAGGTTTCTCCTCGTCTCCCTGCATAGCTCTTACTTCTTTTATTCTTTCAGCTCTCTGCCCCAAGGGAGCAACTTGGGTGTGTTGGCCAGGGCACACACCTCATTTCCAGAACTCAGTCCAAAGGCTGTGTCTCTGTAGGACGGACTCTTCCTGCCTCAGTGAATCTCCAGACATCCTGGACATGAACTTGGGAAGATTTCCCTAGACTTCAAATACTGCACTTCAGACTTCTGTCAGCCACACATCTCTCCTGGCTCAATGTGACTTGGACCGAAAGTCCTACTAGCTACTGAGTCACCATCTCTGATTACAGTGGTAGAAGCATAGGCAGGGGTTCATTAATACCAACCAACCAACCAACAACAAAACCCCAAAACTATCAGCAGTGTTCAAAGATGGGCTTTTGGTCCTGACCTCCCTCAGATTTTGATGACCCCTGGGAATTGAGTAAATCATGTGGGACACGTGTTGAGGATCCACGCACAGTGCAGTGGCTTTTAGCTGTGGGATGGTGTGGCAGTCGCCTGGCCTTCAACCTCTTTCTGGCCTACACCCAGGGGCTTCAGGATTTGACCTTATGGAATGGGGAGGAACAGAGGCGACAGTGAAAGCTATGGTTAAAAATAGTCACGAGGGCCAGCAAAACAGTTCAGTTTTAGTAAAGGGCATGAGGTGTAAGCATGAGGACCCAAGTTCAATTCCTCAGAACCCATGTGGGAAAAACTAAAACCAAAACAAAGGAACTTGGATACAGTGGGTGCACACGTGTAACCTCAGTTCTGGGGAAGCAATGACACCAGGATTCAGGTTTACTGAGAGATTCTGACTCAAAGAGCAAAGTGGATTGTGACACCCAGTGACTCTGGGTTCCACATAAACTTTCACACATGTGCTTGTACATGTGTACCTACAAACACACACACACACACACACACACACACACACACACACACACACACAGAGGTACATCCCCTCCACAAACACATTTTCTCTGTCTCTCTCTCTTCATCTCTTTCCGAGAGAGTCTGTACCTGTGGGCCTACAGGAAAAGGAAATCAAAGTAAGGGTCGGAAGGGACAGACACCTGCCGTAGTGGAAGAATACTTTGGGGGTGATGAGAACATTTTAAATTAAATTACATTTATGGTTTGTAGCTCTATTGAAATCATTAATAATCACGCTGTCAGGTAAATTACATAACAATAAAGCTGTTAATTCGGTGGTGGTGGTGGGAGCAGTTGGCTGGCATTAGAGACACAGGGTCCGCTTTCGGCCAGCCTGGCTGTGTTTGGAGCATGTTAGGAAGGAGGAAAGACTTGCTCTTTCTCACCAGATTTCAGGCAGGAATCCCACACAAACTAACTTTTGCATTTTGGTGACAGTGGCCCAAGGAATAGTAGGCTGCTTGTGCTCCCTGCCTGGGTTCCAGCTGTGTGATCCACCAGGAACAGTGCCCAGGTCTCTACACTGAGCAGGGGCCCAGGTCTCCAGAGGTGACTGTGCCCATGTCACAGTTTCTGCCTTCAGGATGTGGCAAGTTCCTGTCCCCATCCAGAAACCCCAATGGCCCTGGCACATTACAGGATGGGGATGTTTGCAGGACTCTGTGAGATCTGCTGATCAAGAGGCCGGAGCTCAGACTGCCACAGACTCTGGCAGAAGAATAACAGGAACTCAGTGGCAGACTACAATTGCTCCTCCGTGATAACAGTAATTAATACAAGCATAATTACCTCTCACTGTATTTCCTATTGCCACTTCTGCTTTCAGCCACTTTACAAACCCAACAGAAAAAGATTCTAGACATTCTGGGCTGCAGTGTTACAGTAGCGTTTTAAGGTTTAATTGTTTAGCATCTCTGATACTGTTTTCTATTATATGTCTTGTTGCCCGTATGGAATGTAAAAAAGGCATACAGCAACAAAAGACAATACAAATGAAATGTGGCACACAGACCAGAGACAGTCACTGTCAGTACAAAGCTCTTACAGTGTCTATTGTATTTGATTGCTGTGAATCTCTATGGTCTTCCTTTGCAATCACACTGAAATATATTGTTTTAGAAAAAGAAATTAAGCTTTGAATCTGGTTCATTATACTAAAGTTGTAATTCTTTTCTAAGAAATTATAAGGAAAGAAAAGTGTTGACCCTAATTTGTAATTTGGCGATAATCCCTGGTCTTTCCAACTCACTAAGCATACTTTGAAAACGTGTCTATCACAGTCAGGTAGGACTGCAGTATGCAGTATGTAGACATACAAAATTAACATTATCTCAACTGATTTACAGGGCTAGCTAACACATCATACATTAGCATATATGATTAATATGCTAAACATCAATAGGTAAGTTTATAGTAATATAGTTAATCACTTCCTATTGTAGATCTAGGTTGTTTCTATTTATTGTTTATTTATCTACTTGATAGTTCTGGGACTTGAACCCAGACATGCTTGCTCAGTGAACACCACCACAGACCACACTCCCAGTCTGAAGGTTGCTTCTAATGCCTATTGACAATGAAATTGTTGAGACCAGCAACTTCAACATACTTAAAGTATAAATGTCCCATCCTAGACATGGGATCTCTGTTTCAAAATTTGCAAACATTATTTGCTTTGCTTTTTATTTTCTTTTGGCTTTTTGAGACAGGATCTCACCCTGGGGATGCTTCTGTGGTTCATTCAGCCTTGCAGTGTGATTCTAAGAACTTCTGCACTTAGAAGTCTAGTGTGCATTGCATGTTCATGTGTATGTGTGCATCTGTGTGTGTTCTCCACAGCACGCACATAGAGATCAGAGGACAACTTGGTTTTCTCCTTCCACCATGTGGGTCCTAGGAATCAAATTCCTGTTGACAGCCTTGGTGGGAAGCACCATCTCGCCAGGCTTCTAGTTCAGTTTTCACATTTTTGGCCCCTTGGTCTTGACATTGGCTTATTATGTGAGGTAGGATCTTCATTTTTTTCAAGTGGTTATCCATTGGACCAGATATTGAAAGTTAATCTATTTTCATTGTTGTTTGTTTGTTCTGAGGCAGGTTTTCAAGTAGCCTAGGCTGGCTTTGAACTGAATATACCAACCAGGATGACCTTGAATCCTTATCCTCCTGCCTTCACCTCCCAAGCCAATTACAGGTGTGCACCACCACACCTGGTTTCTGAGGTGCTGGGGATTAAATTCGGGGCTTTAATGCACACTACGCAAGCACTCTATCAATCAAACCATCCCTCATCTGAAATTTAATTTTTTCTGTATTTTGAAGGGCTACCTTTATATGTAGTAAAAATCTTACATTATTTTTTATTGGTATTGGGTTTCCATTTATTTTTCCTCTGTCTGAGTGCCTTAGCCTATGCTGAATTATTTCAACTAATGCTATGTATGATGATATGAGTGATTGTATGAAATTGTCTCAGCTTGCTTCTTTGTTGCCGTGATAAATACCATGACCAGAAGCAACTTACGTAAGAGAGTTTGTTTGGCTACAGCTCCAGAGTCCCTCATGACAGGGAACTGTGGCGGCAGCCAGGCATGACCACCAGAGCAGAAAGTGAGAGTTCACCTCTTCATCCACAACCACCAAGCAGAGACAGGGCACTGTAAATATGATGGGTTCTATACTCACCAGGCCCACTTCCAGTGCACCATATGAACCCCCCTAAACAGTGCCACCAGCTGGGGCCTGTGGGGTCATTTGTCATTCAAACCATCACTTAGAGCACTAATATCTGATAGAACAATTGGCCTCGATTCAGTGAAGTTTATAAATACGTGACTATTTCTGTAGCGGTAACCAGATTTATTTATTTACATGTATTCAGGTGTGCCTGCGTGCACATAGGTGTCCAAAGAGGCCAGGTGAGGGTGTCTGCTCCCTTGAAACTCCAACTACAGGCAATTGTGAGTTGTGAGTTAGGTGCTGTTAGGACCCAGGTCCTCTCAAGAGGAAGTGCCCCTAGTGGCTGAGCCCTTTGTTTCTCCATTTCTAGAATCTCCAACACCCTCTTCCAACCTCCACAGGCACCTGCTAGCATGTTCACTTACCCCGATACACACACGTAAAACTAGATCTTAAAAGATTGCTCAATGTCTTTTTTTAAAAAAAATTGATTATATTGACCTCTACATTTTTTTCCTGCTCCCCTCCCTGCCTCTCCCCTCTTCTTAACTCTCCCCCAAGGTCCCCATGCTCCCAATTTACTCAAGAGATCTTGTCTTTTTCTACTTCCCATGTAGATTAGATCCATGTATGTCTCTCTTAGGGTCCTCATTGTTGTCTAGGTTCTCTGGGATTGTGAATTGTAGGCTGGTTTTATTTGCTTTATGTCTAAAAGCCGCTTATGAGTGAGTACATATGACTTTGTCTTCCTGGGTTCGGGTTACCTCAGTCAATATGATGTTTTCTAGCTCCATCCATTTGCCTGCAAATTTCAAGATGTCATTATTTTTTTCTGCTGCATAGTACTCCATTGTGTAAATGCACCACATTTTCCTTATTCATTTTTCGGTGGAGGGGCATTTAGGTTGTTTCCAGGTTCTGACTGTGACAAACAGTGCTGCAGTGAACATAGTCGAGCACATGTCCTTGTGGCATGATTGGATTGCTCAATTTCTTTTTGTCATTTTTCTGAAGTAGCTATTTTAAAAATTCTAATGGCTATTTATTGTTGAACCAGAGTCACATTCTATATGCCTTATATGGCTTATTTATATATGTTTTAAAATATTTATGCTTAATTATATATATACACACACAGTTCAAAAAGTCACTAAATTCTTCCCTTCCTGCCTTCCTTTCTCCTTTTCTTCCTTCCTCCTTTCTTTCTTTCTTTCTTTCTTTCTTTCTTTCTTTCTTTCTTTCTTTCTTGGTCTTAAGTAGCCTGCTATGAAGTAGCCCAGGATGACCTTTAACCCCTGATCTGTCTGCCTTCACTTCCAAAGTGCTGTGGCTACAGTCCTGCTCCTCCTTGCTTAGCTTTCTAATGTTTTACTTAGACATCTCCCCCACTGTTGATAAAATAAACTGGTTGCAATTTCTGTTGTCATGTTTGCTTTCATTGACATTGCTAGCTTTATTTTTATAATCAAGTTTTATTTTATAAATTAAAAAAGATTTCTAGTTTTATGTTCTCTGGGACAATTTTTATTTTATCTTATGTTTAGCTTATATGTTTGTACTTAAAAAGAGTGCCACAGAAGCTCTGGGTGCGGACAAAGCCAGTTGGACCAGTGGGTACCACTGAGGCTGCTCCAGGACTGAACCCTTGGCCATGGCTGTGGGAGAAGGAGGAGTGGAGGGTCAGCCTGCTGCCCAAGTGGCATCCCACATCCCACACGGAGGCAGAATTTTCTTTCATATTTTCACGGTAGCCTTAAAGACTGGGATTAGGTTTTCCGTGGCCCACTGAGTTTGGTTTGATAACACAGCAGTTCCTTTAACAATCAGCCCATCTCAT
Organism: Dicrostonyx torquatus; assembly: GCA_028555095.1. NCBI lineage: Eukaryota > Metazoa > Chordata > Mammalia > Rodentia > Cricetidae > Dicrostonyx > Dicrostonyx torquatus. The sequence continues at coordinate 1,906,582 of JAQHUG010000047.1, read as the reverse complement.
CAAAAGCCCCAAATCCTCCAATATGATGCCTCTCCATCTCTGTGTTTTGTCTTTGTTTTGTTTTCTGTTTTCAAGACAGGGTCTCAGGTAGCGAAGGTTGGTCTGGGACATCCTGTGGAGCTAAGACCTTGAACTTCTGATTTTCCTGAACCCACCTGCAGTACTGGGATTATGGTGGTACACCCCTATAATCCAGTTATAAGGTGCTGGGGGTGGAACCCTGGGTTTTCTGCCCACCAGAGAAGCGTTCTAACTACTTGAGTACAGCCTTAGCACAATCTGGATTTTAAGGGGTTGTGAGTGACCCTATTTCATTTTGTTTTCATAAAAACCATTGTAGGTTATTAATGGTGTTTTGCTCATTTTTAAAGAGTTAATCACTTTCTATTTTTATTAGACTAATGTTTTTAGCAACGTTATCTTACATTTCTTTTACATTTAAAATATTTTTCTTGAGAAGAGTAATTAACTTATTTTTATTTTTCCTTTAAAATAATAAAAGACCTCAGAGTGCAATTTTCCTTCTGAATGTGGCCTTGTCACCCAGCAGAGGTTTTGAAATCTACGTTGTTATTATTGTTATTTTCCAAACAGCATCTAATGACAGTTCCCACTTCCTTTCCTACCCAAGAATTACTCT
>JAQHUG010000047.1:1871073-1889479 GCA_028555095.1 Dicrostonyx torquatus | reverse complement strand
TCCCCTGGGCAGCACCATCCCCTGGGCAGCACCATCTCCTGGGCAGCCCATTCCCGGTACAGTATAAGAGAGGAGGAAGGAAGTTGAGAGACAGCAAACAAGCAAGGATCCATGTGTTTATTCTGTTTCTGGTCTTCATTGTGTATGTGATGTTTCAAGTTCCTGCCTTGACCACTCCAGTCACGGACAATAGCCTAGAACCATAAGCTGGATAACCCCTTTCTTCCATTTGTCACCTCTCAGGGTGTTGTATCACAGATGAGAAAAGAGCTACACTGTCAGAGCTTATTGAGACTTAACTCTGAGGGGTGATCTGGCATTGCCTTTATTAAGGTGTCCCACAGAAGGTGTCAAACAAAAAGGACTCTACTACGTTAGTCTGTTTGGACTGGAATAACAAAATGCCTTCAACTAGATAACCCATGAATAGCAAGGGATTTGCTGCTCACGGCTCTGAAGGCTAGAGAACTGACTTTGACGCCACTAGGTGCTGGTCTGTGAAGCACCCACTTCCTCCACAGCTCTCTTTTGCTGTGTCTTAACTGGTTGGTGGAGCCAGTGAGACAGCCTTGTGCACTCTTTTGTGTAAGAACTTTAATCTGGGGGGATGTCTCAGACAAGAAAGTACTTGTGCAAGCATGGGGGCCTGTAAAAACCCAGGAGTGTGCTCATGCTTGTAATTCCGGTGCTGGAGAGGCAGAGCAGGGAGGATCTCTGGGTCTCACTGGGTGAATCAGCGAGCTTCAGGTTAAGTGAGAGACATTGTTTTGAATAACAAGGTGGAGAGAAATTGAAGAAGACAGCTGTCTGCACACCCACCACCACCACCACCACCACCACCACCACCACCACCACCATCACTGTTAACTCCATTTGTGAGAACTCCACTCTGAGGATCTGCCAATCCTATAGGCCCCACTGCCTCATGGGGAGGAAGCGATTTCACATATGAATGGAGGAGCACAAATATTCAGTGTCTCTTCTATGAATGAGCCTCAATTATCTACATGGAAATTCCAGCTCAGTCCAGCCCTGTAGACAGTGTGTGGTCGACCTTGCACCTCTAGCCATGCTAGAAGCCCCCTTAGAGCCCCCACAACCCGCCTGCTTGTGTGCCAGTGACCCATGAAATGGACTTTCCCAGTGTAGTTGCTTTCCAGTGAGCCAAGCCTGCATTAGTTGAGGTCTTGTGACTCAGTTTGCTAAGGGTTAATTACTTCTGGGGTTCTGCTCAGCTTTGGAGTTAGGAAAGCAGGCGAGAGGAAGGGACAGGAACAGGCAATCTCCAGCTCTTCTCCAGCTCGGAAGCCCTTACCCAGCCCCCTCAGCAGAGGGTGATCCTTAGAGAGTGTAGACATTACCCCTCATTCCGCTTTGGAGAGGCTGAGGGGCTCCCAGTGAGCGCTGTCCTGGAGGAAAAGCCAGGTGTGAAGGCACACAGCCACATCCGGGGCTCAGGTGATTCACACACCATGAAAACCATTTCTGGGGATATTCTGCTTACTCAGCAGACAGGAGCGGTTAGCTTGGTCCCGAGTTCCTGCCAGAGCTGGACAGGTCAGCCTGATGTCACCTGTGGAAGCCAGAAGAAAGCCACAGGCATCTCAGGATTTTGGGTTGCACCGCAGTAAGTGTGTGGGGCAGTGGTGGGGGTGCACCTGTGCTCTGAGGGTCTCATTTGACGGTTGGAAGGGAGCTGTTTCCAATACCTCCCCTACACATGGCCTGGCCTGCCGTGAGCCACTCCTCCATGGGTAGGGCAGAGCAGAAGGCAAACACTTGGGGAGTCTCTCGGCATCTGGGTGTTCTGTGTGTTTTGTTTTGTTTTTTGGGGGTGAGAAACACTCTGAAAACCGGAAGGGAAGAAACCCATTTTTCCTTACATTTCTTCCCATATCCACACCCAACCCAGCCCTGTAACTTTAAAACCTGGGTGCCATGGTGATAAAAAGATAAGACTTCCCCTTACCACAGGGAACAACCTGGGGAAGACACAACTTAACAGCTACTGAGGGATGCTCACCTAGTAGGTTATTCTAAGCATGACATGACCTGGAAGATCATATCTTCTCAAACGGAAATAGGCATGCAGGACAATGGCTGTCTCAAAAAGAGTAGACTGAGGTGAACCATGGCAGGAAGTGCAGGTGTTCATGACACGGGGGAGATCAGGTGACCAACAGACTGACCATGATGTCTGAGACTCAAACTGCGACTTGCTTGAGAGACTTGGGAAAGGTTGGTCCTTGCTTTCAGTAATTCATGAACTAGCAAATCTAAAGCAAATGTGTTTTCCAGATCTTAGAAAAGGTTTGATGGTGCCCAGCATTTGGATGCACACCGGGGGTTGGTTAATGAGTGTTTGTGGAGTGTTTTGAGATGCAGTTATATGGCACAGAGCCAAAAACAAGGCTGGCCTGTTTGGGTTGACAGTGAAAAAGTTAAGTGCGCTTTCCTAATTAACACCCTATTAGTACAGGTTGCGCAAGAGCTTGTTTTTCTCCTCCTCTCCTCTAAGGTCCAGCATACCTGGCTATGAAGCAAGCAGCTTCCCTTTAATCCAAACCCAGCCAACAAAGAGATCTGCTACCACCAGGGCATGCCAGGAAATTGCCAGCCCATCAGGTGACTGTTTGAATAGTCCAGGACAAAGGATCCCCAGTTTCCAGATCAGAGCGCCCCAGAATCCTGAGCTTAGTTCCCCGAGGAATCTGGCAGGAGGAGGGCACCATCTGCTGGCCAGAAGGCAGCAAGAACAGAATTAGAGTGAACAAGCCAATCTCAAGGGATTTGGGGGATGCAGCTTAGCAGGTAGAGGGTTTACCCAGTGTAAAGCCCTAGTCCTGGGGAGGTGAAGAAGAAAGACTCAGAGGAAATTTGTGAGGGCCACATTCATCTCTTTTAATAATTAAGTTTTAAGTTATTTTTTATTTATGAATATGAATGTTTTGTCTGCATGTATACAAAAATGTACTGTTTGTGTGTTTGGTGTCCCCAGAGGCCAGAAGGCGACACCAGAGTCCCTAGAACTGGAGTTATAGACAATTGTGAGCTGTCATAGAGGTACTGGGAATCGAACCTGAGTCCTGTGGAAAAGCAGCAAATGCTCTTAATCACTGAGCCATCTCTCCAGCCCTCACTCCTATTTCTATGAATGGTAATAGAATTAAATGTCATTATTATGAGAATATAAATTATACAAATTAACTTTTTACATTTATTTTGTGTGTGTGCACATGAACATGCATTATGTGTTGCACTGTGGTATATATGTAAGTCAGAGGATGACTTGTGGGAATTGACTCTACTATGTGGGTTCTGGGGACCAAACTTACATCATCAGACTTGGCAGCAAAGTGTTTTACCTGCTGAGCTAGTTCGCCAGCACCAAATATACAGCTTGTATAGACCTCTGATACACCGTCTACCTGGAATAGTTTGGAAAGAGAACACAGAAGCCACTTCTGCAGCTAACGACCTGTCAGCGGGTGATGATGTCCCCTGGTTGGCATCTCCATTTTCATCCATTCCACCTACCAAATGGATATTCCTTCATGGAGTGAAGTTCCAGGACAGCCAGGGATATACAGAGAAACCCTATCTTGAAAAACAAAAATAAAAACAAAAAAAATTATGCTTGCCTTTATTTTCACCAAGATTTGATTTAGTGGCTTGAAAACATTTTTGGGGTACACTGTCACCCCTAAGAGACTAAGAAGTCAATGGTGTAACTGTAAAGATAGGTACAATCCACTATGTAAGGAGCTGGTCAAGGCTAGACAATAAACAGATAATAGCCAATTGTCAACGTTAGCCAAGCTGTGCACGAATAAGTTAGCCTCTGAATCAAACTGTCATGGCTGGGTATGAAATGTCCCCAACACTGTGTAATGTTTGAACATTTAGTCCCATGCTGTTTTGTGGGACCTTTGGGGAAGGAGGCCTGGATGCTGGAGGTGGTCACTGAAGGTGGGCCCTTGAGGGTTATAGGCCAGCCCCACTTCCGTTCTGACCTCTGCTCCCTTATCTGCAAGATTCAAGCAAACCAAGCCTGCCGTAACTCTCAGCATGCCAGCTGCCATGCATTCTCCATCATGAAGAATTGTGCCCTCTGAACTGTGAATCAAATATCAACCTTTCCTCCCCAAATTGCTTCTGTAAGGTACTTCGTCAAGAAAAGTAGCTAATACACATTGCATCCTTACCTAGTCAATGAGGGAGGCATGGAGGTGAGCCACACCGGTATCTGAGGGGAAAGTGTGTGAGGTAGAGGGTGTGGCAAAGCACAGGTACCGTGGATGCTGTGACATGGTGAGGAAGGACCAGGAGGCTAGAGTGTGCAAAGCAGTATGACCAAGGACCATCTAGCCTGGGATGAGCAGGGCAATCCTGAGCCCAAGCTGGTGCCTGCACATCAACCTGCCCAGCTTGCCCAGCCTGCCGAGCCTGCAGAAACAAATTACTGTGGCTGTCAGTGGCTGGTTGTAAAGTCACTGGAATTTTAAGACTCTTGGCTGTGTATTGCTACTGAGGTGACAGTTGCAAATACATTAATCATAGAATAACCGAACTAAGCATAGTAGCAAATGTCGTCCAAAAGGTGAGGCTGGAGAAGGCACATCTTGCACCTCTATGGTCTGTATGATGAGACCATATAGTGATGGGGCGAGTGTTGAGAGGCTACATGGAAGGCAATGTGTAATCAGGAGAGAGCTGCATGGGTAAGATGGCTCAGTAGGTAAAGACGCTTCTACTGAGCTCAGGTTCAATCCCCTGGACCCACACGCTAGAAGGAATGAACCAATTTCCTCAAGTTGTTTTCTGACTTCCACCCACTTGCTGTGGCACATATGCACCCCAACATCCAAAATCATCAATCAATCAAATGTATCACTTGCTAAGGACAGTGAATGACAATATACTTCCTGCAACATATGACACTTCTAAGATCAAAAGAAGGCACTCTTAATTATGCAAGGACACAAATATAAACTAGGGCTGTCTGGCAAGCAGAGATGTCCGACCAACATAAATGAGGACTGAGCACTAAATTCAGACTTAGCAACTCAGGGGGCACTGTTTGTCTGGCCAAAGGTAGTTCTGTTGAGTCAGAGGGCCGAGTTCAGCCAGGTTGGGCTGAATTCAAGAAACAATGGAAGGACTGTGGACAGGCCACTCTTTTAGGAGCTTTGCTATAGGTGTAAGGAAAACAGTTAAGGAAGATAACACAACATTAGGTAATTCTTGATTGACAATATTTTATAAATATTAGCTAATGTGAATGATCGAGAAAACACGAACAAGTGACAGTGAGGTTGGAGTTGCCCAGCACGTCCTGGGGAAGGAGAGGGAACCCGGATCTGATGGACAAACAAGGCTGCTAGCTGTTCCTCAGATCATGGCCAGCATCCCAGGTCAGGGAGGAGGCAGGCACACACAAGGTGGGTGGGTGTCATGGCAGGGCTGGTGAAGGCTGTCAGCTGACAGTGAGCTGGCAGCAGGAGAAGAGGCATTTTAACCACTGTCCAGGAGGTTTGAGAATCATCATCCAGGGAGACAGTAGAAGATTGTTTAGCATCGTGAATTTAAAATGGTGTTCGCAGAGGAAATGCCACTTCCACTTGAGAAGTAGAGGAATGGGAGCCAGGGATGCTGCTCGGTTGGTCAAGAGCTTAACTAGAATAGGTGGCAGCCTGGGCTCTAACCCAGCACTTGGAGGGGGGGTGGAGGCAGGAGGATCAGAAGTTCAAGGTCAGGTAAAGTTATTTAGGGAGTTGGAAGTTACTCCAGGTTACCAAATCCCTGTCCCGAAACAAAAACTAAAACTAACAAAACAAAAAGGGAAGAAAATTATCACACCCTAAACTGCTATACAACCAGTTTTCTTCCTTCTTCTTCTTGCAATAGAGAGTTGATGCCACAAGGCAATGAGCTGTCCGAATTCCGAAAAGAGAGAAAACTTTGAGAGCAGAACTGGGGCTCACTAGCCATGTCACCTGTATCACAGCAGGGGCAGAAGCGAAACAGCAGGTGCAAGTGATTAAGAAGAAACAAGCAAAGTGCAGAACCAACCGCCAGCAGCCATGTGGGTTTGGATAGGCAGGCCCAGGGTATGAGCGCTCACAGGCTTCCCCCACAACTTCTCTCACAGGCTTCCCCAGCTCTTGGGAAAGGCAGAAGACCAGAGAAGGAAGAGCTGGAGAAAGGCCCCCTTCTAGGCATGGAAAAGGTCATGGACAAACAGGAAGAACTGGACGCTAGAAATATTTTAAGGGATAGGGTCAAATTCCATCAAAGCAGCACGATATATCAAGCATAGGTTCAGAAAGTTCAGAAACCCCTAAGTGATATCCACTACCTTTATTTGTTAGAGCACAAACAAGATATGGCCACTGCTGCATGAGTTCTAGTTGGTCTTATTAATACACTATCAAAATATGAACAAGTCCAAGCAAAATCACACCAGATGTGTAGCAGGCCTAACTGATAAGACCAAGATTAAAGAGAAAACCTTTGAAGAGAGTTGCTAGGGAGGAGGGGGGGGCAGGGTGCACCACTGGCAAAGGGATCAGGTAGGCAGTGGGTCAACATCATTCAAATGCTGGACAAAAACGACTGACCCACAATTCTGCATCAGAAAACAAAACAACAACAACAAAACCACCTTACAAAATGGGGGGCAGGGAGGGGATAAGGCAGAAGACAGATAGAACAGGACACCTGATGTCCCCTCTGGCCTCTGGCATGAGTGCACCCACACACACGTGCAAGCACCACACACCTTCCCTCACACTATAAATAAGCAAACATAATTTGTAACGGGTGTTGGAAACTCAGGACTTCCGCAAGAGCAGCACGCTCCCTTAAGCCTGCAACCCACCTCTCCAGCTCCAGGGAAACTCACTTGTTTTGTTTGCTATTTTTTGTTCCTTTTTAAAATTAATTAAATGTATTCGCTGATTTTACATCCTGACCGCAGTTTCCTCTCCCTCCTCTCCTTCCATCCCCTCCCCCTACCTCCCCTCTACCCACCACTCTCAGTCCACTCTGTTTCTGTTCAGAAAGGGGCAGGCCTCCCATGGGTGTCAACAAAGCATGGCATATCAATTTGAGGCAGGACGCTTCTTCCCTTGATATTAAGGCTGGGCAAGGCAAGGCAGTATGAGGATTAGGTTCCCCAAAGCCGGCCAAAGTGTCAGGGGCAGGCCCTGCTTCTCCTGTTAGGAGTCCCACAAGTAGACCAAGTTTCACAGCTGTCACACATATGTAGAAGGCCTAGGTGAGTCCTTGGCTTCCTGGCTGTCTGTCCAGAGTCCATGAGCTCCTATGAGCCCAGGTTGTTTCTGTGGGTTTCCTTGTGATGACCTTGACACCCCCACCCCTGGATGGTACAATCCTTCCTTCCTCTATTCAACAGGACTCCTGGAGCTCGGCCCAGAGCTTGGCTGTGGATCTCCACATCTGCAAAGAAACCCACTTTTAAAACGAGAATATCCAATGGGACAGAACAAAGGACGAAAAGAGATGCACAAAGCCAATGCTATTCAAAACAAAGCACGGTGTCCAGCTCCACAGAGACATAACTACTGAACACGTGCTTCTGACAACATGCTCTGGAAAGCTGCCAATGCTGAAGGAGAAATAGACAAATCCTGTAAAAGGCTTTGTAGGCCACTTTCACTATTAACAAACAGACCTGAGAGGCAAGAGCATTCACCTTGACCTCACTGACACAGATAGAACTTGGAGAAGAATATGAATATGGTCATCTCCAGTGTTCAAGAAACACTTTCTGAGGTAGGTTGTTCCCTAATTTTCTGAGAAATCTCCACACTGACATCCAAAGGGGTTGTATCAGCTTGCATTCCCACCAGCAATGCAGAAGTGTTCCCTTTACCCCATAACCTCTCCAGTGTAAGTTTCCATTAGTGTTTTTGATCTTGGCCATTCTCATAGGTGTAAGATGGAATCTCAGAGTTGTTTTGATTTGCGTTTGTCTGATGGCTAAGGATGTTGAACATTTCCTTAAGTGTCAGGCAATTCAGATTCATCTGTTGAGAGTTCTCTGTTTAGGTTTGTGCCCCCCCTTTTGATTATTTGTTCTTTTGATGACCAATTTCTTGAGTTCTTTCAAGATCCAGCAATACTACTCTTGGGTATATACCTAAAGGATGCTCAATTGTACCACAAGGGCATGTGCTCAACTATGTTCACAGCAGCATTGTTTGTCATAGCCAGAACCTGGAAACAACTTAAATGTCCCTCAACTGAAGAATGGATAAAGAAGATGTGATACATTTACACAATGGAGTACTACATAGCAGAAAAAAATAATGACATCTTGAAATTTGCAGACAAATGGATGGATCTGGAAAACATCATACTGAGGGAAGTAACCCAGACCCAGAAAGACAAATATCATATGTACTCACTCATAAGTGGCTTTTAGACATAAAGCAAAAAACAAAACAAAAAAACAAAATACCCCCCTCCAAAAAAACCCACAGAAAACAGCCTACAGTTTATGATGCCAGAGAACCTAGACAACAAAGAAGACCCTAAGAGAGACATACATGGATCTAATCTACATGGGAAGGAGAAAATTGGGGGCATGGGGATCATGGGAGAGGATAAAATGGCAGGGAGAAGAAGGGAGGGGAATGGAGAAAAATAGATAGCTCAATAAAAATAATAATAATAAAGTCTTTTTTAATGTGAAAAAAAGAACCACTCTCTGGGGTACAGATGTCACATTCTGGGTTGTAGAACAAACCAGCAAAGGTGAAAGAATCAGATTTGTGACCTTCCACTGAGGTGGTGTGTTTTCATGCTTTGAGTCACCCACCTCACATACCTAGTGTGGTCACAGACAGAGGAGGTGAGCACTTGATTGAGCTAGGTTTGTCGTGGCTGTTGTTTTGTTTTCTGGTGAAGGGCTGTGAAGAGGGAAGAATGAGGGAATTGTAAAGAAGGCTGTAAGATGGGATCTCTGTCTTGAAACGGTTAGGCTTCAACTATGAAATGTCTCTCTCAGGCTCACAACACTCGATCTTTGGCTGCTGCTGGTGCTGTTTTGGAAGGCTTGCTCTGGTGCGGGACAATTCTGTCAATCATGTTTTAAATAAATGCTGATCGGCCAGGCAGGAAGTATAGGCGGGAAAACCAGACAGGAAGTAGGTGTGGTGCAAGGAGAACAGGAGAAATTGGGAAGCAGGAAGCTTCCCTGTCATTCCTGCGCAGATCTCCAACAAGGCAACATGTAGCAGCCCAGCTGAGAAAAGGTACTGGCTATGTGGCTGACAATGGGTTAATATAACTTATGGGAGCTAGTAAGAAGCCTGAGATAATGGGCCAATCAGTTAATAACCTAATGTAGACTCTCTGTGTGATTTTCTTTAGGGCTTGCTGGCTGTGGGGTACTGGATAGGACAGTAACCCCAACGAGCCAGCCCTCGTGTTACATTGCTCGAAGGTTACTGATGGGTAGGCTTTGAGGTGTGTAGTCCATTTCCTGCCCAGTCTCTGCTTCCTGTTTCACAGAGGGATGAGGAAAAAGTCCCTGCTACACTTTCCCACTGCCATGGATCCCCTCCTCTAGGCCTTGCCCTCCATGGTGGATGGTATTCCCTGGGACTTCATGAACCCAAACTCTTCCCACTGGGTACTGTATCAGGTGTTTGGTCACAGCCCAAAGGAAAGTCACCAGGCAAGACACAAAGCAGGAACAAAAGCCATAGGAATGTTGTAGAACCAACGGGCTGGAAACGTCTGGTGAAGAGAAGTCATACCACTGTACAACAGGAAGAGGTCAGCGAACACAAGCCAGGCGGTGGCTGTGCACACCTTTAATCCCAGCACTTGGGAAGCAGAGGCAGGCAGATCTCTGTGAGTTCAAGGCCAGGCTGGTCTACAAGAGCTAGTTCCAGGACAGGCTCCAAAGCTACATAGAAACCCGGTCTCGAAAAACAAAATGGAAAAGGGGTGAGGGTGGGGTGGGTGGGTGGAAACGTAGCGAATGTGCACAGGAGCTGCCTTAGTGGCTGCAGCTGAGGACGGATCCTGTCAGGACCCCAAGGGCAGGCCGGTACAGATGCCTGAATTCTAACACACACTACTGAGAAGCATGGCCACACCTCACCACAGTAGCCCTGTTCTTTAGTTACAGGACAAACCACATACAGACAACACAAGCCCTCACCCTCACATAGACCTGGTCTTGGCAGAGTGTCTTACTTTTAGAGTTGTGAATCTTAAATTAACGACACAAGGACTCCATCGGAACACCAAACACCCCCTAGATGGAGCCTAAATTTGAACAAACATAAACCAGAATGTGATGATTAGAATCGTAAGGCTGGGCAGCGGGAAGTCAGCCTACACATCTGTCCTAGCACAGTTCAGAACTCCCTGCAAAGCGGCAGCAAGGAAGGGAGAGAAACAACACACTGTGCACAACTCCGCAATACTGTGGGGGTCCCCAGGACCACCGGCCTTCACAGCTCCCCTACTTCCCAGGCAGCTGCTCATACAGCTTGGGCACATAGTCGTCCCACTCTGCCAGGGCTCCCAGGTGATACTTCTTGCGGAAGGGAAGGCGGCCACCTTAAACTTGCCGCGGGGTCTCCTGACCTGTTGCTGAGGATGGGCTCCTCACAGTTCAGTGGCTTGTCCTGCTTGTACATCAGCCAGACATAGCAGTGGAGGCCTGTATCACTGGGAGGGGCAGAGCCTTCATAATCTAAGAGGACCTTGCCACTGCTGATGTCATGGCCCTTCATGCTGACCATCAGAAAATGGTGCCAGTCCTGAATTTGGAGTCCTTCCTGCTGGGAGCATTGAGGGCCAGGGTGTGGAATTTCCCTGGATCAAGGCCATCCCATGAAACGCTGCTGGGCCTATTCTTAACATGGGTGGGCATCAGCACTTTGCCCAGTTCATCCACCTCCACCCTGGCATAACGAACCTGCAGTGCGTGCTGGAGACGATTGTCCACCTCCTGCAGGCTCAGTGGGCCCAGACCACTGGCTGATGACAGGCAGGCATGGCAACGAGGGTGAGGGCACACGCGTTGTGAGTCCTGAGTGCGTCGAACCCAGGATGCTCTTGTTAGTGTTCAGGCATCTGTACTGGCCTGCCCTTGGGGTCCTGACAAAATCCGTCCTCAGCTGCAGTCACTAAGAGCAGCTCCTGTGTACATTCACTGGGGTCCATTTTAAAAGGTGGGTCTCTCCCTCCCTCTCTTTTTCCCTCCATCTCCCCTCCCCCTCTCTTTCTCTTCTGTTACTCTTGTCCCCAGGAATCTCTCTCTGCCCTCCTCTCTGCCCCTTCTCTCTCTTCCAATAAACCTCCTTGTGAGTCCTGTTGTATGGTGTGACTTCTCACCGCAGTATTTTTTACGTTACACAGAACTGGTCGCAACTGCTGGTGTTTGGGTCCCAGGAGTGAAGTGATTACACAGGATGGTCAGAATGGGTGCTTGAAATTGGTAATGTTGGTAATGACAAGATCAAGGGTATGGCCCCAGGAGCGAGTAACCATGAGGTCCCTAATCATAGGAAGAGGCAAGGTGAAGACTTGAGTCGCTGGGTACTGGAGACAGTGAGGGTCAGCCGCTAAGGTCTTACAGTCATGGAGTCAGTTCAGGTGGGAGGTGATTTGGCGGCGGGAGTGAAGGGTGGAGTCGTGAGAGTCTAGGAATGGGGATGGAAGTTCAGTCTGAAACCAGTGTCTGGTAGCACACTCACACCTGTTCTCCAGGGTTCCAGAGAGGAAGCCGACTTCAGAGAGGACAGAAGATGCACGGTTGAGGGGGTGTGAACTTCTGTCACCTGTGAGGCAGCAGGAGACTCACTCTAAGTGCTGTGGATGAGCTAGGCTGTATAGAGTTCAGCGTGTCAGGCTGTTTTTATCCTTTCCACCCGAAAGTCCAGGAAAATCACAGCAAAAATAAACTTGTACTGTAGAAGAACTGGGGAAGAGACCATTGGTAGGGGAGAGGGTCCAACATATTTCTTTTCTCTCTTTTTTTCTCTCTTTTTTGGCTGTTTTTATGTTGCTTTGGTTTTTTTTTTTTTTTTGGTTTGCTTGTTTTTTTTGAAACAGGGTCTCACATAATTCAAGTAAGTCTTGAACTTGCTCTGTAGCTCAAGATGACCTTGAACTCCTGATCCTCCTTGCCTCCACCTCCCAAGTGCTGGGATGGTAGGCATGTGCCAGTATGCCTGGCTTCAAATCATTTCTTGTAGATGAAAAGGAAGTGTGTTGGATGTGAGTAGGGACAGAGAAGGTGGCTCAGTGGGTAAAGTGAAGACCCAAGTTCATATCTGGGAAATTATTTTATTCTGGATGAAAGCCAAATGTGGCAGCATGTGTTCACAACTCATGTTCTAGGGAGGTGGAGACAGGTTGGTCTCAGAGGCTTGCTGGCCAGCCATACTACCCAATCAGTGAAGCTCAGGGTCGGTGAGAGACCAAGATGAAGAGTGAGAAGATAGGCATCCAGTGTCCACTGTGCCTCCATGTGTACCTGCAAGGATGAGCACTCCTATACAGACACACACGTAAGAGGAGTAATCCCAGATGAACAAGGAAACAACAGCAAAGGAGAAAGCAGAGGTCCCCATCACAGGTCACAGTTGGCAGGTAGAAAGAAGAGAGGTGTGTGAGAGAGCCCAATTGAAGGGATTCATCTGAAGCGCCCCCACCTTTGCCTTTACAGCAGAGTCACTAGGAGACTGTCTACAGGGAGCCCAGCTATCCCTTCAGGCCCCCACACAGCGGGCCATTTTTTCGGAGACACTGAACTTACATCTGAGGCTCAGAGGATTCCCAGAGTGGGAGCCCTTGAGAGCAAAGCTGTTTGTGAACCCCAGCCTCAAGCGGCAGTCTACATGCCAACTCCCTACCTAACCTCCAACACTGCAGTTCTCTGGCCAGCATACCCATGACTGGAGAACCTGGGGGAGGGAAACAGACACTCCCAGGGAGGGACCCTGTGGTTGCTCTGGAGGAAGACCAAAACTATCCTCTGTCATTACAGATGACGGGGCAATCTACAGGGAGGAGCCCAACACCGCGGGAATGAAATGACAGGTGCACAAACACGGTGCATGGAAGAAGGCCTCACAACACAAGCAAGACACCTGAAATACAAGCCTTTGGTTAGGATCCTGTTGAGATGCTGTGAGGATGCAGACAAAAACAAGAGCACAGTGCCCACAGATGGGACAGCAGGGACATTCCTAAGAAAGATTAGAAGAACAGTTAAAAGATTAAGCCAAAGGATATCCCAGAACATAAGGCATGGGGAGACCCATGGGAACAGAAGACAGCTTAAAGAATCGGTCCAGACAGTCAGTTATCCAGCTAAGTTCCCCAGCAAGGAAACAGAAAGTGCATCAGCTGCATGAAGGGAAGCACTTTCCAGGGGATGGAAAATCAGTTTTCCAACTTAGAAAGCCCTGCTGGAGAGACGGCTCAGGGAGATAAGAAGGTGAGTGTGTGCAACAGAAGCATGAGGGCCCACATTTGCACCCCAGCATCCATGTTAAAGCTGGGTGTGGCCACACATACCTGTAGCCGCAATGTTGGGGGAAGCAGAGGCAGAAAGATCTCAGAGGCTTGCTGGCTGCCCACCTAGACAGAAAGCAGAAAGCTCCAGGTTGGCTGATGTGGGGCGTGGCAAAACAGACACTCAGCATTGTCCTCTGACTGCCACATGTCACACACACGAAGTTCAAATAGTTCTGTCAATCATAAACATCTCTAACATGCTTCTACAGTTGGAAGGTAGAGTGTATCTGGAAGCAGAGAGACAGAAAAACAGAGATTCCTTGAAAATCAGAAGTCAAGTTGACACCAGACCTTTTATCAGAAACTGGATTCTAGAAGATAGTGGATTTAAACATTTGTTTTTACTTATTATGTGTATGTATGAGTCCCTGTGTGTATATGTACACATGTGTGGGAGGTCAAAAGAGTGTGTCAGAGCTGGGCGGTGGTGGCGCATGCCTTTAATCCCAGCACTTGGGAGGCAGAGGCAGGCGGATCTGTGTGAGTTCGAGACCAGCCTGGTCTACAAGAACTAGTTCCAGCGCAGGCTCCAAAGCTACAGAGAAACCCTGTCTCGAAAAACAAACAAACAAAAAGAGTGTGTCAGATCCCCTGTAACCAGAATTATAGGCAGTTGTGGGCCACCCAGTGTGGATGCTGGAAACTGCAGTTGGGTCCTCTGCAAGAGCAATATATACTCTTAACCACTAAGAAACCTCTCCAACCCAAGACAATGGACTTAACCCATTAATGTTCTAAGGGAACACTAATTTAAATCTAGAATTCTATATCCTGCTAAACTATCATCATAAACAAAAATGTCAGTCTAAAATACAGTACTTTTAGAAGTGTGGAGCAGAGGAAGTGTGGCTTCCACAAGAAGCGTCCTTGGGATCTCTGCTCACAGGCAGTGTGACAGAACATGGGCCCCACTCTGTTCCCTAAATCCATCAACACGTTTGTTCCATGCAATTCCTAGCCAGTGACTGGTTTGTTTCAGCCAACTCCAGCAGAGAAACCTAGATGTGTTCCTGGGATGCACTTGGTGCTCTTGCAGAGGACCTGAGTTTGGTCCCCAGCACGTATGTTGGGTTTCTCACTAGTATTTGTAACCAAGTGTCCAGGGGATCCAATACCCTCTTCTGGCCTCCAAGGACACCTGCATACACATGACATAAATTCACATGAACATACATACAGACACATACACAACAGAAACACATACACAAAAATTTTAAAAACTTTTAAAATGGCATAAGAGAAATGAAGAAAAATAGACACTTCTAGAAAATAAATGAGAGTGTCATAAGAGATTAAAATGAGAGAATATCAGCCCCAAATTAAAATATTAAAGTATCAAAACGGGTTAAAGAGAAGATCACTGATGTGGACAAAGGAGGGTCCTCTACCATGTGTAATTGGATCCCTGAAGATGGAAGCCAGAGTGAACAGCCATGAGGTGTTTCCTTTGATAAGTGCTTAGACATGGATTGGAGACACACTTTGCTCTGCCCCTTTTCATCAACATTTTCCAAGATTCTGAGCATTGTGCAGGATCTCCTTGGCTTTGAAGTCACATGGTCTTGAAGTTGAATTTTGTCTCCTCCAGTTCCTTCAAGAACCTATGGCACACTCCTCAAGGCTCCTGAGCCTCGGTGGTAATATATCCAAAAAAAAACCCCACAGTTGTTTACTGTGTGAGCCGTGGGGTGAGTGGATGCACACCACAGCACAAATGTGGATGTAACAAGACAGTGTTTGAGAGTCTGGCCTCTCCACCCACCAAGTAGGTTTTAGGGCTCAAACTCAGGTTGTTAGTCTTGGTAGCAAGCACCTTTCTTCACTGAGCCATCTTGCCAGCCCAGTGTGGTGATTAGTAGCCACAACCTAAAGATGTGAGGGTTGAATGGGAACTGTAGACCCTGACACACAGCGACTCTGTTTAACAGTGGTATTTGACTAAATGAGAGAGAGGTGCTGAAGGGAATCCTGTCATGTTCTTTGCCTTTTGGTAATCAAATTATAGAAGAAAAGAGAGGAATTAAAACACTTCTTAGATGAGACAGTGCAGGTGTGGGGCTAAATTCCCAGGCTCAGACCCCAGGGGTCTTTCCTAGATGGAAGACTTTGTACAAGTACACATCCTCTGCTTGCCTTGGCTTCCCTACAGAATCACAATGATACTTTCCTCCTGAGATTGGCATGAGGATTGAAGTAGTTAGAATAGGGGGTGGATGACCATGGGATCCTAAGTGAAAATCAACATGAGTACTGGAGAGACAGCTTAGTTAAGAGTGCAGAGATCCTAGCACCTACACAGTGGCTCACAACTACGTGTAACTCCAGTCCCAGGACATCCGGTGACCTCTTCTGGTCTCAAAGGAAATCTGTATGTATGTGGCACACTAAAATAAAAACAAATCATTAAAAATTAATTGATAAATGTTGGCTATAATTGGAGTTGGAAGTTAGCTACAAGAACCTCCAGGTTTAAGATGCCTGACTAAATATAATATATCTAATGTCTCACTTAACATGTATGTGATTTTTAAAAAAAATAAAATACAAGGGTAGGATGAATAAGAAAATTTAAAAACTATAAAATGTTGAAACTGAAAAGTAGAATAGGGAGTGGAAAATAAAACTAGAAGATTGGATAAGGCTTAATCTTTTGTATAGAAAAATATTTTCAGTGTGTGTGTGTGTGTGTGTGTGTGTGTGTGTGTGTGTGTGTGTGCACGCCCATGAAGACCAGAAGAGGACATAAGATTCCCTGGGTTTATAGGCAGTTGTGAGGGACATCACCATGACAACCACAGAACAATGGATGAATTTAAAATATGATGGCAGAAATGAGAACTCAGAAGAAACGCTTGAAATCACCTTGGAAGAAATTTTCTGGAAAACACAACAAAAGAAACAGAAAGCAGGAGAGACAACAAACGAACACCAGAGGGTGAGTAGAAGAAATCAAGAGACCCAAAATACAACCAGTAGTAATTTAAAAGAGAGCAGAGAAGAGCGACAAGAACAGGAAATCAACAACAGATAAAGGGCATGGCTCTCCAGACTCACAGAGCCTTCTGGGACTCAGCAGGTTGATTAAAAGTAAACCCAGATGAAGACCCACCATTGTGCAATTTCAGAACTGTAAGACAATGGAAAGATTCTACAAGCTTGCAGAGAGAGAGAATACTGAATAAAAACAAAGAGGAATATGAATCGTCCTTTAGTAGCAATGCTATTGACACAAAGGTTGTGTCAATCAGCTTTCTATTACTGTGGCAAAATACATGACAACTATACAGAGAAAAGGTTCATGTTTCTCATAGTTTTTATAGAAAATTGTTCTGAGTAACTTCTGGAAGGTTAAAATACGTACAAACAATCAAGTCAATAAGGAAGACAATCATTAGCTACAGATAAAAGCAAAAAGTAGAGTAGGAAACCTCACCGTTGGGCAAGGCTTGGCTGTGACTACTGTTTGTCCAGGCATGACGACATAAACAGAGGACTGATCTGCCAGGCCTGTAATAATTACATGGAGGGGAGCGGACAGGATGTGAAGATACTGAGATGGAAGAAGGGAGACAGATTCCCATCTATCCCCACAGGAAGTCTGTGGCTCAAGGAGAAGACAGCAGCCTCACGCAATAGTTAGAAACACAGAAATGTGCAGTCTCATGAAAACGGCAGTTCAAAGTGGCAGCCTCTAGGGTCAGGACTGTGTGGAATAGGCAGAGGTGGGGCAGGAAATGGTATTTCATTCTATCAGACCGATTTGATGTTTGGAACAATGTGTCCTAATAAAACAAAAATTAACTGAAAAGACTAAAAGATTAATTTCCTCAAAGGAGAAGGTGTTTAGTGTCTGCCTCTTAGGCCCTGCTGTCTTTTGGCCTTGGCTTAATGCATGGCACAGAAAATAATGACAAATCTTCCCAAGCTAGCCTCTCGTTTTCTATAGAAGTGTTAAAATGTACCATCACATTCTAGCCTAGTATAGTAGGTGCCCTACGCTAAACCTTAAACAAACAAAGAGAGTGATCCATAGGCAAGGAGATTACAAGCAAGTAGAAAGCACTTACATGCAGGGTAGACAACGTCCTAAATGTCAGTTGTGTGCGTCAGCCTTCCACCACATTTTCAGAATACCCACCATCATGAACTTAACAAGGGAAGACATTTCCCATGGCTCAGCCTTAGAGGTCTAGTCATGCATGCTTGGCCCTTTTGCTTTGGGATTGTTGATGTCACAGTACATTATGATGAGAGTGCAGGTAGCCAAAAGACAAGGCTATTTGCTTCTTTATGGTTCAGGAGCAAAAAGAAAGATAAGGGAGATGGCCTGGGTACCACTATCCCCATCAATGACACATCCCAATGATGTAACTTTCTTTAATGACCCCTCCACTTAGAGGCTCTACCACTTTGCAACAGCACCGTGGCCATGACCAGGTCGTTAGGACACGGGCCCCTGGGGAGCACTCAAGACACCCAACCACTGTTATTTGTCATGTAGCTGATTGCCTTTCTGACTTTGTGAGAAACCTTTAGACTTCGAAGTCTAACCTTCAGCCCAAAGGTGACCATAGAATCTGCTACTCCAGGTTTCAGCCTGTGCCCATCTTTGAGATATGGACACCCCTCCCTGAGAGCTGGGCCCTGCTCATCTCCCCAACCCCAGCACAGGATGGACCCAACAGGTGTTAGCTGGATGAATATGCTGCTTCCCTGACCTCAGAACCATTCATCCACGAAACTGAGAGGACCCCTGCTCTATCTCATCTGTGAACTCCAAGATGGAAGCTAGCAGTTGTGCAGGGTGTGGAAGTGTTGAGGTAGGTGTGTGTGT
>JAQHUG010000047.1:1854273-1866745 GCA_028555095.1 Dicrostonyx torquatus | reverse complement strand
GTGTTGCTTTTATTGGTTGATGAATAAAAGCTACTTTGGCCCATGGCAGGACAGAATATAACTGTCTGTTTGGGAAATCCAAACAGAGATACAGGTGAAGAAGGGCGGGGTTGAGAGAGAGCAGCAACCAGAGAACAGGTAACACCATGAAGCCACATGGTGATACACAAATTATTAGAAATGGGCTCATTTATATGTAAGAGCTAGCCAGTAAGAAGCCTGAGCCATTGGCCAAGTAATTGTAATTAATATTAAGCTTCTGAATGATTATTTTATAGGCAATTGCTGGACCAGTGGGCAGGAGAGAAACCGGACCAACGGGACCATGTGAGACAGAGAAAAACTTCCAGCTACAAATTACTGTTAGCTTTGCTTTACAGGGAGGACACTGAGTGGCCAGGTAGCCAGTAAATGACAGTTCTACAACTTGAAACCAGCTTGGCTCCAGAGGTCCCTCAGTCTTTCCCTGAGAGCACTCCCCACCCCCACCATGTATAATGTCCGAGACAGTGGGCACCTCATAGCACTGTGTACCCAAACACAGGAGGGCTCTCATCTGAGGGTAGGCATGCCAGGATTTGTGAACATGTGCATTTTCTCCTTCTTTATCCCAAAAGGTTGAGAGCCTACAGAAGTTAGGATCAGGGATGGGAGTGAGGAGCGTATACCTCTGCATCTCATCTGCAGACTGGAGGAGGGGCAGTGGGTGAGCGATGCTACGTTGTCTCCAGCTCTTCTGCTCCACTGCTCTGAGGCTGTTCAGTATAAGTCTGATCCTTGTCATGCTGGTGCCAAGGATGGGTGTGGAGGCACGTGTCTGTAACACTGGCTCTTGGGAAGCAGAGGAGGGGGAACAAGGACAGCTAAAGCTGCACAGTGAGAGTTTGACTCAAGAATAGATAAAGAAATTTTTAAAAAGCCAGGTAGTGGTAGTGCACACCTTTAATCCCAGTATGCAGGAGGCAAAGGCAGGTGGATTCTGATTTCGAGGTCAGCCTGGTCTACAGAGTGAGTTCCAGGACAGTTAGGACTACACAAAGAAAACTCATCTTGGAAAACAAAAACAAAACAATCACACAAAAAAGTAAAAGGAAAGGAAGGAAAAAAAAGGAAGGAAGGAGGGAAAGCAGAAACCAGATCCTACCTGCATTGCAAGCTGAGTAGGTGGGTCTGGATGATATTCACAGACAGGACAGCAAGTTCACAGGCCCAGAACAAGAAGCCATGCTAGCAAACACTACTGCCCACAGTGGGAGAGAGGAAAACTGCCACCCTACCCCCAACAGTCTCCCAGAAACAACCACAGTGTTGGCACATGGCCAACCAGCCGGATGCAGGGACCTTCCTATGTACCACCAGAAGCAGCATCCCCAAATGCAATCTGTGGGAAAGAAAGTGGACTGGAGAGCTGGGTCACCCCGGGTGATGTGATGGGTACTTTCATGGCGCTCCAAGGAGGAGCACCACAAGGGCAGTGATAACACAGTCAAGGGCCAGCCTTGTCCCGACCTGTGCTGGTCACCCGTCCCCAGCCAGTAGCAGAGAGTCGATCTGGATGACTCAACATGAAGTTTGTAGCCAGGATGCAAGTCCACTGCTGTGACTCCCAGTATGTGTAGATCAGTTTAAGCACCAGGTTTTGATCTTTTCCAGCTGGTTTGTCTGGCTTGCACCAGGTAGGGCAGGGGTCACTGTCTTCTTTCCTCCTTCTGACAAAGCATTTCCATACAAGTGTGTGGTTAAGCTTTGGAAAGACTGCCTTTTTGGGAACTCTCAGAGGGTGACCTGGCCTCTCCCCAGGGCTTTGGGCAGCAATGGGATCTCTGTCCTGGGTCCCCATATTCTGATCACCCCAGGTATTATTTCTCCATTGTACGGATGAGGAAGTGACCTAAGGGCTCACTCCATACTGTGAATGGCCCTGGCTCCTGTGTAGTGATCTGTATGTACCATGTCTAGATTGAGCTGGAGCCATTGGGGTGACTGTCCCCAAGTGGGTGCCAGGTAGTATGTGGTGGACAGGTCTGTTCTGAGTTCTTAGGTGAGTGAGGAAGCTCATTGTTTTCAGTTAGTCCTTTTGCTAAAGAGAAAAGAGCGAAGCTGTACAGGACAGCATGATAGTGCAGCTGGAAGTGTCTGAGTAAGGACAAAACCCCAGGAAAACGAGGAGCTGCTGCCATCCGGTGGTCATCTTGGGTAATGGTCATGAATTGAAAGGATTGGTGGCCCAGTAAAGTAGTTATCTGGTGGCTAGTCCTGTTTTCTCTCTCTCTCTCTCTCTCTCTCTCTCTCTCTCTCTCTCTCTCTCTCTCTCTCTCTCTCTCTCTCTCTCTCTCTCTCCTTCCTTCCTTCCTTCTTCCTTCCTTCCTTTCTTTCCTCTCTCTCTCTCTCTTTCTTTTTTATAATGACTCCACAGCCATTTGAAATGAATGTGTATTCTGTTCATAGGCTATTTGCAAGTCCACTAAACCAATACGTTTTTATTGTTACATTAATCAAGCCTACTATATTCACACACACACATACCGACACACATGCGCGTGTGTGCATGTGTATGTACATACTTATGTATATTTTTATCTACTTGGTGTGGGGGTGAGGAGGCATAGAACCTCTCATTTAAAGTTGTGAATTATCTGTTATCTGTTTTTTCACATTCCCATTTATTTTATCTTCATTAAAAAGTAAAAGCTATCACCTTTCTTTTTTGCATTTGTTTTTTTATGGGTGGGAGTATCACAGTGCTCATGTGGAGGTCAGACAACTTACAGGAGCCTGTTCTCTCCTCTCACCTTGTGGGTCTCAGGGATGGAACTCAGTTCCTCCGTCTTGGAGGCAGGAGCCTCTGCCCTCCTTTAGTTCTGAGAGCGCTTACATTGGTATAAACTTCTAGGTCTGGAGCTTGTCTCCTGTCCACTCTTCTTCCTGACTTTGTTTCCAACAAGAAATGGCTTTTATCTTCTTTGTTCCCAGGTACATACTGGGGGTTTTGTTGTTGTTGTTGTTGTTGTTGTGTGTGTGTGCATACATGTATGCTTGTGTGCATGCATACATGTGTATGTACCTGTATGTGCATGCATGTGCATATATATGTGTGTGTTGTGCATAGGTATGTGATATGTGTGTTGTTTGCATGCATGTGTGGAGTATTACACATGTGCATGAAGGGAGTCCAGCAGTGTGCACTGGGTGTATTCCTTCATCACCCCCATCTTTAGTTTTGAGACAGGGTCTCTCACTGAACCAGGAGCTCATGGACTCAGTGAGGTTGCTATGAGTCTCCAGCTCCTAGCACTGGGGCTACAGATGTATACTGTCACCCTTGGCTTTTAATGTGTGTGCCGGGGCTGGAATTCAGTGCTTGCCTGGCAGGCACTTCACCAATGAGCCCTCTTCATAGCACACCAATTCATTTTTCATGGTTATTTTTATCTTTTATGATTTGGAAGCTATCTAGCCTTTTAGAAAAAATCATCTTTAAATTTTTATGTTACATCTAAACTGATCATTACCATGGACTCATGTTTGTGCTTCCTAAACTTATAGGTTGAGGTGAATTAACCCAATGCTCTTATAACCATTTAAAAACTGAAATAATGTATTAAATCCATCTTTTCAATGAGAAATTTAACATGTCTTACCCCTATTCTCCTCTGAGTTATAATTTATGTTTATTACAATAACTATTTTTAAAATGTTTGCATGTGGTTTGTAGATGAGACATTAGACTTAGAATGTATATTTAATTACTAACTTGTTTTAATTACTGGGTTATTTATACTGATTTTCCAATCATGTGAGTCCCAGTGGCAGGTATTCTTAGGTGGCTCTGGGACTCAGGTCTAGACCTGTCTTACATTTTTCTCAGTCTGCTTTAAAATATGGTAGAGATCTTAATCAAAGGCTTAGTGAGATGCCGTAGACCCTAGCTCCCTGCTTTCTCTGGAGATGCCCTGTCACCTTTCATATTTCTAGTAAGCAGGGGGCACTCTGCTCCCATTTCTGCATCTGTCTAGTAACTTCAGGGGAAACATGAGGAGGACATGGCTTCTATCACTGTCTTTAAATATTTTATTATTTTTAAATCATGTGTGTATGGATACCTGCACATGAAGGCAGGTACCCACAGAAGGCAGAAGAGGGCATTAGATCCCCTGGAGCTGGAGTTACAGGCAATTGGGAGCTACCTGATGTGGGTCTGGGAACCAAATTTGAGTCCTCTGAAGGAGGAGCAAGTGCTCTTAACCACAGCCATCTCCCTAGCACTAATGGCTGACCTTAATCGATGGACATAGCTATAGGAACAGAAGTGCCCACGTGTTCTCCCTTCTCAGGGTGATTTCACCATAGGTGCACTTGAAGCTTTGGAGCAGGAGAGGGCTTGGGTGTCCTTCCTCTCAGGTCCATAGGAGCCAGTGGAGGGGAGCTTCAGGACACCCAAATGGGAACAGATGGGACTCTTGCTGTGGGTGCTGGGCGTGGGATAGACCTGCCTAGAATAGAGGCCTGGGCTGAGGACAGAAGCATTTTTGGGGCACATGACTTGGGCTCCTGGGACCATAGATGTAGTGGGAAGGGCAAGGCTTGTTTGTACCTGGGCTTCACCAGGTGTGAACTTAAGACCTCACAAGTTCCCTTGTTCAGAGCCTGTGGCCTCATCTGTAAATAGCTGTAGAATTGACCTTGGGCTTCTTCTAAAACCAGATGGCCTGTACAATGTGTTCACAAGGTATCTGGTTTATGTGAATGGATGCTCAGTAAGGGCTAGGTGACTCCCACCCTCCCCTGGTGTGGGGTGCCATCATGCATGTGTGCATACGTGTGTGTGTGTGTGTGTGTGTGTGTGTTAGTTCAGAGGTTGACATCAGGCATATTCCTCAATCCCTTTCTACTTTTCTTCTCTATTTTTTATTTAATTTATTTATTTTGAGACAGTGCCTCTCACTGAACCTGGAGCTCACTGATTCAGTTAGACTGGCTGGTCAGTGAGCCCCAGTAATCCATCTCTTCCTTCCCAATGCTAGGGTTCTAGGCACAGCCATCCATACCCAGGTCTTGTTCTTGTATGGTAAGCACTTTACCGACTGAGCCATCTTCCCAGTTTGTTGGCAGAGGCATGCTTGTTCATTCCTGGTCGCCCAGATTTGAAATAACCACACAGAAATTGTCTTAATTAAATTACTACTTGGCCTCTAGCTTCTTATTGGCTAGCTCTTACAACTTAAATTAACCCATATCTACTATTTTATATTTTACCATGAGGTTTGTGGCCTCCTGGCAAGGTTCCAGTTAGCAGCTCACGTCTTTCTCCTCTGGCAGCTACATGGCATCTCCCTGACTCTGTCTACTTTCTCCCAGCATTCAGTTTAGTTTTCTCACCTAGTTCTACTCTGCCCTATCACAGCCCAAGCTGCTTCATTATTCCTTAACCAATAAAAGCAACACATGTACAAAAGGACTTCCCACATCACCAGTTCCTCTTCTGTACATTTTTTTAAATACAGAAGTAAAAAGGAGAGGACAGAAAGAGCTTTTCCTCTTCTACCCTCCACCCCAAGCTCACATCTTTTCCTCTTCTGTAGTGACTTCTCTCTCCTTAAGCTGCTGCCAGTCTAACATCTGCCTCCATTCTGGCCTCCACACCTGCAAAAGCAGGGATGGCTTTCTCTGCTGTGCCTATCTTATCTGCTGCAATGCAGCCTCCGCAGCTATGCTGGCCCCACCCAGTCTCTCACTGTGCAGAGGACTCTGCTTCTTGACCTTCCCTCACCAGAACTCAGCAAAACAGTGCTCACCTTTCTACATATGAAAAAGGCTAAAGTTCCCTGTGTGACCCACATTTCTATACGTGGGCCCCCTTTCTGACTTCCACCTCCCCAGGAGCCCCAAGTAACCGACAGAGATGGGCCACACACATTGGGAAGTCAAGCACATCTGGTTTACTAGGGTAAGGTCTGCAGGTGAAATAACAGCACACACAGAGAAACCCATGGGCAGGGTCCACCCCAAACACAGTCAGATACCAAAGCAGAAAAAGGCCTTTGGAAAGTTCTCGTGAAAATCAAAGGGAAGCTTTGTTGCTCATAGATTCAAACAGAAAACCATATAAAACCAACCCATAAATATATATTATATATGTATATTATTATATATATAAAATTGCAAAATAAAACCCAAGAGCCTAACCATCCAACTGCACATCAGTGGCTCAATGTGTTAGCATAGACAAAGGCAGAACCGTTTGTGGGGATGATGTGTGATCTTGGGGGAGGGCAGCATGTCACAGCACAGAGTGTTACATGGAATCCCTCTTCAAAACCTCACAGTACTAGGAAAAGCCAAACACAGACAGCCTATATACAAGGGAAGACAATAAGTCATATTCTCATGTGACGATTGTCCAACAGACATTTCACCACCACCACCAACAGCACCACTCACGGGACACCACACTCCCTGGCCAGCCTGGGTTCCTGGGACCCTGCACTCCATGGGTCCTGCTAGATGCCTGTTTCACCCACTCTGCCTAACCCTCAGACTCTCAAGGAATTTACAGACAGGGCAATCTTGTGCTATGAGTCACCAACACAGTAAGACCCCCAACACAAGATGGCACTGACATGAGTGTCTGGAGCTTCCCCAAATGTATTGTCATCATATAAGGGTCTGTGATGTTTCCTGAGACCCCCTGGCTTAGGCCCAGCTGCCACCCTGATTCATGTTAAAGGGGCCACAGGTTGGTTTTCAGGAGAGAAGTGTTTAGGTCCTTCCCAACATTCCTTGAGTTCTGGTAATGTCATCTCTGCCCAAGAGACAAGGGAAGTATCCTCAGGGTCCAGCCTCACCAGGTGCTTGGGACAGAGAGGGTGAGGAAGGAGCTGGGGGCCCATGAAAGATTCTGCCTTATCAGGTACCTGAGCCCTCCCAGCATCATGAACCTCCTTTATCTCTGGCCCCAAGTCCTCAAGGGAATGACTCAACTTGTGGGAGAATTCTGAAGACAACTGCCACAAAAGTCAATTTGGCAAATCCTAATGTCACCCATATATAAAGGAGGTAGGACAAGACTTCCATACTTTCTAGGAACATCCAGTACTGAGTCTTGTAACTGTCCTCAAGGAAAGCAGCCCTTCAGGGCACCGCCAGGGCAGAGACGAGGAAAGGTGCTTTGTCTGCTGAAGGATATCCCACTGTGTGAGATCCCCACAGACATCTGGACAAGGTGGCTTCCCCAGTGAGGGCAGAAGGGAGTCGAGAGCCTTGGGAACAGAGCCTCATTTCTGACAGGAAGAGCACTGCATCCTGTTGGACAGGGCTCTGGGATGCAGTCACAGCACTGTGGCTGCCTCTTCACATTGGAGGAAGAGGATGGCACACAAAAAACAAATGAACATTCTTCGAGGATTTCAATTGCCTCTGGGCCTTTTGTTCTTTGTGAAATCACATGTTCCAGGTCACTCGTGGTACAGGCATGATGTCCTATTACATGTCCTATAAGCTGTGAGGTGCCCTGTCCTGTCCATGGGCGTAGAGAGCAGATATCTAGCATTTCACTCTGTTCTCACAGTTTCTGAATTATATGGGGGGAGTGTCATTGGTTTAATTGGTCTTTTAGGCCCTTTCTGGCCACAGTGGATGATAACTATGCCAAGAGCTGGGGTATCTGTGGGGCCACATGTGTAAAATGACCAAGGAGTGAATATTTCAATAGTACCATTCAGCTGTCAAGAACTTATTACCTTTGGTCTAGAACTAAGACATAAAACTAACACTTATGAAAAGGCCTGGCACAGTGGCCTCCACAGGATCATGTCCTGTCCCTAAGCAAACATAGGTCTAACTTGGACACTCATGGGTGAATGATTCTTTCAGAGCCATTACAGCATTTTCTGCTCACCCAACAGGAGCTGTGGCCCTGTTATCACAAGGCCAGATGCCCAGATGTTGTCATCCCATAGGGGCTAGGTTCAGGTATGGTCTCCATGATTGGAGGGCTCAGAGAAGTGCCTTAAAATGGGTTTGTGAGAGACTTGTGGTCCTCATCAATGTCCCTCATTGTCCACAGAGCAAGGACTTCACACTCATTACCAAGTAGCAGCTGACCCTTGCCAAGGCTCAAGAAGGACCAGACCTTGGGTCAGCTGATAAGAGCCCAGATGCAGGCTGGAGCACAGAGCATCTCAGGGCAGGTCTCCCTCCTGTCCCAGTTTGGGGGATGGTCACACAAAATGGGTAGCCCTCACAGATCACAACTGCTCCCAGTGTGTGGCATCACAGGAACCAGGGTCGCTTCTCTCTGTCCTATTCCTGTGCACCTGTACATGGAAACAGGTCAAGAAGCTGCTTTGTTTTTCTCATCAGCTGGTCACATGGTAGCACCAACACTCCTCTCAGGAGCAATTCCAGTGGCTTAGTGAGAAACAAGCTGATGCCCAGTAAGCTCTGAGCTTACAAACACCCCTTCTCATCAGTGAACGTTGACTCTTACACAGAGCCAGAGAAATGCCCTGTCTGGCCTGCACAGCCATTTCTACAGTCCTCAGAGCTGTGCACATCACATCCTTTATGTACAAGGGAAGAAGGAAATCGACAAAATGTCTTTATACTCCCATGATCTCATCCCAAAGCAAATAAGGCCCGAGGCTGTGAACCCAGCATTATTAGTTTGCTAAAGACTTCAGGGGTTTTTGCCCCAAGAATTCCATGAAAGGAATTCTGAGCCAGAAACTCACTGCAGCAGTGGGGGAGAATTCAGCATGAGGTCAGCCAGCAGCCTCACACACAGTCTCCACACAGTCAACAAAGGGGCTCTACAGTGTACTTCTATTAATGATTCTACCCTAATTAACAGTCCTCAGTGTCCAGGACATGGTAAAATCCAGATCTCCCACACTGTCTACAAGTCTTCTTATGACCCAGCGTTGCCCACTTGGGATGTAAACCACTCTGTCACCTTTCATGTAACACTCTGACAATACCATGAGGCCCAGAAGGACAGAATGTGGAATCCCATGCTCCCACATCTGTCCACCTCTGCTGACTTATCCCCCAAAAGTTCCTCTTATTTTAAAACCTAATTCAGCCATCAATTTTCCTGAAGTCTTCCCTGTGCCCATCACATGTCAGTCACTGCTCTCCTGGCTTACTGAGTACCCTGCCTGCTCTGTAACTTGTCTACATGTCTCAGATGCCCATAGATGCATGTTTTCTGAATGTACAAGGAATAAACAGATGGGCAAGTATGAGCTAAACCATAACTTTGACTCCAATGATGACACTACAGCAAAGCTCTGACATTTTAACCTTAGCAAACCTCAGTGTCATAAAGATAAAAAAGGGAGCATGTCAGGCAGAGACAACAGACTTCATCCTGAGCACCGGCTCACACAAATGCCACCTCTGTGGGGTCGATGCCTCTCACCTTTTTTTAAAAAGTGTCTCACATAAGTAATGGTTAATGACTACTCAGAGAAAATGAATGAATAAATGTGAAAAATTATTTCTAAGAAGGCAGCTCCTATAGGAAGATAGAAGCTTCTGAGCATTCACACAAGGGCACTGGGTTGTCTATCATTAGACTTGACCCAGCCAGAAAGCAGAGCAAACACAGGACCCGGGCAGCAACCACAGTTCTGCACTAGGTTCTCAGATCTGCTCAAGAGACGACAGCCAAGTGTGGTGGGATTTCCTGCTGCAGCCATAGGGTTCAGCTCTCTGTTGTCAAAGGCATAGATCTTACCACTGCCCCTGGTCACCAGGAGCTGACTGCATCACTTAGGGGGACAACAGGTGATCTAACATCATCAAAAGTGCTAAAACAACACAGCCAAGACCAGTTGCAGAAATGGCTAATGGGTCAAAGCCACTGTCCACTCACCACAGCTTGGAAGAGCCAGCACTCATCTCAGACTGACCTGGGTTCAAACCCAGCCTTCAGGTCTTGCTCAGCAAGTCAGTTATCCCTGAAGGGGTTCAGTTTCCTTATCAGAAAAAGGGAGGAATTGGGGTGACAGAGGATAAAGCTTGTATGGTGTCTGTAGACAGCAAGTGTGCAAAGTGAAAAATGATGAGTCAAGGGATTTCAAAAATACCTTTACAGTAATCAGGACAAAAAGAAGAAATGCTCCTTGAAGAAGCTGTGCTATAAGGAAGATGGATTGTCTTAGAGCCAGAAGTGCTTGTTAGCCAACAGGACTCCTTGGGAGGATATGGAAAACCAGTGTTGGTTTTTAACATAACATCTGTGCCTATCACCAAGTCTGGGATGCGAGAGAGTGATGGGGTTGGGAATACCAGGTGTGTCTCTGAAAGTTAGACAGGCTCATTTCTGACTGTCCTCTGCTGAACCTTCTGTGACTCAGAGTTGGGACCCAAAGAACCAAGGTCAAGGTGCCAAGAGTAAGATGCTCTGGTCTATGGGCAAGGGCTCTTGGGTATATGGGAAGGCCAAAGGACACCTGACTGCCAGGTGCAGCCCTGAATATTATGCAAAGCCAAAGTGGCATTTGACCTTCCTTGCATAACTCAATGCCAGCACAAGATTTAGATGTCCTTGAATTTCTGCCCTGCGCATGAGACTTTTTCTTATGTTACAGTTGGGGTTAATTTTGCAGCCCGTGAGATGCACAATGTAGACAGGCCAGGATCCTAGCTCTTAGATTGATGGCTCTCTGTCCACTCGTTAAGCTGACTTAGCTTGCCTTCTATCTGTCAGTTCTTAGGGTTCTTCCATCCATCACTCAATGGGTTCCATGTCAAAAGCTCAGGATTAGTGTTTGGAAAAGTACAAGCTAAGCCATCAGCCTGGGGATCAAAGATTAATTTCTGTTGGGAGGTGGGAGAGCAGATCAGTTTGCCTGGTTACTTTGAGCAGGGGGATGGGACCCAAAATGGAAGAGAAGAAGCATGGCATCTTGCTGTGGAGACAGCTCCATCAACAAGAGGCAGGTGTCCTGGGAAGAGATGGAGTTACTCAGAGGAAGCCTTGGCCCATGAGCACTTGTGACCATGCCTGGTTCTCGGCTTTCCTGCCCTGGGCTCAGGCTGGCAGGCGGTGTCCTGACAAAGGCAGCCCAGGACTAGGCAGTGTTAAACTGAGGACAGAGCACGACCATGGGAGTCAGAAAGCTCAACTTTAGGGCAGGCTCTGCCACCAGCCAACTGTGACTGTGGGCAAGACACCTGGTTGCTCTGGAAAGGCTGGCTCTAAGCTCCCCTCTGAGTGTGATCCCAGGTCCTTCTCTATCCCTTGTTGGCCCTGTGCTCCAGGGGCAGAGTTGGAAGAAAGGCAGGGAAGGAGGGCAGGGATGCAGTGGGAGCCACAGATCAAGATTCCACCTTCTCCTTCTTCTTGCTCTTCTTCAGGAAGGAGGGGGTTCGGAATTTCTTTTTCTTTTTGGAGGGTGATTTGGAGGGCGAGCCCTCTGGGGACAAGGGGCCACTTGTAACTGACTCGGTTTTGTCCTTGTAGCTGTCACCATCAGTGTCAGCATTGGTGGTCATCTGGCCCAGTCCTTTGCTGAGGACCTCTTCTGCACTCGGCTCCTCCTCCTTCCCGTTCACCACCACCCCTTCCTGGTTTGTTGGCTCAGGTTCCGTGGTGGCTTCGCTGTCTTCTGTCTTCTTGGCATCTAGGAAAAGACAAGAAGACCCAGCCTGTAAGATTTCAAGAAGGCGAGTATTCAAGGGGCCAACAGAACCACTTCTAGGGGAGGTCTGGAATCAGGGGTGGGCAGGCTGGCATGAGGTAGGAGCAAGGGTCCTGGAACAGAGGAGGGATGGCGTTCTCACCTCACACCACCTGCCTTGGGGAACACAGCCTGGGCAATGATATTCTGGGTTCTTGTCTACACATTGACACACAAGTTCGTTTCTGAACAAGCACTTAATTCAGGCATTGAATGAGAATGAGGCGGTACACCCAAGGGAGGAGAGAAGCTGTGGGCTGCGTGTCCTGGTCATCTCGGTGCAAGCATTGTGATAAGCAGCCCAGCTGTACCAATCAAAACATGATGATCACAGGTCTTCATACCTTCACAGCAGCAGGGAACATAGGGAACCAGTGTCTTCCCAGGGGGCAGAGAGGAGAAACAGGAAGGATCCAGCATTTCTATAATACACTCAACAGTCCAAAGGGGTCCTTTCATTCTAGTGGCTGCCAGGACTCAGGATCACTAGACTCCAAACTCAAAGGCAGCATGCTTAGCCCCAGGTACTAAGGTCCCTTGCTGTCTCTTCTCCCCAACTATGCAGGTTTTGAAACCTCTGTGTAAAGAGGAAGGAGGGGAACTATAATGCCGCAGACACTGAAATGTAGAAAGTGACTTAAAGACTGTCTGGCTCCCTCCTCCCCATTTCACAGCTCAGAACGGGAAAGGTACACAGTGCAGGATCAGGTCCTGGCTTCTGCCTCCACATGTTTCCCATCCATGGGTTGAGAGGCCTGTTGGTTTGTGTACAAGTGTACTGTGTC
>JAQHUG010000047.1:1806591-1853828 GCA_028555095.1 Dicrostonyx torquatus | reverse complement strand
ACAAGTGTACTGTGTCTGCTGAGTGTAGCTGTGAGGGGTGAGCATTTGAGTGTGGTGTAGATTGTGTATATATGCATGTGTATGGTGTGTGTGTGTGTGTGTGGTGGGATCCTGGGTACCTTTGAGTGTGAGCATCACCATCAGAAGAACTGGCACATTCTCTGCTATATGGGAATGTAAGCAATAGGGGAAGGTGACACTGTGCTGCAGAAGTGGAGTCCGCACTGCAGAGTGACTTGTGACTACAATCTGTGTGGATGGGGTGAACTTGGGGCAGTCAGAACAGGCTGGCTCAACAACCTGGCAAGATCTTACAGTGAGGCCTTTCATTGCTTCTCAATCCATCATGCCAAAGTTCTTTCCAGACCCGCCTGAGCGTGGGTTCCCTTTTAGTCCTGGAGACTGGCCGCTGCCTTCCATTCGTCCCACTTTCCAGACTGGAGTCTGTCAACATCCACAGTCCTGACTCCTGTAGCCCGAGCTCTAGTCCCCTCACCTCCTCGTGTGTTCCCAGGGCTGGACGAGGCAGTGCACCTCAATGCTATACATCTGTTGGGACGTGGTTATCTCTCTTCCCTCTCTTGTTTCCTCTCTACCTTTGACTTGGTCTTCTTCACCGTCAGTCCCCTTGACCCATCCCTGTCACCCAGATTCTACTATCTCCTCTCTGTGCCCCAAACTTAACCTTATACAATAGATGTGTTTGAATGCTTGATCTTCCTCTAACCGCAGTGTCGGGTGCTCATTTACACTGCCATGTGCCATCAGAACACAAACTCTCTCTTACTTCCGTGCAGCGATCTCCAGGTCATCAGCAACATGACTGAGCCTTTCTCTGTGCAAGGCCAGATGCAGGTTCCATAGAGGATACCTGGCCTCTTCAGGAACATGCTCATCTTTCCAGCCTGGGTCAGACACATGACTTTTGGCCTGGCCTGTCACTTAGACAGCAACAACAAGGGAGATAAGGGGATGGCCTGAAGTGAGTTTGGGAAGGTGCTTCTGAACTTAATGTCAACTAGACTGGCCAATATCCCAGAGCATGCAGGACTGGTGACTGCCATTCATGGTTTATATGTCCATAATGAAAAAAATGTTCTTCACCATTGCATGCAGAAACTGAAGAAAGGCTCCTTAAAGGTTGGGGAGAGTATCATTCATGATCAGTCCTGACACAGCGCCAGAGTATCATGCTGGTCCACAAGGCACCCAAAGTGCAGAGCAGGGAGCAGAGGGCAAGCAAGCAGAACAGCCTTGTGAGGCTCAGTGAGCAGGAGACTGGTCAGCAGAGCTCTGCACCAGTTTCTGTCCTCATTTAAATTGCAGAGCATCAATGTCTGAAAGAATGATCCAGACTCAGCTGTGCAAATGCAGTCTCTCTCCATGTTTGGCCCAAAGTATGCGTGTATGTGCCTCACACAGGTCAGGTAAATACTCTACCACTGAGCCACATCCCCACCTCTCTACATTCCTGTTTTTATCTAGTCATCAGGCCATTTTGATATAAAAGAACCATTGGCTGCACAGCGGGACACATGAGTTCAGAATATGTTCTTTTCACAAGCTCACCTTGGCTAAGAGTCAAAGTTCCTCCAAGGACTAGACATCCTGTTAGCATGTGGAATAGCTCAAATCCTAGTGTGCAGAGCCTCTTGGTATTGACAGACTCGTGTAGCCCCTGTTGGCTCCACAGCTATTGTAGCAATCAGAATGCTGGGAAGTGTTGTAGAGGTGGGCTCATCTAGAAACTTCTGCCTGACAGCTTTGGGAGACATAGGCCACCATGGATAAAGTCCAATGACATCAATGAAAAGTGTGGAGGGTAGGAAGAGTGAGAGTGAGACAAAGAGACCCAATTCAGTCATCCCAGTGTCCCCATTAGGCCCTACTTCTTCCAGTACCTACTGAAGCACCAGACATGTGTGCACACTGTTTTGGAAGCCCTGGCCTACTCATGCTCATAGCTGATTATATGTGGTCTTGGCTGATGTCACACAGGACTGAGGAGCCATTGAGCTAAGCCCAGTCAACTCTAGCCAGTGCACAGAAGAACTAGCTCCCTGTGGACCATGATTGCATAGCGATCTGATGCTACATAACTAACATGCCCAAGTCTTGGAGGCTGACAACATCAAGGATTAGTAAGTTCCCACAAATCAAAGAGCACAATCCTTAATAAAAATGGATTTATGTGAGCACATTGCAACATTGCTCATTTTTTCCTAACACACATTCACTCCCTCTTAGAGGCCCACAGCTGATGTCAGCTGTCTTCTTTGGTGGATCTCCATTTTATTTATCGAGTTAGGGTCTCTCAGTTGAATCCAGAGCTCATCAATTGGCTAGAGCAGCTAGTCAGTTTGTCCTGGGGCTCCTCTACCTTTGCCTCTTGAGTTCTGGGAATACAGGGACTGCCATGCCTGGTTGGATTTCACATGTCTGTGCAGTAAGTGCTTCTATCCGTTGTGCCATTTCCCCAGCATTTGAAGTGTTTTGAGTGGCTTATTTGAAATAATGGATTATTCTGTGAAATCTGACATGAGCTATTTCTTTGCAGCTCAGTCCATGGGGGCTGCAGTCAGTACAGATTCAGATTCCGGAACATAGATGAGGACTGACATTAGGAGACACAGCAGGAGAGGACCTGGAGCACAGTGACAGATGGCTGGAGACAGTTACCCTTCATCTAATGGATAGGACACATGTGGGAACACAGCTACTGTACCAGAGTCCATCCTGCCTGCTCCAAGGAGCTGGTCCAGGTCACCCAGCCCAACCACACTGCGGCTCACATCTACATCATGTTGTGTAAAGTAGCTAGGCTCCTACTTGTCTATGGGACATAAAACTGTAGCTTGTATTATTCTACAACTCAAGTGCAGTGGGTTCCATGAGGTGGGTAGATTTGGATCAGAGAGAACCAGAGCTCTTGTCACAGTGAGTGTGGTACCTAGTGGATGGCTGTTCTATCCATCCATGCTTTTCCTGTTTTCTAGCCCTCTCAGGAGCTGATGAATCTATTTGTCCTCCTTCTGCCATGAGCCCTTCTAAGGCTCTCCCTGCATTTCCTTCCTGCAGCCTGCACACATGCAGACAGACACAGGTCAGGTCTTCTGCACAAATCTACAAAACATCTGAGGCCCTGAGAGAATTCAGGCTCTGCTCAAAATTCTAGAAGAGGCTCCTTAGAGGTACTAAAGTGAGGCCAAGGTTTAATTTCTGCTTACTATTATGCTGTCCTGTAGCTCCCTCTCTCCTCATGGAACTTATTCTCCCTCCCTCCTCTCTTCCTCCCTCCCTCCCTCCCCCACCCTCTCTCTGTCTCTCTCTCTCTCTCTCTCTCTGTCTCTCTCTGTCTCTCTCTGTCTCTCTCTCTCTCTCTCTCTCTCTCTGTGTGTGTGTGTGTGTGTGTGTCCAAGTCCTTTACAAGAAGCCTAGTCCATGCACAGCACAGAGCACAGGTGGATTTGGTCATGAATTTTACAACTAAGAGACTTTCCAAAGGTGGGACTGTGAGAACCAAGAAGAAAACCTTGGGGGAAACAGATTTCTTGTGAAAAGCTCCTCCCTCCCTGTTGCGAGTGCCAGGTGAGTTAGGAAGTAGCCTCTCTATACTTACTACAGAGATAAGTATTCAGACTCGGAGGAAAGTCCTTTGATGAAGGCACAAATGGGAAGAGAAAGGAAGACATTGTGGACAAGTTGACAACACACCACGATGAGACACAATGAACACATATAGCCAGTAGAGAGGAGGGAGGGACATCTACTTGGGGCTCTGGCCTCAACAAGGCTGGGCCTGAGTACAAGGCAGTGGTTGGCCTGGAGAGGAAGCTCAGGGTAGAGGTGCTGCCAGAATCACATATGTGACCTGTCACTTAAGAAGGGGATCCCAGCAGCCCAGAAGAGGCTATTCTCTTGATAGCATGGTGCCCTCTCTGGTGGAGTTTCACAGGGCACCCAGCGGAGGAGCAGCATGGTGGTGGTGCGGGACCACAACAGCATTGTTATCAAGTATACCTTAATTACAGTTAGGTCCGAGGTTCAAATTATTCCCTTACTCCTTCAAAGTATGCTATCACAACATTCCCTTTAGACAGAAAAGAACTGTAACAAGGGAAAGCATTTGACACACAAGGAAAAAGGCAGAGAGTGGGTCTCTAAACTACTAAAATTAGCAGTTTGGTTGGGCCTAGAATTCTATTGTCTCTAACAACACTGTTTCCAGCTGGTTCATATTTTCGAGTGCTCTGGAGAAATGCTGAGGTTGGGCTCCAGGCCATAGAGCCACCTAAGTTCACCAGGGGATCCCAGTGCTCATTTAAGACTGATGGTGCTGCCATCAAGTCATGCCCCCAAGAAATGTAGAGTCTTAGGCTCCATCTCAGACCTGACAAACTGGGCAGGCTGTGGTCAGTCCTTTATCGCTGCCTGGAAGGCCTTTGGTCTCATCAGCATAGCTCACTAGTAAGACAAACTGAATCTTGCCAGATTGCCTAGAGCTGCCTGAGAGGAAGTGTCTCCTGTGGGAGCAAGGCCACCCTCCCCCTATAAACCCTTACCAGCTATCAACAGTTCTCCATAGTGTGTGACTGACCACGCACTCCCCTCACAGGTGTCTTTTGAAGCCTGCCAGCTCCACTCACCCTCTGAAGCCTTGGAAGGAGAAACTGCTGGGCTCTTGGTCCCTGCCTTCGTCGGGCTCTGCACTGGAGACGCAGGTGTGGATTTTACGGGTGATCCAGGCTCTTCCGTGGCTGTGTCCTTTTCCCCTGAAAAATGACAGAAACTCACCTTAGCACTGAAGTCACAGAGAGACATGGGTGGGGGGCAGGTGTGAAACCCAGTGCTTTTCTACTTTGTCACTTCTGGCTGGAGAGGTTTTGGGCCCTCCTTTGCTCAGATTTACCCCTGCTCATTCCCAGGGAGGCTAGAAGGGGGCAGTCAGAGTTATACTTCATCTTGTCTAGCACACGGCTGCTCCTGTGAGGAAGTAAGGTGACAGGAGAATGCCGTGGGCCAGTCCAGCATCCGACTCTGCAGGTGTGGCTGAAAAGGACCAGCCACAGAACACATCCACAGATGGAAGCAGAGCCCCCACAACTACTGGCTCTCCTTAGGACACCCAGAGCTGTTCACAATAGCTAGCTCGCTAGCCAACTCAGCTAACTCACACCTTCCTTCCAAACAGTCCCTAGCACATTTTTTTCTACTTTTTCCAGCTGGCACATTTGAACTCCAAGCAAGAGGGAAAGTAGTAAGTGAAAAGATGTCTAATCCTGGGTGAGAAGAAGTGGTGCTAGAGGGCCCCACTCAGGGAAGTTACACCTTAGTTTAAGTGGGCTTCAGGCCCAGGTGATCTTGAAGCAAGAAGGCCAAACAGCTCCATTGTGTGGAGCAGGAGAGTGAGAGAATGCCTTTCTAGTCAGAGAGGGATTTGAGGTAGAGTCTGTGGGGTAGATGATTTGGTTCAGGCTAGCCCAGATGGGAACAAAAGCATGACCCAACAAGTCAAAACACCAGGAGTTTCAACACAGAGGGACCGGCCAGACTCCAGCTTCTGAAGCAAGGAGGGTGCCATCAGCTGATGGAATCCTGGCTACCAGGCTGACACGTTCACTCCAGACTTCATGTGACTGTCACACCTGTCTCATTGCAGCTAACATCAGCCCATTGTTGACTGACTTTTGTCTTAATCAAAGGCACAATTCTAAGTACTTTACAAGTTCTAACTCCCTCATATCCAGTGGAGCAGGGTCAGTGAAGTCATGAAGGTGCCTTTCCGTGCAGCTGTGAGATGGTGGATCATATCTAGCTATATTTTGCTAATGGTGCTATTTGGTGATGGGGCAAGGAGGTCCTCACTGGGACTTCAGACCACAGTGAGGAGTCTGAGCTCTCCTCTCTAGGCTGGCAGGTCCTGCAGCTATGGCTTGCACAGGTTTACCTTCCTGCTCCTGTTCTAGTTTCTTCCTTTCCACCTCCTTCTTGTACTCCTCCAGCTCCTGGTCGGTGAGTTGGCTGAAGGGATTGGGCACTGTCTCCTCTGATTCGTCTTTGGTATCTGCGTCGCCCTTGGACATCAGCTGGCTCTCTGTAGACTGAAAGTTAACCAGAGTGTGTGTTGCTCTCTGACCGCTGTGCTGGGGCCCAAGCTGGAGCTTCTCTCACACTCAGGTGGCAGTCAGCTGTCTTGCTAGGGAAGTGGCATGTAGTTCCTTGGAACCAAGTTTGGGGACCTTGGGGTAGGGTTCATTCATTCTCCCCATTGCTATATCTTCCCCAACTTAGACTTTGTAACTGTCGTGGTGAATATAGGGGTTTACCCTTTGCCCTTGAAATGAAATCAAAAGATGCTCCCAAGCAGAAGACACACCTTTATTGCAATCCCATCTATGGACACTTCCAAGCCATGACTGTGCATACATTTGATTGCCCAGAGTCAGTCAGACAAAGTCTAGCAAGCATAGCATTGGCTGGAGCAAGCAACATGCCAGGCCCCTCCCTGCTGCCCTCCCTGCCCCACAACAGCAGTGCAAGCCACAGTACACAGCATGAAAACACAAGACACAGGGGCTGCAGCATTCTCAGTCCAAGCAGTGGGTCCTGGAGTTAGAGTGACCAAGAGACCAGATCCTCCCTCTAGGATGTTAGCTGCCTGTTTGGCAGGCCCTGGCAGCACTGGCAGAACCTCTGTTTTGCATCTCAGTGCAGTCCCTGACTCTGAGATCTGACTAGCTGGACACTTTTAAGCTCCAAGAATCCCTCTTGCTCAAGGGGAGGACTGAACCACAGACCCCACTGCCCTCTCCGTGCAGTGTCCTCTCTGCAGCCCATCCAAGGCATTACTTCCATCCGTGGAAGAGGAACACAGAGTGAAGCCTTAGGGGAGGTGAACCAGAGCAGTCACAGCTATGGGCTTCACTCACAAGGGAAACAATGTGTCTCAGAGTCAACAATGAGTCTAAGACAGATCCCAATGAGAGGGAGGGACTTTAATGAGAGCTCTTGCTGAGAAGGGCAGAGCTGCTTTTGAACAATCCTGTTCAGTGCTGATCTTTCACCCCTCTGGGATCACAGGGCCATTTCTAACCTTGACCCCATGGTGTTTTCAGTTCACCAGTTGGCTGAGTTGGGAGGGTTGGGAAACAGGTGTGAATGCATAATTTGCTGCTGCCTGATCTGCAACCACATCACATTAACATGCTCTACAGAGTAATGGGCCCTGGCACTTCCCACTTGCTACTGTTTTGCAAGAGCCAAAGATAGCCATGATGCCACCTGCACAAGGCAGAATTGCAATGCCACTCTGCTGCCAAGCCCTAGACAAGATGCCATCCCATCTCAAACATAGAAACAGCGACTTCATGCTTTCTAACTCTAACTAGGTTTGTATGGACACTCCTTATCTTTCCCACCCCACAGGCACAACAGTCCTGTCCACACCTCTCTCACTGTGCCCTGGAGCTCTGGTCAGATGACATCAAATCCAGAGATCAGAAACACTTGGGCCACCAGAACTCAGCAGGACACTGAGAGAGGACCTCATGAAGTCCATTGGCAGGAAGTGTGGGGCCGGCCAGCAGCCTTCCCATGAGCGATGGGCTCCTACTTGCTGCTCCCTATCCCCTGCACCCAGGAGTGAGCCGACATTGTCCTCCCTGATCTCACAGCTACCTGTGTGGTGGCCCTTCACTATGCGGCAAGAGCCCGGCACCTAAGATCATGGAGTGAGATGGGCCTGAGGACTCAGGGGTCCCACTGCCCAGCCCCAGGAGGCAGATATGCTTCCCCCTCAGTTGGGGGTGGCATCAGCTGTACCGGGCTCCGGCTCTTCTCAGCGATGACACTGGCCAAGAGTTGGGACTGGGGCCCTGCAGACTTTATGTCTTGTCGGTTTTGTTCTCGAATCTGTGTGGAAAGGGGAAAGGAAAGGGTCAGAGCATGGACGGGCATTCCTGCGTCTAGTGAGGACTGGGACAGGTCTGTCAAGGTATTCTATGGTCAGCAGCCTGTCCTCTTTGCTCTAACACAATCTGCCCATCCTGAGAGCTGACTCTATACCTGGTCCCAAGCCACTAAATTCATAAACTGAACTCATAAAAGGCCACTCTGTGGACAAGTCTTTCATACCTACCTACTGTGTAAAGCAAGAGCCCTGCTACCTAAATGGGTTACAGAGGACTACAGGACCTTGTAACTCCAGCATGAAGCACTGAGCCCAGGATGTAGCTCATACAGTGTCCTATCAGGGGTACTGATGAGTTCCCCCAACTTAGAAACTTGATTTGTGCTTCTGGGACCCCAGAATCCTTCAGAAAAGCAAGACAGAACAGACTCACCTTGTTCCTCATGTCCAGCACTTCTTGGGGGTCAGTGTAGAGAGGCACAAATTGGTTTGGGTTTTCGATCCGTATGGGCATGCCACTGCTGGACTTTTCCACTTCGTCAGCTTTCATCCACTGATAAGACAAGGCATGTGAGTAAGGAGGCTGGACCACAGGCCAGCGGGTGCCCCACCCACCACCATGGAAGGTCAGCAAGCCACTCAGAGCTGTTCTCTTTGTGGGTCAGAGCCATGATGAGTGATAGATGACCCAGATGACAAGGAAGGCCAGAGGGCCATAACGAACTTAAGAGAGTAGCAGCTGAAACTTGGGCAGGCCACCACTGGGCTTCAGGTCCAGGTAACTGGATTTGTATCTGGTGAAGATATATTGTGACTAGCTATGGCCACTTTTCGTTAATGAAAAATCAAACACAGTGGAACTGGAGAGATTGCCCAGTGGTTAAAGCATAAGGACCTGCATTTGGATCCTCAGGGATGGGAGTCGTGATCCACCCATAACTCCAGCTGTGAGAGGCAGAGACAGGAAATTCCTAGAGCAAGTAAGTTTAACTGTAACATCAAGCTCTAGGATTATCTCAATGAATAATATCGAAGAGTTATAGAGACTAATTCCAGACATCAACCTTGAGCCACATACATGTGCACCCATGTGCATGCCAAAAATAAAAAAGCCCATTTACCCATAAAAAACAGAAAGGAAAAAATCAAGTAGAGGTCAGTGGGAGTGAGGGAAAAGGGAGAGGAATGGTAACACATGCTCAACCTCTCCTCCTGGGTTTGTGTTGGGTACCTCTCCCGGGAGTTTCCCAGAGCGTACCCACCATGGTTGAGGGGTGAAACAGAACCTAGTCTCTCTCGAATCTGTGCTTATGAAAGTAGCCCAGTCCTGTTGCCCTCTGGAGAAATCTGTCCTTCACACCCGAAATCTCAATACAGGGGTGCAAGAAAGAGGTGTTAGGAGCTCAGGGCCTGAGCACAGTCTACACGAACCAGGAAGAAAATTATACAACTTGCTTCCTTTCAAATCCAGCTCATCCCACCCAGGCTGGCCTGACCTCTCCCTCTCACCGTGGTCTTGGGCCGGGGACTGCCCATATTCCTCTGCACCTCGTCAGCCACATTCACCCGCAGGTAGGTGTTGGGTGTGTTAAGCCATCGGGTCTTCTCCTTCTGCTGCTTCTGGGCATGCTGGCGCAGGGCAGGGACTGGGGCACCGTCCTCTTCGAACACAAAGGCAGTGACTGTGGCCGGGATCTCCACTTCACTTTTGTGTTTGGTTTTCTCTTGGACAAAGGGATGGCGATATGTGTAGCCTGTTCTGTAGCCCTGAGAGGACAGAACCAGAGCCAGGTGTTGAGAGGTCCACACCTGGCCTCAGTGCAATCCCAAATGCCCACCAGACAACCCAGAAGCCAGGCTAAGGTCACAGGGATTTTAAATTGAGATAGGCCTGGTCATTCAGGCTTGTCATTCCAGTTGCTCAAGAAGCTGAGGCAGGAGCATGACAAGTTCAAGGCTTGCCTGAACCACAGAGCAAGCTCAAGGCCAGGTAGGTAATGTAGTGATGCTCTGCTTCAAAATAAAGCATGAACAAAAACGGCTGGGGGTATAGCTCCACAGCAGAGTGCTGGCTTGGCACATGTGAAAGCCTGTGTTTAATCTCTAGCATACGAAAAATTAATAAAATGATGAGTCCTGCTTAAATCCTCATCATTTTGATGAATTTGTAAGTAGTATTTCTTATAATAATAATAATAGTAATAATAATAATGTATAATTTTGCAGTGCTGGGTCTAACATATCATGGCAAACCAGACACTCTATAACAAGTTACACCCTCAGTATCCAATGTTTCCAAAGTAGCTAAAATAAAGATAAAAATAACTTATGTGTATGTGCATGTGTTCTTGTGTGTATGTGTGTGTTTGCAGGTCATAGAACTGCAAAGGGGCTCATGAGTAAGAAGGAGGTCTTAAGGGAGCGAGGTACAGAGAGTAGTGCATATATGTCACAGGAAAGCAGAAGTGGGAGCTGAGGGAAGAAAGAGGAACAACAGAGGGATAATGGGTGGGGACAGTAGCGAGGTGGGAGAAATGAGAACAATGTAGAATGATACATATGTAGGAAGACGCCATGTTGAAACTCATTACTTTGTATGCTAATCTTAAGCATTAATTTTAAAATAATGTCAAAATAATTATGATAGTGCCCTGGCTTGATCATTGTACAGAGCTGGTTGAAGCTCCTCGCTCACTCAAAGTACCTTTCATTAACATCCACAGGGAAATCTGACTGCCCTAGTACCCTCCCTCCTTCTCTCTTCTCTGAAACTTTAAATGGAATCTTCTGCTTCTCAAAGCTTCCAAAGGATTCCTGTAGGAAGCCACTCACAAAGTCCTGGTGCTTCCTCTAGGGGCAATGATTCAGCACACAGATGTTGCCAGGAATTCCATCACCAAAGGCACACTTCATCATTACAAAAGCTCCCTCAGGTCAGCCTAGCAAAAGGACGTGGAGGGATGACAGGAAGGAAAGGATTCATTATTGCAATGACCTTGACATGATAAAGTCAGGTGGCCTTGAGGGTGAGGAAGGTGAGCTGAACAGGAATGTTCTAATGGACAGACGGCTTTCATTTCTCACCCTCTCAACAGTTCCAGCTCCCCACCTGACCCCTCCCTTCATGCCTGAAGTGTTTCCTCTGATTTTCCATACCATCAACTCAGTCATTAGCTCCTGCAAGGGGGGTGCTGTGGTGCGGAACAAATTCTGTCAATCATGTTTTAAATAAATGCTGATTGGCCAGGCAGGAAGTATAGGTGGGAAAACCAGACAGGAAGTAGGTGTGGTGCAAGGAGAACAGGAGAAATTGGGAAGCAGGAAGCTTCCCTGGCATTCCTGCGCAGATCTCCAAGGAAGCAGCATGTGTCCCTGTCCCAGCTGAGAAAAGGTACCGGCCATGTGCCTGGCATGGATGGGAACAATGGGTTAATATAACTTATGGGAGTTAGTAAGAAGCCTGAGATAATGGGCCAATCAGTTAATAACCTAATGTAGACTCTCTGTGTGATTTTCTTTGGGGCTTGCTGGCTGTGGGGTACTGGGCAGGACAGAAGCCCCAACGAGCAGGACCCTCATGATACAGTGCTGTCCGCTTGAACCCTTTAATGAATCATCCCATCTAATTCCTTATGAGACTGGTTCATTTAGTCACTGCAACAAAGTAATGTAAAGCTACTGCTTGGAATAAGGAAGCTAGTTGTGTGATGGACTTTCAGTACTAGAGCTGTGACAGTAAGGATGGAGCAGGATCAACTCCAGAAGAGGCATGGGTAATGTAAATGACGATGGTGATGGCCTGTGGCTATGAGGAGAGGCACTGACTTGGCTGAACTGCTATCTCCCATGCAGAACACAGACATGAAGATGTCTCAGCGCTTAGCACAGGGAGGAAAGGTGAGTACTGAAGAAAACTATTGTTCAAATGAAAAAACTCAGAGGCTTTCACCAACCAAACCATGACAGAGGCAGTTCTTGTATGTCCTAGTGTTTTGAGCTGTCTGGTTCTATGGGCTCAGCCTCCATGGAGTTGTCTGAAGGACAGCACCAAGACACTCACTAAGTTGTCCAACATCCTCATGAGGGCTTCAAATTCATGTTCTCCCAGCCGGCTCTTCTGCATGGGTCCAAAGGTGCTTCCTGCCCACTGCACAGAGCCCACCTCATGTGGCCGGTGTTTCTCTTGCTCTAGGAGGATAAGGTTCTCAGTTCCTCCAGCACTGGACAGAGCTGACACCTACAGAGAGATCAGAGCACTTAGTCACAGGGGTATGAAACCTCCAAAACTGCTGTAGTTTGCACGAGGAGGGACCACAAAGGAGAAATCAGGACCCAGAAAAGTCCAGGGAACTGGAGGAAAATAGCTGGATACTTGTTGGGTGTGTACTCACTGTCATGGAGCAAAGTGTAAGTAATTCCTCCTCAGGCTCAGTTCTTAGAGAACCCCAGAGTGGAAGAAGTAACAAGTGTTAAACTACACAGAGTACTGAACTGGCATCTGGGATATAGCATACCTAGGTATCAAAATAGGTACCTAGGATATAGAATCTCAAA
This sequence comes from Dicrostonyx torquatus, assembly GCA_028555095.1. Classification (NCBI taxonomy): domain Eukaryota; kingdom Metazoa; phylum Chordata; class Mammalia; order Rodentia; family Cricetidae; genus Dicrostonyx; species Dicrostonyx torquatus. The sequence continues at coordinate 1,841,365 of JAQHUG010000047.1, read as the reverse complement.
GAACTAAACAGTACCTAGAATGTAATGCCCCAGGGAAGAAGGAATGGTACCCAGGATGCAGTGCAGGATTGTAATTATTTTTGGAGAAGATGATGCTAGAAAAGGCTTGAAGGGGACTATTCATTGTTTTATAGACAAGGTCTCATGTAGTCCAGTCTGGACTTGAACTTGCTATGTAGTCTAGGCTGGCCCTGAACACCTGATTTTCCTGCCTCTACCTGTTGGGGATTGTGGACCCTCAGACCCTGAATTTTCTATGACCCCTGCCTGCCTGAGTAAACAGCTTGTTTTCCTGTGCTTGCAGCTGCTCTGAGCACAAGGCCCTCATGGGTTCCTGATGGCAGGGGAGTGGTTTCTGGTGGGTTTGTAGCTGAAAAGTCCTGAGAGCTAGGCCGTGGCCATTAGTCAAGGAGAGCCCTATATAAGCTGCCCTGGAACACAATAAAATGGGCATTCTTGTTTCAAGAGTGACTCATGTCTTTGTGTGTTTTTAATCCCCAGACCCTTCTTGCCCCCATCGTGGTTCCGGTGGTGCAGGCGTCACCTCTACCTATCAAGATTAAAGATGTCTGCTATCATGTCAATCTGAATCTTCAATCATTATTTCTAATATTTTATTTATTCAAGAAGAATTAAAGATGTCCTGCAGGAACTTCAATTATTGTCTGTAATATGTTATTTCTTCAAGAGGAAACTATCTGAAGCAAATGTCCATAAATACTTGTGAAACCTGAGTGGCAGTGTCAGCATCTTATTCTCTTTATTTTCCTATGTGTATGTGTGTGACGGTTAGTTTTAAGTCAATGTGATATATAAGTCAGTCTTCTGGGAAGAGGAAACTTCAATTTTGAAAATGACTCAGCTCAATTAGATTGGGCTGCAAGCAAGTCTGTGGGGTACTTTCTTAATTAATGATCGATGTGGGAGGGCCCAGGCCACTGGGGCAGTGGGAACCCTGGGCAGGTGGTCCTGGGGTGTATAAGAAAGCAGGTTGAGCAAGCCAGAGGGGATAAATCAGTAAGCAGCAACCTCAGTTCCTGCCTCCAGGATACTGACTTGAGTTCCTTCCCTGATGTCTCTTGGTGATGGACTGTGACCTGAGAACTGTAAGATGATATAAACCTTTTCCTCCCCAAGCTGTGTTTTATCACAGTGATGGAAGGTAAACTAAGACAGTGTGAAATATAAGATCTCTCTCTCGCTAACACCTGCTAGAAATACTTAGACAAATGGCCTTTAGGTATAACCTACTGCAGGGGCCATAGATCTACAGAGGAATGCTCTGGGCAGAGGAGAAGCCAGAAGAATTTTCTACAGTCTTGTTATTCAAACTGTATGTCCATACACCCATGCTGGGGTGAATAATCACCAGGTCCAGTGTCAACATGGCACAGGCCAGGTGTGTCGCAGTTTCAGACAGCTCCCACCAGGGTCCTAGAGCCTGTCCCACTGTTAGAGTTCCATGGGGAAAGAACAGAGCAAGTGGCTTCAGGCAGCATACCTAACTATTAGGACAGAGGTACGCATAGAGAACAGGCAGTTTAGAATAATCTTCAAAGCCGCCATGCACTTGATCAGCCTCTGTCTTTCCCGATCTCATACTTATCTAGTGGTAGTTTCCCGAGCCCCGCAGCACTGCCATTCAGCTGGTCTTAGTCAGGCTTGACTTTCAGGGAGGGAATGTGTAAACACGCTCACATCTGAGAAGACTGCCCCACACAAGCTCGCTTACCAGAGCTGCTACTCTGATGATCTAACCTGCAGTGCCTGATGTTTCAGGATGGGTTGGGAATCTGGGTTGTGGTTTAGTGGTGTTTGTTCCAACCAAAGATAAAAGGGTCCATTTAGTTTACTGACAAATGCAGACGCATGAGCTGCAGGCATCTAGGCAGCACCTTGAGCTCCTGGCATTCTCCCGCACTGATAGATGACCCCAAACTACTTCTTGGAGGTGAACTCCTCAGACTCCCTCAGATAAGCCACATCACTGTGGGTGAGGAGGATGTCACAACACTTTCCTGTGCCTTTTTACTCATGATATATGTCCCCACTGTCCCCTGCTGCTCTGGAGAGGCAGTGCTAGGGTGTGTTAAAGAGGAGGCCCGTGTGGGTACCATGCTGCCTGGTGTGCTACATCACCTTCTCACCATGTGACTTTGGGCAGCTATTTACCGTATTTGTGCTTCAGCTTCCACCTCTGTCAAGTAAAAAAAATGGCAGTGCCCTAGCGAACTCATGAGGAGTCTTTTAAGGTAATACGGTAAAGCATTTGGAATGTTCTAGAGCCTCAGGAGCACCACATGGATGCTGTTGCTAAGTTAACAGAGGATGAGAGGCAGCCTCCCCTGGGACTGACTGTTAATGGAGGAGGAAGGAGGGAGAGAGCACCCACAGCCTTGCCCAAGCTGCTTCCTTCCATCTCTTCCTCCAGCAGTTTCCATGGCGATGGGTAGCAGATGGAGAAGAACTGCCTGTGCTTCCCATCTGCCTCTTAGCCAGCAATGACCCACTTTTCTAGAACTCCAAACTGATAGGCGAAGAGAACACTGGGCCCAGGAGAGCTGAGAAGGCGCTTGGGCTTAGACCACAGACACGTTCATAGTCCAAAATCACGATTACCTGTTCCCCAAGGTCACAGGTCCCATGGTGGACACAGCTCCAGAGCTGGCTGCCTGACTGTAAGCCTGCAGTAGCTGCAGGCCGTGGTTTTGCACTTGTTTGCGCCTTATCCTCTGCTTTTGCTCTTCCATGTCTCCTCCCTCCCTCTAAAAGCCTCTCCATCCTTGACACTGACAAAGAGTCACTGGTACTTTCCTGGGTTGGTTGCCAGAGGGATGTGGATGGGCAAAGGCACATCAAGCCAGTCCTGTGTAGAAAGTGACACCAGCCAGGAGGCTGTTAGGGACCAGGACTAACAGCTTTGCCCTATGGCTGCAGATCAGAAGGTTAAACTGCAAAGGGGTTACTTCTGGGTCTGAACTGAAGGCCTCTCCACTGTGGACCTGTAGGGATGCAGCAGGAGTTCTCTCCATCTGTGCAGAGGGCTGGGAAAGCTTTGCAGAGAGGAGCTTTTCCTGGGTGCTCATATCTCACAGAACAATCTGCAAAGGTGTGGTAGGGACCCCTTTACAGTCCAGTGTGAGGAAAGACAGTCTCCCCTTGATAGTAGAGGTTCAGCCAGTTCTGATGCCAGTCAGTGGCCCGAGCATGGGACAGAATTCATAGTTGAAGGAGAAGGCAATGCATCAGAGACATGACCTGGACCCAGGGTCCCATAGTCTCTAACTCTGACCATTGCTGTTTTTCAGGATCTGTGCTCTATCCCTGTTGCCTCAGCAATGCTCCTCTACAGCCCACTGTAAGGGTACCATAGGCTCCTCCACTCCCACACTGCTGCGATGATTTCACCTTTTTCCAAGAGACACTGAGAAAAGTGGTGACTTCCTTCATTGCTGCTCTGCCAGGCCAACCAAAATAAGGCATCATGGCATCACGTGGGACTTCCAGAGAGCTGACTGCTCTGGAACTGCAGCCTCTGCATCTGTCAGCTAAGCCCTAACAGCAGTGCCACTACCTCTTCTAGCCTGGAGAGGCCATCCCTCCCAGCAACTTTGACCCATGCTGACATGAAGAAAACAGGCTTACAGAGGGCACGTCTGCCCCAAGGACACCCAGCCAGGAGTGGAGAAGAAGGAGCTGAGAGAACCAGGTCACAAGTCTATCCAGGGCTGGGTAAGCCCCACCCACACCAATGTGTCCACCACAGAGTACATGCTCTTGACTGACCTGCACCGTACAACTGCCCATACCAGCATCCCTGCTGCTCTAGGGGCACCATTATCATTGACACCTCCACCTAGCTGTCCCTTCCCAGTGAGGGGACTGGGAGGACTGCTCCCTACATACCCTTGGGGGTATCTTGGCTGTTCTGGTTGCTTTGACAACACTGACTGTCTCTCTGTCCACTCCTCTTTCCATTCCTGACCACACTCCCGGCCCATGTACAGCCAACCCCATTCCATCCTACTCCCTGGCAAAACAAGAACAACCTTTTTCTGTGTCCCCCAGTACAGCTTGGTGTACCAGTCACACCAGGTGACACAGATGTGGTAGGGCTTTTGTGTGCCTGCAATGGTTTCCCCATCCTGGTCTCAGGTCCCCTAGATATGAGTAGTACCAGTCAGATGGTGTGATGGATTTTTTCCAGGCATGTGGACCCCATTGTCAGAAAACTGCAGGAGCAGGGAAGTGGTGACTGGCAGAGTGACGAAGCAGAGTTCCAGGAAATCAGGTTCACAGGACCCCAAATGACAGCTAGCAGGACCCACAACTCCCAGGGACCCCAGCAAAGCCAGATCCTGAGCTTTCTTCCCAGAGCGTCTTACGTACCTGTACCTCACACGCAGCCTGCAGGTGGAAGACCTTATAGAAAGCTTCCTCCACGGTGTCACCCAGAGCGACCATGCCATGGTTTCTCAGCACCAGGATCTGTGGAGGAGGAAAGAGACCATTAAGTCCAAGCCTCTGGAACTCCCCCTCTGAGCCAGAAAGATGGCTCCATGGGGAAAGGTGCCAGTCATCAAGTCTGAAAACCTTCACTCAGACCCTGGGACCAACATGGCGGAAGGAGAGAATAGATTACCGCAAATCTTCCTCTGGATTCCATGTGAGTCGTGGAGGCTTGAACTAATCTCCCACCCCACTGCCCCATGCACACAAACTAAACTGAGTAAATAAAATTGTATAATAAAATCAACCTTAAAAAAGGTTCACTCCTAAGAGACTTTCATCTTACTAAGATCAAGTCTATATCCAGCCTGGAGCCCCTCTCCCAACCCTCCACATCTTCTCTGTAATCAGGAACCTCACTGCTAACCTAACTGTGGTTTGAGTCCAGTGCAGCTAACTGCAGGAAATAGAAAAGGGCATTTGAAACTGATTCTGTGCAGCTCCAGTGACTTTGTGGGGGCACTACTATGGTTTGGGCCTTAAGAGAATTCAGAAGCCCGAAAAAGCAATATGAATGTTAGGTAAGTAAAGTCATCTGATGCTTGGTATAACACTCCGACCTCAACAGTGACCTTCTGCCCTGTGTCTTGGTCAACTTTGGTCAAATCCAAGAGGATAACGCTCTTGGTAGCTCTGCAGGAACAGGCATCCATATGTTATCTCTCTGGACCTTGGGCTTTTGCTCCACGGACTTGGCCCTGACATCTACAGTTTACTTCTAATCAGTTTTTTGAATGAGGAACAAGAAGTTCAGAGAAATGGAAAGTCTATAGCTACCTGGAGGCAGACTCTGGACTAGAACCTGGGGCTCTCACTGGTGAAACCGTTTCTGATTTGGCAGGGACAAATCAGAATGGAGTGAAGAGACCAGACATAGGTTTAGATCTCAATTAAGACCTTCCTTCCTTTCCACGAAAGAAATACTCATGGTTGGTTTTACTCCCAACAACTTTGAAGCCAGGTGAAGCATGAGGGAGCTGAATGCAAAGATCTATGCATTCGGTCCCTGAAGAGGGCTGAGGCCTCAGAGCTCGGAGCATCTTATTCTCTCTTGCTAGGATCAGCTCCATGCCCAAGACTTAGAAAGAGCTCAGGGCTCAAGCTCAGAAACAGAAGTAGGTGGAACACCTTCTTTTAGATTGCCATAGCCCACACGCTGCTGAGGATACCCTGGGGTTGCTGGGAAGAGTAGCAGGCTCCTCCCGCAAGGTGGAGATGGGGAGGCAGGGACTCAGGAGAAGTGACACAGTTATGAACTCAGACTTCATCTCTTTTCTGGTCCGAGATGGCACTGCAACTCTTCGCTAACAGAAGACTGTGTTTTAGACTTAAGCCAGGCAACAATACACTTCTACTCTCTTCTATCCAGTTGGTAACTAATGAATTAACATAGTTAATGAATTAATATAGCACTCAGCTTGGGGAGAGTTAGAGAAATAGCCCATATATTAGATGTGAGGAAGGAGGCAGAAGGGACAACCTTTGTGGGAAGCAATCAGGCAATATGAAGTCAGACTTATCAAGTGTGTCCCTTAGAAATGTCTAAGGGCACATTCTTAAGCCCAGAGGATCAGCTGGAAGGGTTTCCTCTTGGTGTTGTTTTTATTAATAGGAACCTAGGAGGTAGGATAGGAAGCACCCCCTGTAAGGTTCAACCACAGAGGTCTGCTCAGGTAAATTACAGCTTTTCATACAATGAGGTATGATTTAATAATCTGAGTGATGAAGGAAATAGTCACATAAAAAGACATTTAGTGTGCATTGCTAAGGGGAAGGAGAATTGGTTTCCTGGTTGCAGTTTCGCAAATATACATGAACAGCCTTACAGAACACAACAACATCTCAGAGCTATGTGGGAGAAGTGGGATTTTTTAAAAAAAATTCTTTTCTTTCTAAAAAAAAAATTCTTTGAAGCTTGTAGGCTGGAGAGATGGCCCAGTGGCTAAGAGTACTTGCTGCTCTTGCAGAGGACCCAAGCTCAGGTCTGAGCACTTCTATCAGGCTGCTCACAATCACCTGCAACTCCTGCTCCAGGGGATCTGATGAAACCTTCTGGCCTTCACATGCACACAAACAAATAAATATTAAATATTATCTACAGAACAAACATTCTCCAATGAGTGCATGTTGCTTTTGTGGTGTTAATTCTGTCTGTGTGACAGAGGAAGACAGAGAGAGAGAGAGAAAGCAAGAGCATCAGATGTGAACATTGGGAATCTTCCTCAAGTCTTCCCCACCTGATTTTTTTGAGACACGGTGCTGCATTAAATTTGGAGCTCACTGATTCAGTTAAACTGATTGGCCACACAAGTCCCAGGGGTCCACCTGCCAGCACTGGTACATAATGGCCACTCCCAGCTTTTTATGTAGATACTGCGGATGGAACTCAGGTCCCTGTACAGTCAGCTCTTTACCGTTCTGAACCACCTCCCCTGTCTTGTGATGTCAGCTTTTGACAGTCCATTCCACAGGCCCCTCCCAGAAACAAACCTTGCAGGTCGGTCCAAGGCACTTCTGCAAATTGATTCGATCTGCTTCCTGCTCCATTTCCCCATTGAAATCATAGTAGGCCATGTCCCCCACCAGCAGGGCATTATGGGAGACAGGCAGGAGGCCACACTTCATCGCTGACACCTACAGGGAAACAATAGTTGCCTGACACTTGCAGCCCAGGCCACAGGGTGCACAGGTCCTCTCTCCTTAGAGCACAGCAGGCCAGGCCGGCTCTGAGGCCAGGGAGTGTGGGATGGTCATAGGAGGAAGACTGTGCACCACCCAGGTCCACTTTCTCAGTGAGGGCTATGGCCTTTCCGTCACACTTGCACATCACTCCAGCAGCTCTGAGGACTGTTGAGCAAGCACACCCAAGGGGGACCCTGCGACCCAGCCCCAGCTCTGTTGTCTGTGACTCTGGGAGGAGGCAGGAGTGGTGGACATGTTTTTCCCCATAGTATGGCCCTGGGGCTATGAGTGCAAGGATTGAGGGCTAAAACCTGTATTGGTTCCTGGGCTGGCTAGTTTTATATCAACTCCTAACACAAGCTGGAGCCATTTTAGAAGAGGGGACATTAATTGAGAAAATTTTCCTACCAGATTGGCTTTTGGGCAAGCCTGGGCTATTTCTTGATTGAAGATTGATATAGGAGGACCCAGCTCACTGTGGGTGGTGCCACCCCTAGGTTGGTGGCCCTGGACACTATAAAGGAAGTAGGCTGGGCAAGCCATGTGGAGCAAGTCAATAAGCAGAGCTCCTCCATAACCTTTGTACCAGTTCCTGCTTCCACGTTCTTCCTTTGGGTTCCTGCCTGACTTTGCTGCATGATGAATTACAAGTTGAAAGATGAAACAAACCCGTTCCTCCCTGTTGGTTCTAGCTATAGTGTGTTATCTGGCTAAGATGTGCTATCTGGCTAAGGTGTGCTATCTGGCTATGGTGTGCTAACAAAGCACCAAAAAAGTAAACTAATGCAGCCTCCTACCCCATTTCTCCTTGAAAACAAAGCATAGTGAGGTGAGGAAGAGCCTACTACCTTGCCCCACTGCCCCAAATCAACCCAAGACTGCAGAGACCTTCAGCACAAATACACCATTGAGTCTTAATCCTGATTCTGGGAAGTCCATGCCCTATGTTTCCCTTAGAGATCTACAGGCGTGTGGTCTGGTGTCAGCAGGAAAGGATGATGGCCAAGGCAATGCCCAGTGTCTGCCATTTCTCTGTGACACTGCAATATTCTATGTACGTGTGGAGAGATGGCCTCGATATTACCTGTGATATGTGATTGTTCCCTCTACTCTCCCCCGGGTTATTGGACCCTTCCCCAGATCTCAGCTGCCCTGGGCTATGGAAAAGTCTGCAGACTCAGTTTCCATCAGCTTACTGTTCTGTGCCAAAGTCTCTCCTCTGAAGGTCTGAGTCATGTGGGGAGCAGGGCAGCATGAAGCCCAACAGCACTGACTTGGGCAGACACTTGAGAAGTGCAGCTGCCTGGCTGAGTGCCCAGTTGTGGCTACAGCAGAGTGGGGAGTCTGTGAAAGCACTTCCCTCACTTCTCCCCAAGACCCTGGTGAGGGAAAGGTTGGTTGGAATAAAGATCCCACATGAGAATTCATTCTCAATCTGACTTCCAGATCATTCCAGAATCTATATTTTCATCATTATTTTATTTTTTATTTATGGGTGTTTTTTGCCTTTATGTCTGTCTGTGCATCACATGCTTGCAGTACCTACAGAGACCAGAGCAGTGGTGTCGAACTTCCTGGGTCTAGGGTTACAGCTAATTGTGAGCGGCTGTGTGGGTGCTGAGAATGAAATCCAGGTCCTCCGAAAGAGCGGCCAGTGCTCTTAAGCCTTGAGCCATCTCTCTGCCCCTTTGCAGAATTTTTAAATGATGATATTGTTATATCCCAAATGATGATCTCCCCAGGGAGAAGCAGGTGCTCTGGGCTAGCTGACACAGGGAGCCTGGCACTGGGTGGAGCTCCGGGGCTGGGAGGCCTCACTCACCGCGGCTGTGGCAGGCGTATGCAGGTGGATGGTGCACCGCACATCGGGCCTGGCAGCATAGATGGCTGAGTGCAGACTGAAGCCCGTGGTGTCCACTGGGAAGCAACTGCTGCCCTTCTCTACCACCTCTCCCAGAATGTTCACCTTGATCTGGTCAGTGAAGAAGAGACAGACTCAGAGTGGCAGGCAATGGGGCTCTTGTTTACATGGACCCAGTGTGTCCCTTGCCCATATCCACCCCTCCAGACGACAGGAGTAACAGCTGGCCTTGATGTGGAGGACATCAACATGGAGGCCTGCTTGCAGTGAATCTTAAGGGGTGATAGGTGGTGGTGATTCTGTAGGGAAAGTGGTGGGGCAGTTTCTTAGACTTTATCATGAGATACTTCAGGAGCAGCCAATATAGAATCTAAACACAGAGAGTGGTGTGGAAGAATTGTCTGTATTCTGTCAATCATGTTTTAAATAAATGCTGATTGGCCAGGCAGGAATTATAGGCAGGAAAACCAGACAGGAAGTAGAGGTGGCACAAGGAAAACAGGGAAGAAGGAAGTTCTTCCCGCACTCCTGCCAGTCCACCAAGATGTGAGCTGCCCGGCTGAGAAAAGGTACCGGCCAATATAGATAAGAACAATGGGTTAATATAAGTTAAAAGAGCTAGTAAGAAGATTGAGTTAATGGGCCAATTTATAACCTAATGTAGATTCTCTGTGTGATTTTCTTTGGAGCTTGCTGGCTATGGGGTACCAGGCGGGACAGAAACCCCAACAGACCAGCCCTCATGTTACAAGAGAGGGCTCAGCACGTTTAGCATTTTCCTAAATGGTGTCCAGGTGGTCCACAAACTCCACTACATGTTATGAGCTAGAAGAGAGTCAGTGATGGAATCGTCTAGAAGCAGCTAAGAGGACTCTTGAATGCCAACAGAAACCTTCCCAGAGGAAGTCCTGTCTAAACTGAGCCATCTCATTTTTGAAACATAGTAACATAAAGGTAAAGAGAATGGTATACTGAACACCTCTCACCAGTCATGCAAAAGGGAAGTATTTAAGGGACCAATGGGAAGAAGTCACTTTCTTAGCCTCCTCTCCACTCTCTACTAGCAGGTGGCTTGGCTAAAAACCATGATATACAGTATTGTGTAAAGAAGATGGCAAGGGAGAACGGGGGGAGGGAGGGAGGGAGAGAGACACAGAGAAAGACAGAGACACACATAGTGAGTGTTGGTGGGAGAAAGAGCATGTACACACACACATCAAGAATAATGCTGTGGCTGGTTATAGTGTTCCTACTTAACTATGGGTTCACAAAGCATCAACGTCAGGGAAGGCTTTTTGTGACTGATAAGACAAGGGGCCTCCTTGTAGAAAAGGGAAGATGTTTCATCCTCGAAGTGACCCCACCAACCCTCCCAGCACACTGCGAGGCCCACCCCTCAAAGACCCAAATCATCCAACACAACCCAAATTCTGAGGCAAGGTCCTCCTAACATAAAGGTTCCCAACCTTCCTCACATTGTGACCCTTTAATACAGTTTCTCGTGCTGTGGTGATCCCCAACCATAAAATTATTTTGCTACTCTTATGAGTTGTAATGTAAATATCTGATATGCAAGATATCTGATATGTGACCCCCCAAAGGGGTTGTGAGTTCCCAGGCACCCTGTGTCCCTAGGTTCACTTGATTAAAATTATACCGTGTTCACTAACAAGCTAGATTTTAGGTTTTTTTTTTTATCACCAGGCAGTGGTGGTGCACACATTTAACCCCAGCACTCAGGAGACAGAGGCAAGTGGATCTCTGTGACTTCGAAGCTAACCTGGTCTACAGAGCTAATTCCAGAGCAGCTAGGGTTACACAGAGAAATCCTGTCTTGAAAAACCAAAAAGAAAAACAACTGTAACTTTGACCCTCTAAGTAGAAGCACATATGACATCCCAAGTCTAACACACAAAGCAGGTCCACAAATGGCCCCAAGCCCCATTCCCAAAAATCCACAGACAAAAGAGGGACCAAAGAACAGTGACATCTTGGTGTGGGGAGGAGTACATTATTGGTGCCGTGTGCTTAGCTGCACAGGAACAGCATCCAACAGACCACTGCTGCAAATCTCTCTATGAAGGGAGTTTTACAGAACAGAGCTGGTTTTGGAGTGGCCTGATGCTGGCGAGGTGTGACAGTAGTTCCCCCCAGCTCATGCTTGTGCTCAATCTGATTCCCCAGTTCCTCAAAGAGGCCCAGTCAGACTTCCCTGTCTGGGAAGGCCCCTTTCTCTCTCATGTGTACCTTATCTCATTGCTGGACCTGTGGATGGTGTCACAGGAATCTCCACAACAGAATAAGACAGTGAGCAGTCCATCCAGTGCCTGCGTCTAGATCAGAAAGCAAGGACTCTGAGGCCTGCCTCAGAGACACAGGCTCGGACTCTGCTGCTGTGCAAATTTACAAAAGATGCTAGCTGCAGGTAGTGGAACTCAGGTGATTCCACCTTCTTCTTTCTGCCTCAGCAACCACATATTTCTTTGGAGGTATAAGCTGCACATCCATACCCATGGTCTGCCTATACTCCAGATCACCTCAGCCTGCTGGTGACCCCCATAAGCCTGCCCATATCCCAGATCACCTTCTGCCTGTGATCCCCCCTCAAACCTGCATCTTGGGGTCAGACCCCTTATGAACCTACCATAGCCAAACGCCAACTGCCTCTGCCTCAGGGACACTGCTCACTCTCCCAGCTCCTCATATGGTATGGGAAGTTCTTCTGTATATATGTTGCTTTTACTGGTTAATGAATAAAGATGCTTTGACTTATGGCAGGGCAGAATAGAGAAAAGTTGGAATTCCAAGAAGAGGAGAAAAGAAGGCAGAGTCAAAGAGATGCCATGTAGCTGCTGAAGGACAGATGCCAGAGAACCTAACCAGTAAACCACAAACCTTGTGGTGATACATAGATTAATAGAAATAGGTTAATTCCAGATGTAAGAGTTATCTAGAAATATGCATGAGCTAATTGGCCAAGCAGTGTTGTAATTAATATAGTTTCTGTGTAGTTATTTAGGGTCTAGGTGGCTGGGAAATGAACAAGCAGCCTCTGACTACACTCATACTCCACACCAGTTTCCAGCCCAGCTGATCACAGGCCCATTAAGCATGCACACCCAGAATTTCTTTCACAGATCACAGAAAAAGCAACGAGTATTTGTCCTGATGTCTGCTGGCCTACACATCTATCAGGCCAATCCATGAACAAAGGAAACAGATTATCTTGCCTCCACCTTCAGATTCCAAATGCTGAGTCAGACTGCAAGTCTCTTGTTCCAATGTGTTCCCATCCAAGGATGCTTTCCTTATGGCATGTGGTCTAACCTCTACCCAGCACTCGGGTTGCCTCCCATTGCCTCCTCCCTCCCACTGTGTTTGTTGCCTGCACCCCATCATATCATGCCCGAGGCACCCATTGTGTCTATGTGTCTTCTCTGCCCAGGGAGAATATGAGTTCCACAGTAGGCTCTGATTTGGAGTTGAACCTGTCCCTCCAGGGTCACATGGGTCCTGTCATCTTAGTAAGAGTCAGCACTGAGATGCTGGCTATACTTACCAGGCTAGATGCCGTGACCTCACTGCAGGAAACTCCCTTGGGGCTGATCAGGAAGTGGTCTTGCTCTTTACTCACTCTCATCTGGGGGAAGACAGATAAGAAACTCAGGGTCAAGCAGAGCAGAAGAAGAGATACTTCTAAGGACACTGCTTAAATCCCCATCTCCCTGAACTCACTGCATCAAGGCTTTCTCCAGTGAACCCTCCTCCACTGAGAGATGAAGAGGTCTGGTCTTTATTAAAGCTGTGGAAAATCAGGGACAGCCCTGGATACAAGAGCTGGCTCCCATCCAAAGGGGTACCCACTGGGCAGGTTGCTTATTCTGTTGGTCACAGTGATGAGCAATCTTGGAAGAGGTGAGTGGATTTTAACCAAGGACCACTAACAGTGATTGGCCACGCTGAGGGTCAGGAGCCTTCCTTTCAGGTTATGTGGGGATAGAGGGCTGGGCACAGGGTACCTGCTCCTCACCGTGACATAGGTGTCGCTGAGCTGTGCCCAGCCATAGAGGTCCAGGAGGCGGTAGACACTGCTGATCTTGCACCGCATAAGCCTCTCCCCCTTGGCGAGGTTCAGGGAGTCAGCAGTATGGAGGTCATTAATGGGCATCATCATGGAGAAGTCTGCAGGGATGGGAAGGACAGCACATCTCCCTGAGGACAGGAGTCGCTACCAGCCAGCTTAGTACTTGTCCCATGCCCCTTTAGATCTCATTGACTGATGCTGCCACTGTGCACAAAACACTCCCTGCCAGAGGATCAAACAGCCCTCAACTCCCATCTAGAGGAAGAAAGGTTATAGATTGGCCGTTTGTGGCTTACAGAGCTTTCTGCTCAGCTGACTAAAGCTGGTACTGCTTTAGGCAGAAAGTCATGCCAAGAGCTGGGGATATACCTTGGCTGGTATAGCACTTGCCCAGCATGCCCACATCTCTGGGTTTGATCACTAGATAAAATATGATGGTACATATCTGTAATCTCAGCATTCACTTAGGAGCTGGAGGCAGGAGGACCAGAAGCTCAAGATTATCCTGGGCTACAAGGAAAATCTTGTTTAAATTTAAGATCAGCCTGGGCTGTATAAGACTTTGTCTCAAGGAAACAAACAAGCAAACAATAACAACAACAAAAAACAAAACAAACAAAACCTACAAATCCATGAACAAAGTGTACTTGGAATTTCAAAGCTGGCATAAACCCTAAACAGGGACACTGGATAAATGGAGGGTAGTTTCTGAGTGGGACTGTGCAGAGATGGGAGCGCTAGCTTTAGGGGAGAAGCTGCAACTCAGAAGGCTGCCACCCTGTGATAGAACTTACTCTGGGACTTGGAAACAGGGCACATAGAAAGCCACATCAGTGAGGAAGAAATGTTCTCAACTCCCCCTGCCCCAGCCAAGGCTGGCAGACAGCGCAGTGTCTGGCAGCACACATCCGTTTCTGTTAGGACAGGCAGTCACATGGTCACATGCTGCTTTTTTTCTAGGAATTTGAGGGAATGGCTGAGAGAGTTGGAAATGGGCCCAAGGGGTTTTAGAAATCTTGTCCCCAGAGCACCCCTGATATAGAAGCCGATGGCCAGTCTACATCTTAACCATGATGGTCACTGCTGGTGAGCCCCCCCGGGGGGGCAGAGGAAAGCATACAAGTTAAGGGTCTGGAGAGATCAGCTGTTGAGAGCACACTGCTTTTGCAGGGACTAGAGCTCAATTTCCAGCACCAATGTTAGGTGTGTACATGTACACACATGCACACATGCATGAACACACATTACATTTTCTTTTTTAAAAAATACACTGCTTAAACAAAAATTGTAAAGGTCTTATTGTTATTATCCAACTAGAATTTGGAAAACAATCTTTTCTTGGGCAAAGACAGCCATTTCAGATCACTTTTTATGAAGTGAGGTTATACGGTGAAGTTACAGCAACAGTGGATGTTTATATTATGAGTTATTTTTCAAAGACTTGTTTGGTATGGTGACACAGTTCTGTAATTCCAGCTCTCAGGATTCTGAGGTGGGGCAGTCAAGGCCAGCCTAGGCTACCCAATGAAACCCCCACCTCAGAACAAACAAAACATGATGTAAAATATATCCTGAGTACAAGGAGAAATGAACAGCAATGAAATAGATGGGTCAACCTTCACTTTTGACAAAATCTAATGAAAATGGAAATATAGATTAAATAGAGTGTCTTGGAGATTGCCCTTAACCATACATCATTTGAAAATAATTACATTAGGTTGCAAAAAGCTCTCAAATAAATCCTTCACATGGAACTTAAGCAGGACATGTTTTCTAATTCAATGAAGCCTGACAATAACAGATCTATAGACGATCAAGCATTCAACTTCTTAGCAATGAGAAAAGACAGCTCATGGGATAAAATTCAGGTCAGTTGGGGCTTCTCAGTAAATGCTTGATGTGTATAAAGCTGTGGTTCAGTGCCAAGCACTATCAAATATAAACAGGACCAAAGAAGCAGCTGCAAACTGTCCATTGCATGAAGCCAAGCAATGCTCAGAAGTTCACAGCCTCAAGTATCTTCAGCACTGAGCTAAATATGAAAATATACCAAATTCATTTTATCATAGAAAAAACTCACAAAGGGCAAAATCATCCATAGAAAAAGTTCTGGTTAGCTCTTGTCCACCAGATACAAATCTAGACATATCTAGGAAGAGGGAACCTTGTCTGGAGAATTGTGTCCATTAGACTGGCGTACAGGCAATCTGTGGAAACATTTTCCTGCTTAATAATTGATGTAGGAGGGCCCAGCCCATTGTGGGTGGGGCCACCCCTGGGTTGGTGCTCTTGGGTTGTTCAAGAAAACAAGCTGAGCAGGCCCATAAGCAGCACTCCTTCATGGCCTCTGCTTCAGTTCATATTTCCATGTTCCTGTCCTGCTTGACTTCCATCGATGAAGAACTGACATGTAAGGCAAATAAAGCCTTTCCTCTCCGATGCTTTTGGTTGTGGTGTTTATCACATCAATAGAAAGACCAGGACAGAAATGTTGAGAAATATTAAGTACAAAACTAAAGTATGCCAGATGTGGTAATGTCCACCTGTAATCCCAGTGCTTGTGAGGTGAAGGTGAGAGGACGAGAGCTCTTGACCAATCAGAACTACGTGACTGGACGCTGCTCCCCCCTCTCTCTTCCCACAAAAGGCTGGGGCATAGCTTGATGGTGCAGTGATTGCCTCGAACATACAAAGCATTTGCTCCCCAATGTTGGAAAATAAATTAATAATCAGGAAAAATTTTAGGACCAATAAGTAATTCCAAGAACTAGTGTATAAGACCTATGAGTAAACAAATGTAAGTTACTCAATAAGGCAAACAGAGCACACTGCAGCAGAAGCCAAGCAAGCACCATCTCAAAAAGCCAACAATGAAAAGAATATTGTAACTCACTTGGTTTTAAAGAGAATTCATTGAAATAGATAATTTCATATAAAATATTTATGTGTCAAAATTTAATGACATAGAAGCAAAATAAAAATTCAAAATTCCCTAAATTGGCGATAAACGTCAAGAATCTCCAAAAATTTTCCAGATCTGGACGACTTTGCAAGTGAGCTGCAAACCTTCAAGGGTGATATTCCTGCCTTGTTTAAACTCCACCAGGGAAGGACAAAGGTGGAGTCTCCCTGGTTTGTGTTATAAAGTCATGGCTATATGCCTTGGAAGTGGACTGCTCGACCTCACATGAGAATATGTATACACAAATCCTTAACAGAATTCTAACAATAAAACTCAGGAGAGTATTTCTAAAACAATGCATCAGAGGAAGAAATTAGAGTCTAGAAGATGGCTTAGTTGGTAAACACTTGCCACCCAAACAGGAGGACCTCTGCTTGTCACTAGAACCCATGTTTGTTTGTTTGTTTGTTTGTTTTTTAAAAGCCAAGTATGTTGGGACACATTTGTAATCCCAGCACTGGGGGGTGGAGACAGGAAGAGCACTAGAGAAGAGCTGCCAGTCTAGCTTGACTGAGAGAGAGACCCTGCCTCAAAGGCGTGGTGAGCTACTCCCGCAGACCAAATCCTAAGGTTGAACTCTGGTCTTCACAGGCATGTGTGCTTACATGGGAACTTGTGTACACACTCACATACCAGAGACCAGAGAAGATTTATTTCATGTATTTCAAAAAGGCCCAACATTTAGAGATCTATCACTATAATTTATTGTGACAGTTGTTCAAGGGGCAAAAAAAGGAATCAATGCCTCAAATGCATTTTATAAAACTCAAATTCTATTTCTGAGAAAGATCTATGATGGGCTAGAAGTAAAAGACATTTTCTCAACATGATAAAGAATAATGATCTCAAACTTTGTGGTTAAAATATTCCAGTAAAGTCAGATACGAGACAAGGATGCCCATTCTCTAAATTATTAAACATAGTTCTAAAGCCTGAGGGGATAAAACCAGAAAACTAGAAAAAATAAGGCCAAGGACAAAATGCTGATAGATGGAGGCAAAATGGCAATGTTTGCGGATTATTTGATTGTCTATGTCCAAAATGCAAAGTCAGTCAGATGATGCAATGGGTAAAAATGCTTGCCACTAAGGGCCTCACATTGTAGGAGGAGGGAACCAACTCCTGTAGGTGGCCTTCTGACCTCCATACTCATGCTATAGCATATAAATACTCACATACATACATGTTTGTGTACACACACACACACACACACACACAATGAATAAATAACATGTTTTAAAAGCAGGAGAATATGTATGTGTACTCAAGAAAAAATTGAATAAAGATTCATTTATGACAATGAAGTTACATATTATTTTCTGGATGGGCTTAAGACACAGTCAGATTGTATAGAAATAACTAGCAAGATTTCCTGGTAGATATTATAGAACCAGCAGAAAACATACCTTGTTTCTGAAGATCCTAAATCAATTCTTAAAAATATTGTTAAATTACCTCCCACATGCTAGGTACAGTGTTCTAAGAACCAACCACACACATCTCCCCCATGGAGGCTATATTCTAAAATAAAAATTAAGAATTTCCATCCCTCTACCAAATCAATCCCAATCAAAATCACAAAGGATTATTTTAAGGTATAGGAGAATACAGCGTGACAAAATAACTCCAAAATTACTTTATAGAATAAATTTGTACAAGAGGTTAAGATAATCGGTGACTAATTATAGTCCTTTGTCTTATTGTCTAGGCACAGGGCCAGGCGCAGAAGACACAAAGGAAAGCAGCGTGTTCTGCTCTGTGAGAAAATATTTTACACAACATGAAAAATGCTGTGATCAAAGTTAAAAGGCGAAACCAGAAAAAAAACCTAATATATTTGACATGTCATAGGGAAGTAACATTAATCTTTATAAAGATTTGAAAACTTATACAAAATATAGTAATAGCAAAATTGGCAAAGTATGAGATAAACATTTTACTATAATAAAAAAAACACAGATGAAGTTTTAAGTACAGCCTGCCTCAGGGGAAATGAAAGAGTAGCAGTCTAAGACAGGGTTGAGGAAGGGTGATGCCAACCACATTCTGTTGAGAGCAAGGTTGACACAACCTCTTTCTCCAAGTGGCAAAGAGACACAATCTGCATTATTCATACTATCTTCAAACACATATTTTCATTCCTCTAGCAATTCTTAAAATTTGTCTTTGGGAGACAGTTCAGCAATTTTATTATTTTCTTATTATAATTTATCTTTAAAAGATAGTTGTGCATATAGCACCAAATTTATTTACCAGTATGTTTACCACATTGTAGTTTGTAATATCAAAAAGCTGAACACAATCTAAAAGTCTAATAGGGAGCAATCAACTCAATGGCATGCAACCACAAAAAATATTGCAGAACCATATTTATGATGCAAAAATTTAGTTGATATGCCATTAAAATTATATGTGTAATATGATTGCATTCTTTCTTTCAATAAGATATCTATATTAAAAGAAAAGTT
This sequence comes from Dicrostonyx torquatus, assembly GCA_028555095.1. Classification (NCBI taxonomy): domain Eukaryota; kingdom Metazoa; phylum Chordata; class Mammalia; order Rodentia; family Cricetidae; genus Dicrostonyx; species Dicrostonyx torquatus. Next base: position 1,822,799 of record JAQHUG010000047.1, on the reverse strand, counting down.
GGAAAGATACATCAATCAATATTGCTAACAGTGATTTTGGAGTTCTCAGAACACAGCAGAGTGGGTTTTAGCCTCTCTTTCTCTAATGTTTTCCTTAGCTCCAGCCATCACCCTATACATCTGAGTCATATGGAACGAAGGCAGCTTCGAGGCTGTGGGCAGAGCTGCACATTCCAGGAAGGGAGCCCACACATAGCCATAGCTCCTCTACTGCCCAATAGCCACCATTCTGGCTGGTCTCCTGGCTCTACTCATCTCTTCTCATCCCCTGAAGTCGCCTCTACCCTTCATTACTGGCTTCCCAAGAACATCAAAAGTAGATCCAGGCATCTCTCTGCCCAGACCTGCTAATGCAACGGCAGCTTGGCCATTGCCTAGCAACCAAGCAGCTTCTGGTACTTCCTCCTCCCTTCCCTATCTCATCCCTCCTTCTCCACTCCTGGCAGATACCCAGACACCCACATACTCATGGAAGAAGCTGGGAAGACTGCGTGGGAGGTGCTGGCCATGAAGTCCGCGATCTGTCGTAGTGCCCAGATGTTGGAGGAATTGTTGCCTTTCTTCATCTGTTCCTGGATGAGACCTTCCAGCTCTTCCCTGAAAGACTGCAGCAGGTGGAGGGGTTGGAGCCCAGCCCTCATGGAGAGCTGAGGGCCCAGCAGGTCTTTACAAGAGGCTGCGGGCCCAGCAGGTCCCTAGGGATTGGTGCCCAGCTCCTCACAGGAGGACTGAGGACCCTGCAGATCCCTAGAAGCTGAGAGCACAGAAGACCCTGGGGGGCTGGTCTCTGAACACTTCACAGGGAATGATCTCAACCCACTCCCATCCTGTAGCTTCTCATAAGAGAAAAGTTTCTGTAGGTCTTCAGGGGGCTAGTCTTTCAGCTCTTCAGTAAGGGCTAAGAACCCTGAAGGTTCCTCAGAAGCTGGCTCACTAGACCCTCAGGTACCTCCTCAGGTTGCTGTATAGGTTATTAAGGAGACTCTGGGGGTGGATCTAAGCCCTCATTATCTGTGGGGGTAGTCCAGATCCCAGCTCCTTTCTATATGAGTGATTGCCAAGGCCATACCAGGCATGGTAGGACTTTACTTTAGACAGAATTAACTGAATGAGAAAGTATACCACCCGCCTTCCCCATTAGCACATCCAGGGCTCCCCTCACACGTTTCTCTGCATTCATAGTGCTTGGATAGGAGGAGATGCAGAGGGACTGGAGGACTTCTGCTGTGGCTTTCACTGTGATGTACTATGCTAAGCTCAGGTTTTCAGTTCACTACACTGGGAACATCTTAGCCCCTGGCCAGGTGGTACGAAGAAACATGGGAGGGCCAGGAAGCAAGGCTCCTGCATCCCCATATCCTGCCTCACCCACCAGCCATGGCTAGTGATGCTCTACTCCGCCACCCTTCCTGGTGACTCCGCATGTCTGGGGACTGCCTCACCCCAAGGTCTTCCTCCAGGATCCTGACACAGTATCACAAAGACCCTAGGCTCATTCCTTCCCATTCCTCTGAGCAGTCTGTGTGTTCCTGGTGAAAACTACCCACGGACTATGGAATGCCCTGTTCCCAAAGGCCCTGGCAAAGTCAGCTTCCTCCTTGGATTTCCCAGCCTGTGTCCCATCCTCCCCCCTCCCCTGCTCTTCTTTCCTATCCCAAGGCCAGCAGCACTCTTACCTCCTCAGCCATGCATCTTCTAGTGTACTGCCTGCCTGGGGAATGAACTCTGAGGCCCTGCAGGCTGGCACCAATCCACCCAGGTCTGTAGACTGGGGCATCTAGGTCAGCTTGGCTCCTATCCCATTTTCCCTTTTAACTCCCTTCCTCAACCCTGGCTGGACATTCAGACTCTATTTTCCCTACAGTGAGCAGGATACTCTATGCCACTCAGAAAAGAGTACCCTAGGCCAGCCCCATGGCGACCTATCTTCCGGTTTACATAGTGCTATCTGCTGCCTGTTGCAGGAAAGGAGGATTGGAAACAGAAGCTCAGATGTGACAGAGAAAACTGGGGCAGGGGTCTTATCTCTGCCACGTCCTGAAGCAGAGTTTATGCATGTCCCCAAGTTTGCCCTTGGCCAGTGGTTAGGGAGGCAATCTAACACCCACATGGGCAGGCCCATCTTGTTCAGCAGGCCTAAGCTGGCGAGACCCTGAATAAGGGAAGAGGAGCCACCCACATGGGCAGGCCCATCTTGTTCAGCAGGCCTAAGCTGGCGAGACCCTGAATAAGGGAAGAGGAGCCATTGGGGAAACCAGCCCTCCAGGCCCTGCCCACTCACAGGGCTCTGCAAGATCATGGTGACCCTCTTCTTCTGCTCCATCAGGTTGAAGTCCTGCCGCAGGTCAGCCGCACGGTTGCGAAGGCGCAGGTATTCGGGGTCATCCTCAGAGAACCGGTCAAAGTAGTGCTGCCCTTGAGAGGGTGGAGGTGAGGCCGCCTCAGGGACCGTGTCCTCACTCATGTTCCTGCTAGGGCTTCAACTTACTCCTGGAACCCTGTAGAAGAGGGAGATGGTGAGCACAGGCTGTACTTCTAGTGGCCAACTGGCTTCAGAAGCAATGGGTGTAATCCACTATGCCCTGTGGCTAGTTCCAGGTGAGAACGCAGGCTGCCTTCTGGGATAATGACCCATAGTGGCTGCTAATGCACCATTTGCTGTGCAAATAGGGGTCCAGCTGAACTGGTCACACCAGAGTGTTAGAGGGGACTTTCTGGGTGGAATGGAAATATCGCCTGCAAACCTTCCAGAGTCCTTCTGTGCTGAGCCCTTACAGAGTAGGGCAGAAGCTACGGTGGTACCCATGTCACTTCAGTACAGGCTGACCTCACTGTAGCGGGCTGGAATGTGGTTCGTAGTGAACAGCACTTGCCTAGCACATCTAGGCACTGGTGAGCTCTACACTCAGCATTGTGGACAAATTATATAAATAATTTTTTGTAGGTCTCTTCTAAGCTATGGTTGAGAAATTCACAAAAGAACACTACTGCCAGGAAACAGGATATAGCTCAGTTGGGAGACTTCTTGCCTAGCATGCTCCAGGAGTTGGATTATTCGCCTTGCCCACAAACACATAAATAGGGTATGGGGGCACATATCTACACAATCCCAGTATTCAGGATGTGGAAACAGGAGACTCCGGCATCAAAGTAATCATTAGTTATATACAGAGAGTTCAACTCCAGCCTGGGATACATGAGACCCTGTCTTTTAAAAAGCCTTGCAATCAATACCATCTGACTGATCCTACTGGGCAGATGTTTGGGAACATGAGATGGGGGATGAAGGACTGGGGTTAGGATGAAGGACTGCGATTAGGAAAGAATGGAGAGGAGAAGGAAGGGAGAGAGGAGAGAAAAATCTTAAAATTCTAAAACAGAGTTGGCAGGGTGCAAGTCAAACGCAGAGTACGTGGGGAATGTCTGACCAGATTTGTCTATTTCACCTGAGTCAGGACTGTCTGTCCTTGGACTTTTCTAAAGCCACGGTCATCTACAAACTTCAAACTTGAGAATTTCATCTGAGTTACACCAAAAAAGTAAAATAAGATCTCACAGTGTTTTAAATAAGTTTATGTTTTTGTACTGGGCCTGTCCATAGCTGCTCTGAACTTCATATATACTTTAAATGGAGAGAGGGTCCTGGGACTGGGGGCCATTTCTGGTGAGTCGGTTTGGACTAAAGCCAGACACGTGTGCTTTGAACAGCTCTGACCCTTGACACCTGCATGGGCACATGGGTCTCTTTTCCTCTTTGCTTCACTTTATCTCATCTCTCATTGAGGGGAGAACAGAATGACCATTGGGCTACCTTCCAGCTCAGACCATACATGGTTGTGGAAGTTGGAGACAGATCCACGTAGAAGAGATGGAAGGATGGAGGATCTGGATGTCCTGGGACAAGGAAATTTCTTGTCTACCCAGCCCTAGGAGGCACAGTGCCTCCATTCTGCTCCCATACAGCTCACCCCTGGGACTTGCAGGTAAGAAAGAACTGGAAAACAGGTGCAGAGGACACATCCCATCCGAGTTATGAAGACTTGCATAGGGCAGCAGATTTTCTGGGTTGTATCCAGAAGTTCTCCCATGGGTCCTGCCCACTTGGTTGCCACTGCTCTACCTGGTACCACTGTAGCAAACCAATCTCCATAGCACTTTCAAAGCCCTGAGCCTTGGGAGCTTTCAAAGTAGAAGCAAGCACCTCTGCCCCATGGATACCCCTGGTATGATCATGGACATATGAACTACATACACCCCAACACACACCCTCCTAGGGCTCTAGGCCACCAGTTCCAGAAACACCAAGCTTCCTGCTTCCCTGGCCTTGGGGGTGCAGTGGCCCAGAACAGCTATCCTGACTTTGGTCCATTCTGTCTAGCAAAGCAGCTACCCTGCCATGACTGGCAGCTTGCTGGCTATCTTCCCTGCTCAGGGCTCAGCCCATGGTTCCAGATGTGCTCCCCTGAGGATGGCTCTAACTCTGTCCCCACTGGGATTCTGTGAAAGTGAGGCACCTTTTCTGCAATTCCCTTCCACAGTGCTGATGGTGACCAGGTACCTGAAGATGACTCAGTGGGTAAAGGTAGCAATGCTGAAACAAAACCATCTGGGTTCAAATCTCAGCAATGCCACTTAGAAGCAATGACACTTTGGCCAGTTCACCTAATCACTGAGCATCAGTTAAGGGATAGTAAAGTTTGTTATGTGAATACTTAAGACATGGTACATAGCCATTGTGATCAAGTCTTTAGTCGCTCTGGGTGCCTCTGAGGGGGTGTAATCTCTCATTAGGAACTTCCTGAGGAAAGGCAGAGATTCATTTCTAAGCAGGTGCACACTAAGTAACCATAATAATGTTTTTCAGTCTAAGAAGCCAATTCAGTCTTGAGCTCTATTAACACAAGGAACGTAGAAAGAAAAATGATACACCAGCCCAGAGATCACTGGGCCAGCCATGTTGGAGATGAGCTTCTAGGATGCTACCCCAGTTCCTGCCCCAAGATTCAAAAACTCCTTTGGAATTTGTTAAATGTCCCAAAGATTTTTGTTATTCATCATGTGCTCCTTTCAAGGAAACCAGAGTTTGTGCTTTAAAAAGGTGAGTGCTCTGAGCCCTCAGAGAGCTTCCAGGAGAGTCTGGTCACCCAGAAAGAACAGATACGGGGCACAATTAGAAGTTAACAGCTTCTGCTCCACACCATAAACATGCATACATTCTCATATTCATGCTCTTATTCTCTCCCGCCCTGGTTCTCCCTTCCTCCTAGAGGTTGGGTCCCATTAAAAGACAAATGATCCACACCTTTACACTAAGCTCCTTCTGTACGCTGGGGCTTAAGGGTGCCAAGTGGGCAGTGAGAGACTGCAGACGCTCAGATTTTCATGGGAGCATGAGAAAGGATGTCCCACCATCAGGAGCAGCTGGTAAAGGAGGCGGGGGCACTGGCTGACATTGTTTCCCCAGAGCTAGTGTCTCTGGATACTGCAGAGGGCTTCTGCACTTCTAGGAATGGGACCTGGTGTGGAGCTGACAATATTCTATGGAATTCCTAGTCAGATAGGGGAGTTCAGAGGAAAGACTTGAGTGTCTAGAGCATCACCCTCAGTCAACTTCCGCCATGGCCTCCAAAAGCCACTGACTACTTACCAGTGGGCTGAACCAGGCCTGTCCAATGACTGTCTTCAGTACCAGGTCTTCACAACTAGGAGGACTGGAACAGCCACACGTCACACAGCCAAGTGAGAACTGCTAACAAAAGGGCAGACATCAGTACCTTGCCACACTGAGACTCTTCACCTGACTTAGCCATAGATGCTAGGATCCACTTAAAAATGATCTGGAGATAAGTGTTTAAAAACTAAGCATGACTATCAATAGGTTAAGAAGGCTCTTGTTGCCTTTGTAACTGGAATAAAACTTTCTTAAAAACCCTATTTTCTGGGTGCAGGCTGAGGGAGAAGGGATGAAAGGAAGGAGGCAAAGAGCATAGGAAATAAGGAAGGGAGGAAGGAAAGCCTAAGGAGGCGAGGAAGAGAGAAGAGGAGGAAGAAGGAGAGAGAAGAAAGGAGAAAAGGAGTAGGGGACAAGGAAGACTGGAAGAGGAGGAAAGGGAGAGGTAAGAAAGGAGAAGGAAGAGGCAGAGGGGAGAAGGAGAAGGAAGAGGAGATAGCAACTACAGTTGCTCTGGGAGTGGGAGAAGCAAGAGTATGGTGCCAGAAGAACTCCCACCCAAGACCTCCTCAAATGCTTCACTAACAGTCACAGGTGCTAAGGGGAGAAATCTGAGGATCCCTCCCCCGAGACAGAAATAGCCTGAAGGATACCACACCCCAGAAAAGTGGGGAAGCCTAGGACTAGAAATGCAAAGGAGGAATGGGGCCAGTCAGGACTGGCTAGGTGCACCATCTATAGGGGAAAGCTGCTGACATCCAACAGACACAGAGAAGTCACTCCTGAAAAAACCCTCTATTCCCATCATGCTTTGAAGCCACTCATAATTCTTGGGGACAGTGGGGTCTTCCGGGAATATCTTCTCCTCTGCCTCCTCCTGAGACTCCAGTGTCTTCCTTCTGGGTAATCTGTCCAATCGAGCTGTCACTTACTTTCATTCATCTTGCAACCCAACAGTGGCAGCTATTGCCCAGAGTTCTTAGCGGGTGGAAGGCGTTGTGTTTTTGATGTTTCTCTGTTCTACATGATGTAAAGTAGGTGCTGGATAAATGCTAAGTGACTAAGCAAACATTTGACTAATGGCGCACTGGGAAACAGAGTCAGTTCAACAAAGCATCACCAGGTTCATCCAGGCCCCAAAGACAAGAAAGACCTGAGGGGAGCTCAGAGCACATAGTGGAAAGACAGAAGCCAGGCAGCTCCTTACAGAGAAAAGTGACAGGTACCCTGAGAACTAAGTCACAACCTTAGAAACACTGTGCTCTTTTGACGTACAGCCCAGAGGCTGACCCTCAGGCCAGTCTGGAACAGACTTCAGCAGATTTCCTGCCACTTCAGTAGGGTGTCTCTGGACTGGGACAGTCAGTCAGTCGCATGCTTTGCATGCATGACCTAAATAGTCATGAGCTGTCCTTCCCCTGCTGGTCACCACTGCCACAGGCCCAGCTGCCTGGAATCCCAGGTCAGCTCTGAGCAAGGCCAGCCACAGGCAGTTGATGAAAGTCTCAGGTGTGACACCAGAACTGACAATAGCATATCCTTAATTCTGCCAAACAAGTCCAAGTTCACATGTAACACCAACGCCAGGGGTCCAAGAAGCAGGTAATGTCTACACCACACACTATGTTACAACGCACAATCCTCTCACTTTCCAACAGCCCCTTACCCCAGTTTTGTCTTCCATGTCTGCACAGGAAGCACTGGAGCCCTGGATGTCCCTCCCACTGTGGCCAGATCTTTGCCCTCCACAGCTCCAGGCCCTAGGAGGCTGGAGTCACAACTGTGTTGCAAGCCATTGCCAAGGGCATTATCCTCCCTGTCTCACTAAGAGCAAATCCTAGAGGTCCCTAGAGGGTGCACAGGCTCCCCGAGGCTGGAAAGAACAAAACAGACACAGGGAGAACAAATAGGAACTCACATAGCGAGATGTTGCTAACATCTAAAGATTAAGCCTTGCGTGCCTTGAGAGGTGGGTGACTGTCTCCTGCCACTTCAGTGGGGTGTCTCCAGGTCAGAACAGTCAGTCATATGCTTGGCACATAGAATCTAAACAGCCATGAGCTGCCCTCACCCAGCTGGTCACCTCTACCACAGGCTCAGATGCCTGAAAGCTCAGTCCTGCCCCTCTTCCAGGTCAATTACGGGCAAGGCAGTCACAGGCTCTTGCTGCAAGCCGCATACATGGCATCAGAACCCACACTCACCTATCCTCCATCCTTGTAGACCCCCACAAGTGGAAGAGGCAGTGGCCGTGGCCTTGCTGCTGTTACACAGAATAGATGTGGACAGTTAAATAAGAGACTCAGCCACACCCTGCCTGCCATGTTCAGATAAAGGCAGGATCATGGGGACACTTATCACCATGCCTCACACCACACGATTCCACATTCTTCCATGTTCTGCCTCATATAATCACCACTTTTGTCACTTAGGACCAAAGGACTTTAAAAAGAAGAAAAAGAGGAGGAAGGGAAAAGGTGGTAAAATTGATGTTGGTCTCCTGAAACCCTGCTGGCTGGAAGAAGCTCTTTGCTGCTGTCTGCCGTGGGTGCACCCAAGTACTGATTCCTGGGTACTCCTGATGCATGCTCTTTCTAGAGAGGCCCAGGAGATGTTAAAAGCTTCTAGCTAAGGACCTCAGCCCTAAGAGGCTAGTAGGTAAGTTTCTCATCCACCCATTGCTCTAAATGACAGCTCCCATCAACACATTGCTGTGAATGACAGCCACGGGGCAGACTCACTTTGTGTCTTCTCACTGCATTTGGACTGGTTGTGAGCTTCAGGCACTGGGGTGAGCAGAAACTGGAACTGATACCAGAACAAGATACCTGGGAGAGAGAGATCTCCCAGTAATGCAGGGAGCCATAGTCAGGCTCTGTTCATTGAAAATGAGGGTGCATATAACACAGTGAAACACAGACGTGTATGCAGACACAGAGTCAACTTGTTGTCTCTTTGCTCCCTCACTCCCTGCCTCAAATGAAGGTGAGCAGATGCCACAGTTAAACTAGAATGTTGGTGGTGGTGCGTCAGGGACGTGGAAATCAGCCAGTGGCCCTAGCCCAAAGCCCAGGCCTTGCATCCATGACAGAAGCATTCAGCCTGTGGAGGAGGGTTTAATTCCTGCTCCTGGCAAACAGATTCAGAACTGAGCTGGTCCCAGCTTAGGAAGAAGTGGCCATTAGGAGGCAGGGGTCAGGGAGGCAGCTCTAGTACTCACTATGGCAAGCTGGGCTACAGGGTGGCAGGTGGCCATAGATCACCCACACATACTATTGTGCCTGCTGGGTCACTAAAGAATCTCTGGGCTCTGCTGAACCTGTACTCAAAGGCAGTTCCTCTCACAAAATACTTGTCATGTGCCAGACCCTGCCCCACTGCTGGAGATGTGAGTAGCAGAATCCTCAATCCCTGCTCTCAGAAGACCTCAGGGTGAGGGCCATTATATCCTCGGTGGTGTGGAAGAGAACAGTTCTCAGCATGGAAGCTATGCAATTGCCAACACTGAGGCTTCAGCACTGAGCCTTAACACACAAAATAGGTAGCTCTGCTACTGAGGCCCAAACCAAGAGGCTTTCACGTGTTTATGAGAGGAAAGAGGGGCATGTAGGAAGCTCTGGGCTTACAGAGACTGGCTGGGTCTGACTTTCTACCCAGGATCCCTCCAGGGAAAACTCTGCTACCTTGGGAACTATGCAGATAACTACAGAGGCAGAGTGTCCTCTTAGTCATCTTTTCTCACCTCTGCTGTCTGGCAATCTACCCAGGCCCTAGGAGGTAGTCACCCTGTCTATCCTTCGCATTCAGGCATGAGTGCTAAAGCCCAGGGAAGTACAACCTTCAAAACATTCAACCTAAGTACAAACATCCCAACATTCTTACGTGACAATGCTGCGTGAGGTCCTGTCTCATGTCCTCCTGCTCCCAGCCAAGAGTTCCCAGGAGCAGCTGTCCATGATGTCTTCTACCATGAACACAGCAAATACCCTTGGCCATCAGAGGTAGAAATAAACATTCATTTAATACATGAGGTAAATTATGTTTTTAATTAGGGTGTGTTGATGGGTGGTGTTTTGTTTTCAACAATTGGGCACAAGGGAAAATTACATAAACACCTTTAAGAGGTAAAAGGTTTTAAGATCATGAGGCGTGCTCTTAAAGAGGATTGTCCTCTTTTTTATACCCAGCCATGAGGTGTGCAGTCTCCTTCATCATGGGCTCATACCATGATGTACTCTGCTGTCACAGCCCCAAAGTAATGGAACCATTCAGCCATGGAATAAATCCTTGACAACTGTGACCAAAATTATTTGTTCTTGTTTTCAACCTGCCTAACACTTACAAAGCATCCAGGTGTGTTATCCTTATCCTTTCTCAAAAATAGTCTTCCTTGCAGCATGCAGAGGACCAGAGGACACAGTCTGGGCAATGGATGTAGCCCACTAAATGGAAGGCAGACCTCAGAGCAACTGATTCGAGTTTCTGAGCCTGTTTCATCAGGCATCCTTCTCTTACAATGATCTCACATAATTCCCTTTATTTCTCTGAGACTATTGCCTGTAAAATCTAGGCTTCTACTTCCATCCCACTGCACTGACTGTGGGGTCTTTTTTTTTTCCCTTTTTTTTTTTTGTTTTTTTGAGGCAGGATTTCTCTGTGTTGCTTTGGTGCCTGTGCTGGAACTAGCTCTTGTAGACCAGGCTGACCTCGAACTCTCAAAGATCTGTCTGACTCTGCCTCCCGAGTGCTGAGATTAAAGGCATGCACCACCACCACCTGACTGTGGGATCCCTTTTGGACACTAAAGTGTGGGATCTCTGTCCTTGTTTGTCCTCTTCCTCATGGCACTGATATTTTCCTAGTCATCTTAATGCCCCTCAAGACACTTTGCTTTCCTTTTACTATAATTTCAGATAAGGTAAAATTAAGTCCCCTAAGGCAACCTTGGGGGAAAATAGCTTCTAGAAAATGTTATCAGGAAACCACATGACTTCTGGGTATGAGTATGATGTTCACATAATTATCTCAACCTTTCCCTTCTGGGAATGAATGTGATGTTCACAATTATCTCAACCTTCCACTTCTCAGGCCACCTTGGGTTAGAGACTTTAAAGCCTAAGTGTGAGTGAGCTAGCCCACCCACTTCCTAGCTTAAAAACTTCACCTGAGCTCATTTATAGTGATGGGGGGAATTGAGCTCCTAACAGCAGATTCAAGGGAATAAACAACCAGTTGAAGCCACAAATCTTAAAATATGATCTTTCATCTTCCATCTTAACTTCCCTAAAGGCCATAAAACTTCTGACAAAAGTGAGAGGTCATGATAGGAGGACCAAGTGGCAGATGCTGTGATCCAGTCAGCCCCGCTCTCAGGACACCTCCTGTTTGAGAGAATGACACAGGAGTGAGTCACACAGGCGAGCACAGAAGCTAGTCTCCGAAGCAGGGGTTGGAGGTAAGGATGGGATGTAGGGGAGGCATCAAATCTGGTATTAGGATAAGCTCTAAAAATAAACATCAGCACCACCATGTTCATCTAAACCACAGCCTAAAAGAGGAAACACCCTGGGTTATAAATTACCTTTGGTTAGAAAACACATCCCAATTCTCAGATTATTTAAATGAAGGGAAGTGTGTCTTAGAATAGATAAAATAAAAAGTTCTAAGTCAGTGTTGCTGGAGCTGTGGAGATGGCTCAGGAGTTAAAAGCGCTTGCCTCCCAAGCATGAAAACCAAAGTTTGGACTCCCAGATTCCAGTAAATGTTAGTATTTGTGGGGTGGCCAGTCACATGTAATTCAAGCCTTGAAAGACAGAGACAAATTCCCCAAAGCAAGCTGGCTATTGTGAGAAGCTCTACATTTGACTAAGTGATCCTGTTTCAATAAATGAGGTGGAAGAGCGATTAAGGATAGTTTCCAGCATCAACACTGGGTCTCTTGAGCATGCTCACACATACTTACACATGTGCAAACACATACACTAAAAAGAGATTAGTGTCATCATATCCCCATGGTAAGGAGCATGTCCTTGCCAGGTGAACAAATTAAGAGAAGCCAAAAGAGAAAACAGCCTACGAGGGCTTGAGCAGCCTTATAAGCATGAATGGGTGCCTCTCTGTCAATGCCTGCTTCTGCCCAATACTGCATCCTGAAGTCAAGGACATGGGCAGGCTTAATGTCCCAGCTCTCACACAGGTTTTGCTTATCTGTTTTCTGATGAGAAAGCCACTTCCTCTTTTGTAAAACAGCACCACAACATCACAGGTGAGGAGAGCCTAGTGGGAGATAAAAGAGGTGACTTCACCACCACTCTGATCTCTGATTTGATGAGCTGATAAAAACACTAAAGGAGCTAGAGATACAGCTTTCTGGAATGCATAGGGCCCTGGGTTCGTTCTCTCTCTCTCTCTCTCTCTCTCTCTCTCTCTCTCTCTCTCTCTCTCTCTCCTCTTTCTCATGCATGTGCGCTCACACACACACACACACACACACACACACACACACACACACACACAAGAGGGGGAAGAGAGGGAGAGAGAAATAGACAGAGAAATAGGGGTGGGGTAGAGGGAAGACCAGCATGATTAACAGCTGTTCAATAGGGGCAGTTAATATTCCAAATTTCTCTGGGATTCATTTCTGGCCTTCATATTCCTAACTTTCCTAACTTTGGGAAAAGAACAAAGAAAATGAGGAGCACTAGAGGGCAGTAAACAATTCTAACATATTCCAAACTGTCTTTCTTCAGGAAGACCCAGACACTTTGGCTAGAAGACTGTTGAAACAATGGTCCCCAAGAAATTGGTATTTCCCCAAGGACATCATGTTGCAAGAAGGAAAAGGCTGGATGAAGTCAGCCAGAGGAGTTTTTTCTCTGGAAAAGGAGTTTGCGCTGTGCCTACAATTTGTGGTCACCTTGTAGGAGAAACTGAGGCAGAGACTGTGATGGGTCATTTATGCAATGGACTACAACTTGTCTAAGGTTGATGACTTACTGAGGCCAAGTGGTCGAGTCTGACTTATTAGGGCTGCTGCAGCCTAGGCTCTGACCCTAATAACCCTGGAAATAATAGCTAAGTTCAGTACTGAATCTCAGTTCTTCTCTCCCTCTCTTTCCATCACTTTCCCTACCTCCCTTCCCTGTGCATGTGCGTGCATGTGTGTGTGTGCGTGCGTATATGTGTGTGCACGCACATGCACGTGCACCATGTGTGGAGGTCAGAAGATGACTTAAGTGGAAGAGTCAGTTCTTTCCTTTCACCATATGGATTCTGTGGGACAGAGTCAGGTCATTAGAATTGGTGGCAAATGCTTTTGTCCACTGAGACAGCTCACTGGCCCAATGGCTTACTTTTCCTAACCTCAGTTCCTTCATTTGTACACTGTGGGCAGGGACAGTCCTCTTACGATCATACAGAAAGCTCTGGCTTTGCACAGAGCCTGACAACTATTGACTCAACCAAGTTTAAGTCTAAAGGCTACTGTTAAATCATTCCTAGTGAAGATTACTGACAATTTAACTGTTTAAAATATAAAATAAATCACTGCACAAACTTCTGTACTAAGGACACAGAATTGGGGCTGCAGTGCATTTTAATGGTCTTCCACCTTCCCTTCTGAGATTTGCTGTTGTCAGAATGTCCCTTTCCCATGTTAAGACTTAATTGCCATGGCAATAGTGTTAAGAGGCTTGGCCTCCAGGAGATTATTGGGTCAGGAAGGCAAGATGCTCATGACAGGCTTAGTTTAGGTCATGATCTCCAGAGCTGGTTCTGATCCAAAGGATGTGCTAGATTGATCTGTCTGCTTCCTTGGTGTAGGATGTCTATAGACTTCTCCTCTAGAACCATCAGCTATATAATCCTCTGTTGTATCCTACATTCCTGTTGCTGTGATAAATACCCTGACCAAAGCTCCTGAAGAAAGGGTGGGTTTACTTTGGCTCACAATGTGAGGGTACAGTCCACAATGGCGGGGAAGGCATGATGACAGGAGCTTGAGGCAGCTGGTCACATGGCATCCAAACTCAGGAAGCAGAGAGAGACGAGTGCTGGGATCCAGCTTGCTATCTCCTTTTTATGCAGTACAGGAAACCCAGTCCAGGGAATAACTTGTTGCTGGCTTTTAGGTGAGTCTTCCCACTTTAGTTAACCCAGTCAGATAAGCCTCCACAGGCATGCTCAAGGCCTGTCTATATCCTGTCAAGTTGACAATCAGTATTAAGTATTACAACCTCTCTTCTTCATAAATGACCCACTCTCCAAAATTCTGTTATAGTAGCTGAAGATGGGGCCAGTGGCAATGCTGTTTGCTGGTGAACTCTAGGATGGGCTGTGTCCCTATAGCCTGGACACACTGTAGGTATAAAAGGCTATGTCCACCCAGCTCCTGACACATTTGTGTCCTGGGACTCCTGGCTCTTCTTGGGAGTCAAGTGTGGAACACACAAGTGAGGGGTGAGATTTTTAAGCATGAGAAAAACAAAGGTGTAAATGGTAAACAAAGCCTGAGACTTTTGTGGGGTTAAAAAGAGGACTAGGGCAGTAGGCCCCATCTCTCACCATACAAAAGGAGGGTAGAGCTTGTGAAATTAATTCAGGGAGGGGTTACATACAGGAGTAGACACAAATGATGTGTGTTAGTATGAAGTACAGCATAGATGGAAAGGATTAGCCAAGAGACAGACACACATTAGCTGCCTGTGGTGGTTTGAAAGAAAATGGTCTCCTCAAGCCTACAGGGAATGGCACTATTAGGAGGTGTGGCCTTGCTGGTGCAGTGTGTCACTGTGGGCGGTGGGCTTTGAGGCCTCATATGTTCAAGTTATTCCCAGTGTGGTACACAGTCTCCTTCTGCTGCCCCTGGATCAAGATGTAGAACTCTCAACGACCTCCTCCTGCACCATGCCTGCATACTGCCATGTTTCCTGCCATGACGATAATGGACTAAACCTCTGGAACTGTAAGCCAGTCTCCTTTATAAGAGCTGCTGTGCTCATGGTGTCTCTTCACAGCAATAGGAAAATAAGACACTGCCTTCGTAGCAGGTGTGAGCTGCAAGGTTTCATGCCATCAATTGCTGTTCACGTGCTATGGTGAGAAGTGGAAGTTACTGGAATGGAATAAACATGTTTATACTTCCTGGTGCCTGCTCCACCAAGAGCTGAGTCTTGCTCCAACTCTCAAGATCTGTGGATATGAGGGACCCAGCAGTTGAGGACCTTGGACAAGTCCCTCTGCCACTGTGGGTCTCATTTGCACGTGGCAGCCATTGAAGGAGGAACATTTACATGTTCTTCTGGGTGACTTCTTCGTTAAAAGAGAGAGAGAGAGAGAGAGAGAGAGAGAGAGAGAGAGAGAGAGAGAGAGAGAGAGAATTAGCTGTCAGCTTTCCATTGAAGCTTGCACAGTCAAGGCATCTGCTTCTGCTGCCTTCCTGACTCTTACATCGTACACAGCATTTGTGGGCTCATCCAGTGCTGTGAACATTGCCTCATATGGTAAAGTCTTAGCAATTAAGTTAAAGGTCTTGTGATGAGATTACCCTTAATTACTGAGCTGTACCCTAAAAATACCATCACTGGAGTCCTTAGTGGGGAGCTGTTTTACACTGAGAGGAAAAGGTCATGAGACTGTGGAGGCTGTACTCATCAGTATTGATTACTAACTTGACTGGATTTAGAATTGCTAGGGAGAAAGACCTCTGTGTGGGTCTTAGCTTATGTTAATGAGCTGGGAAGACCCACTCTAACTGAGCAGCACCATTCTATGGCCATTCTACGGCCTGGGGTCCCAGGTTGTATAAAAAGGAGAGAGGAGGGAGCACCAGCACTCTTCTGCTCCCTGACTGTGATACAATATGACCAGCAGCCTCAGGTCCTTGCCACATGACTTCCTGCCCATAACAGACTGTGAGTCAAAGTAAACCCTACCTTCCTTTGTGGCTTTCGTCACAGCAAAGAGGAAAGTAACAGACACGGTGGCAGAGTGCTGCCGTGGCATGCATGTGTACAAAGCTGGTGCACTTCCTGGTGCCAGTGAAACAGACCCAGAGTGCTGCTACAGCAGAGAACATGAAGACTAAGCATCACTGCGGATCTAAACAACTACGATTCTGGGCCATGGTTTCAGCACATGGAAGCTCTGCCTTTAGCAGTGGATAAAAGTTGCTGACCTTTGGTGGCACTTTTCCCTGGGCTTAGTCAGTGTTTCTGAACTGAATAGCAGCTAACCCAGGCAGTGCTAATGGGTCCTGATAGCTCTAGTTCATCACCCTTGAGCAGGTCAATCAAGAGCCAGCCTGTTCTTTTCCTTTCTTTTATATAAAATCACTTGGCTGTAATGAACTCAGATGAAAACATCACACAGCAAGAGAAAGGAAGCCACTCAAACACATGCCCGTTCCAAACTCTATACATCTCAGCAAATGTCTATATAGTTAGAATGACCATCTTGAAGTGTGGTACTCTATACAGTGAGAACTCCCATCCTGAAGCATGGCACTCTATACAGTAAGAACTGCCATCCTGAAGTGTGG
>JAQHUG010000047.1:1774966-1799297 GCA_028555095.1 Dicrostonyx torquatus | reverse complement strand
ATAAGTTATGGGAGCTGGTAGGAAGACTGAGCTAATGGGCCAATCAGTGTATAACTTAATGTAGACTCTCTGTGTGATTTTCTTTGGGGCTTTCCGGCTGTGGGGTACTGGGCAGGACAGAAACCCCAACGAGCCAGCCCTCATGCTACAACATGTAACCTTGTTCTGAACCAGTACATATATACACATGCAAAGTGAAGCCTTTGGGTCTTTACAGTTTGCAAAAACATTTGCTTGCAGGTTTATCCAGGTGACACTAGCATGCAAATCTATACAGTTTTCAGTACCACCACAAGTCTAGCTGAGAGGCATAGGATTTGACAAGGAGCTGAACCAGTGGAGGCCTCACACTCATGAACCTGAAAGCACTCTCTGGTCCTTGGGTATACATGTGTCTCACAGATCCAGGGCATCAAGCAGGCAACTGGGGTCTTGTGTCAAGGGGAAAAGCATGGGACATATAGGCAACTGGGAGCCAGGTCCCTGGTTACCTGATAGTCATCCTCAGATGGCCCTTGGGGAGGTGGAGGAGGGAAAGGGAGCAGAATCCTGTCTAGACAGAGCAGCCGAGCCCCAGGGTTGAGAGATCTCCTCCAGACAGAGAGTTCTGCCAACTAAAGCCCCCTTTAGGTTAGTAAGTCCAGTGTTTGTCTGGGAAAGTCAGCAGCTCTCTGGAATGTGAGGGAGACAAAGGAATTGTGTGTGAGGGGTTTTAGATGCCTATCATCCAACCCCCTAGTAATGTATGAAAAACACTTGAGCCCTGGAGCTGTGACTGTCATAAGAAGCAAGCCTCTCTGAGTGGACTGATGTTCTGGTCTGGTGAGCACACTGCGGTTGACACATTTGTCTGAAGCCACTGTCTCCCACTAATGATTTCCCATTTCATCACAGTTCCCATCTGTGTCATTCAGCATTCAAAAATCCAGTGCACTGACACAGATGCAAAGAAACATGACATGCATAGACAAATGTGGTCTGAGCCTGGGGCCATCTCCTCGAGACTTGCCACAGGCTCTCAGTCTATAGAATATTTCCCTGAAGTAGATGCTGCTATTATAGGCAATATGAAATCTCTGCTGGCTGCCTCCTCCTGTGATCCCTGAATGTTTCTGAAAGAGGATTTAATAATGCATAGGAAGGGAAGGCACCCATGAATTAAACACCAAGCCTCTATCCAAGATGTGCGGCCCCCACACTGCCCTGCCTCCACGCTAAGCTGATGGGCTAGCATTGGCCTGCACTTCTGGCTTGTATCAAAATGAAGGTTTGACCCTCTAAGCCTTGTCTGAGGATTACCCTCTGACAAGTGCAGGTGTGAGCCTATGCCAGCTTGCCAAATGCTGGTCACACATACTATTGTCAGCCCAGGAAGAGAAAGGTGCTTTTGGCTTAGCTTTGAGAATGGCAGGGAGAGGTTAGTTTATTTGAGTGGCATTGAAAAGCATAGTACCAAAAAGTATGGCTGGCATGGTAAAAACAAAAACAAAACAGTAAGGCTCAGAGGCAATATGCTAGGAAGAAACAAAAGTCTATGCCTCGACTCCCAATGAGCAGATTATATAACTAATGTGCCTGGGCCACCTGGGAAGGGTTTAAATATTGTTAATACAAAAGACTTGGCACATCTCCAGAAATGACTGACTGAACGAATAAGAAAGGATTGCCTTTCTTGTCCCCAAGTCTCAGAGCTTTCCATAGTAGACACACAAAAGCCTACCACAAGCAGATGAGCAGACTTCAGCTCCGTTGTCAAGGAAACCAGTCTGCTCTTAGCTCTAGAATTAGAAAGCCTGGGCTTGGCCTCCACAGAGCCACCGCCCACCCCTCCTGATGGAGCCCGCCATCTCTTCCCCAACATACCCTGTACTCTGAGACCCTTTCTTTAGCAAAGCCCTGACATATTGCTGGAATAGGAGCTCCTGTGACAGCCCAAACCAACCAGCAGTCATGTACATAGGCTGCACACAGATAAGCCCATGGGGAAATGAATGCCTTTACACAGAAAGGCAAGAGTCTGGAAACAACCCTGAGTTACCAGGGATGGTCTAAAGAAATGAGATTTACTAGTCAGTGCTGGCCCAGCATTCTCTTGCTCCAGAACACCTGCCTCACACTTCCCAAATGAAAGCCTTAGCCACAGCATCCACCAGAGGGCTGAACCCACTGCTGTGTGGGAGGGAGGGTGTGGCTGGGAGAGATCTTTGGGATCAAAACACTCCCCTATGAGAGATTCTCAGAGACTCAGGAGTAATAGAAGATATAAGAGGAAAGGAGAGAAAACCCAATGTCACTGATAACAAGTGAGGGAGAGGCAAAATGGAAAGGATGGAGGGCAAGGTCCGGGTCAGCCAGCTGCTGGCAGCCAGGAGCGGGAATGTGCTCATGACTGCAGGCGCAGGGAAGACATTAAAGGCGGCTGTGAGAGGTGCCTCATCAGGTCTTGGCTTCATACAATGAACTCTAGGGTCATCCACAGTGGTGTACCATATAACCACATTTTCATCAGTGACCAACGTCAGGATTGTAGGGTCTATGCATAGACTTGGTCTAGAGACACAGATACTCACCACTGTGTGTTCAGTATTGGAACATCCTCCATCATTAAGTGGCATGTATTTGTACTTGACCTTCAATATCCAGAGTCAGTGTACGTCTCTCTCACTTCCAGACCCTCAGTCCTACATCAGGACCATTTTGAAACATGTTGCATCTTCCTTTTTAGGCCAAGAGCCCTGAAGAATCCCATGCCGACTCATCTTTCCACACTATGCAGCCTTGGAAGAACAGCCTGTGTTACAGCTTAGTAACTAGGGCTAACTGGGTTTGTCTAGTATCCATGAGTGGATCAAATATTGTTTTATACAATGAGAAATTGTCTGCAAAAGTGTTCAGAATTTGGAGAAGGGTAGATCAGTTGGTAGAGTGCTTGCCTAAAATCCATGAAGTGCTGGGTTCAGTTCCTAGAATGTCACACAAATTTGATGTGGTAGCACATGCCTATAATCCCAGTACCAGAGAAATGGAGGCAGCAGATCAGAAGTTCAAGATCATTATCAGCTACATCAAAAAAGTTTAGGTATAGCCTGGCACGGTGGGGCTTACCTCTAATCTCAGAGCTCTCCAGACTGAGGCAGGCAGCAGGATCTCTATGAGTTCTAGGCTAGCTTGGTCTACATATCAAATTCTAGTCAAGGTTACATAGAAAGACCCAGTCTCAAAAAACTAAAAAAGAAAAAAAAAGGCTTGTTGGTTGTTGGGGCTCCATGAGGGAGGGAGGGGAGTTGATTCAGAAGTTTGAAGTGATCCTGAGAGAGAGTTAGAAGATTCATCTCTGGAATCTCAAGCCTATTTGTCCCATCCCATAGCTACTTTGTTTCTCTTCCTAATAAGGACAGTACAGACCACCTTTTTTTTGTCAGTGCCAAGAAGTCAGAGAGACATCTGAGCAGGGAAAGGAGGGGTCTTCATGTTGGCAGCAGGGCTTTGGGAAGAAATCTACATGTGATTAATGGAAAAGAAAATGACTCTTTGTCTAGTAGGACTAGACTTTAATTAGACAGACATGCACCTGGATCAATCCTGAGAGGATGGCGTTGTCATGGGAACAGTTTCTGCAATCCCAAATTTTAAAGACTTGAATCCTTTGCTAAAACAGTTACAATACCCCAAGGAACAGAAGGCAGGCAGGGCTTTCGAAAACCCTCTTTTCATTTCGCACGCAAGTCGTTCCACAGGCCTTCCCCCAAACTTTAACCCTCTTCCAAGCCCTGTGTCCAGCCTGGGGCCTGTCCCTACCTCCCTTCTCCTCCCTTTCTCACTTGGTCATCCCGGCAACCTCAACACAGGGAAGCAAATGTTGAGAACTCACCCGGTTTCTCCCTTCCCTAGCCACCTCCCCTCCCTGTCTTCTCTCCACTCTCCCACTTTCTACCACACAAGACAGGTATGGCCCTCCTCCCCCAGCAGATGGGGCCTGCACAGGGCACAGGGGATAAAGCGAAGTAGGTGTCCAAACAGCCAGAGGTAGTGAGTGGAGATGGAGAATATTCGAACAGATGCTGAGGGCCTCTGGTAGCAAGGAAGTGGACCAGTATGAAAGCATCAACAGAGTCAGAAGCCAGAGGCCCAGGTGCAGCTGGACTGGTCGGGGGCAGAGTGACTGAACAAATAAGACAACAGCCATTCCCTGGGGCTCACCCACATATTACGTTATGTATAGCACCAGCCAAGAAGACAGAGAATGCCACTTACCTGGGCCAGCCCAGCATCTTTAAGCATCTTTGCAAATCGTCATGGCTTTATGATGCAAGCATGGCAGTTTTCTGAAGTCTGCTGCCACATTCACATGGTGTTTCTAAAGACCACTGTGCCTTCTAGAAGTTGCCCAGTTATGAAAATCTTATTAATGCAGTCTTTATTTTCAAAAATCTACTTTGCTATATATTCTTTATTTTTTAAAAGATGTGAGGGCTGTGGAATGTCTCTGTAGATGAGCATTAGCACTCATGCAAGCATGAGGCCTGGACTTCAGATCCTAGAGCAGTGGCAGACTCTAATTCCAGAACTTGGGAAACAGGAACGGGCATCTATCCCTGGGCAAATAGCCAGCTAGGCTAGCTGCAACTAGTGAGCTCCAGATTCAGTCACAGACCCTGCCACAATAAATAAAAAGTGGAGACTGACTGAGCAAGAGTCCTGGTCTACACACACACACACACACACACACACACACACACACACACACACACACAAGCGAGTGACTGTTTAAATAACATGACTTTGAAGGTGCACAGAGTCGATAGTCTCCTAGGATGGCTGTCCTAGTCAGGGCTACTATTGCTGTAATGAAACACCATGACCAAAAGCAACTCGGGAGCAAAGAGTTTATATCTCATTCACAGTTCCACATCACTGTTCATCATCAAAAGCACTGAGGGCAGGAACCTGGAGACAGGAGCTGATGCAGAGGAATGCTGCTTATGGGCTTGTTCTACATGGCTTGCTTAGCCTGCTTCCTTGTAGAATCCAGGACCACCAGTTCAGGAATGGCAGAACCCAAAGAGCTGGGCTCTCTCCCATCAATCACAAATTAAGAAAATGCCTTTCAGGCGTGTGTACAACCTGATCTCTGAGAGACATTTTCTTAATCAAGGTTCCTTCATCTTGGATTACTTTAACTTGTGTTAAGTTGACATAAAACTCCCCAGAGCAGATGCTTATCTTGCCCTGGCTTGAAATGGTCACAATCCCCAAAGTCCCCTGCTTTGACTCTATTACGCCGTGAGGATTCTGGCTACAGCTTCTAACTTCTCCAGGCCCAAAGATGTCAGGTCTCAGCTAGCCAGTCCAAGGTTGTCTCTATCCTTACCGCCAGTCTTTATTGTTCCTTTGTGTTTAGACAGCTATGTTCTGAGAGAAAGAGTGGGAGAGTATTCAGGGGAGCAGAAGAAGGGAAAAGAGTCCATTAGCCTCCAGTTTAGAGTCAAAAACTCCAGCACCATCAACATATGCTGCGAAGGTTGCTGAGACAAAACGCCTTCTCCATGCAGATGCTTCATTCAAAGAATGTTCATACATGAACCATGCTTAAGGCCTAAGCATACATGATCTTCCAGTAGTGTGCCCCTCTATGTTAGTATCACAGGAATCAGTTTACAGTCAATGACATATCTTACCCCCTCCTCCATGCATCCTATGTGACCCATGAATTCTTTTTTTTCTTTTGGTTAATTTTATTTTAAACTTTGTGTATGTGGAGGGGATGGTATGTGTGAGCAGATGCCCATGGAGGCCAGAAGCTTCCGATCTCCCTGAAACTGAGGTTACAGACAGTTGTGAGCTGCCCAACATGAGTCCTGGGAACTGAATTCAGGTCCTCTGCAAGAGCAGTACATGCTCTAACCACCGAGATTCATTGCCAGACCTGTGACCTGTCTTACCAAATTGCAGTCTTATCCAAGGGATCTCCATGGTCACTCTAAAACCTCACTTATTGAAAGGGTAGAAAAGGAGATAAAATTAGAATGAGGACCTTAGAAACCCTTTGAACAGTGTAATTCCCAAAGCCTCTGAAATCCTGCAGTTACTGCTAAGACGGTCTTTTGAGAAGCGCACACCCACAGCTGGGTGTCTACTGTCCTTTTCCTAAGGATCCCTCTCACCCTCACATTTGTAATTAAGTTCATGTTGAGAATCTCTTAAGGAACTCCAACTCTATTCAAAATGGTTCACCCTGAAATTTTCTTCTGTGGCAAAGTCAAGAATCCCAGCTTTGCTGGCATAGAGGTCTTTGAACAGAACTCAAGGAAACTAAGGCCCATGCCCAAACTTTGAAAAGCTCGATCAGGTGCACAGCTAGGAAGAAGTGGTGCTTAACCAAGTGCAAAGCTTGGTCTCTGATTCCAGTTGTTTCTGTAACTTAACTTTTAAAAGGATAAACACTGCAGGGGGTGGAGAGATGGCTCAGTGGTTAAGAGCTTGAACATTCTTGCAGAGGATCCAAGTTCAATTCCCAGCATCCATATCAGGTGGCTGAAAAATCACTTGTGGCTCCAGCTCCAGGGGAATATGACAGCTCTGACCTTCAGCCGCACCAAGACACATGTGAACATACCCACCCATAGACATACATGTAACTAAAAATAAAATTAAATTAAAAATTAAAAACAAAATAAGCATTGCTTAGAGACCCTTCCAATATGTGAGAACACAGAGATAGAATCTCTCAAATGGTCCAAAAAACTCCAGGTAGGATGGGATCTGGATGACAGTCTATGATCCACCCCCTATGCACAGGTTTTTCAGTAAAAACCCACTGAGAGCACAACTCATCAAAACTCTAAGAGTAAGGGCTGGTCTTTACCTCAGACCCAAATGACAAATGGAGGATTCTACCACAAGACACAGGAGATGGAAAGAGGGGCAGGAACAGCATCCAAGAGAGCATTCATTTTTCTTCACTCAGCAAAGACACAGCTCCTGATGGGAAGGGAAAGCCCTCCTCTTCCCTCAGCCACATTCCCACCATGATGAGGCAGCCACTCATCAAAGGGCCAGAGCGTTTTCTGCCATGTCTATCTCTCACACCCCTTCCTTTCCAGGACAGCGGTGGAGCTGGGCCTCCAAGACGGTACTGCAGCTGCAGTTTTGAAGGTATTAATGAGAAGGGCCCATGACAAGGAGGGTGTGAGAGGCAAAGCCCACAGCGAGCACAGTGAAGTCATAGCATGTGATTATAAATGATCAGCTGGATAAATGTGAAGCTAAAGTCTGAGCTATAACATTGGTTGGGCATGGTGGCACAGGCCTGTCTTCCCAGCAATCAGAATGTATAGCAATAGTTCTAGATCAAAGCCAGTCTGGGCTAAACAGTAGAATTCTCTCTCTAAAAAGGCAAAAGGACCCAGATGGTTCATACCTCTAATCCCTGGAATAAGGAGGCTGAGGCAGAGGACTGTTGTGTGACAAGATGTAATCCTGTCCCCCAAAGAAAATAAATCCAGTAACAAAATTTGAATAATTATATATCAAATAACTTAGTGTTGGGACATGTATATAAAACCCACACTGGAAAATCAGGGGGGAAATAAAATCACAGATAATTGACCAATTTAATATGCTTGTCAGTCCTTCAAGGATTATACAGCTTGGGGTAAGGGGACAATAAGGATTAATAGACCTAAAAGGCACTCCCATTATCTCCATTGTCACAGGACAAAGTCAGACAACTGACAGACTGCTTAGAAAGATGCATAGTGAATATTGACATTAGAGTAAGAATTTCAACACACAGCTGAGCCAAATGCTAAAACAAACACTTCATTAATCCTGCTTTCATTCTAGAAAATGTACTTGTCTGAGGGAGAAAGTGAGGTTTTCGCTTTGACAACTTTTTTGATCTAAGGGGTTTTTGTTTATTGGTTTGTTTTTGCCTTTAAATATTAATGCAAGGAGTTCCCACCTCCTTTGCAAGACATCACCAGCCTTGACCTACAAGGTATTAAACAAAGAAATGGTTTTCATCCACAGCACCACGTAAACCAGGTGTGCTGGACAAGTCTGGAATCACACCATTTGGGAATTATAGACCAAAGATCAGAGTTCAAGGTCACCCAACACTACATAGCAAATTTGAGGCCAGCTCCCAGCTAAGTGAGACCCTGCCTCAAATAGCAGCAACATCAAAGGGATACTTTGTCCTTCAGAAAAATTAACAACAACAACAACAAAAAGTTAAATGGCAACCTAACTGCAACAGGAGATGTAAGGGCAGGCAGAGCCACAAAGAAAGTTCCCTGGTCACAGAAAGAAAGCCAGCGCCCTATTCTCCTGGCACAGAGAATAAATGGCCAATTTTGAGACTTAAGATATTTGACATTGAATGTAAGCATTATAGTCCTATGCCATCAACTTACCTTCTGAGATTAAAAGACTAACATGCAGAAGAACCTAGCTGAGGGGGAGAAAGGATAGTGTATGGTGAAAAGTGGCTCAGAGCATCATACGCCTGTGTGCCCAGCATGTACCTATCTTCTCCTGTAGGAGAGGATCAAAGTCCTCCATCCTTTCCAATTGTCATCAATGAAATATAAACGCAAAGGAATGGAGAGATAGGTTCATCAGTTATGAGCACTGCCTGCTGCCCCAGAGAACCCAGGTTTGGTTACTGGCACCCATGCAGCAGCTCATAACACCATCCCAGAGGATCTAATGCCTCTTCTGACCTCCCGGGCTCTGCACACACATGATGCACATACATGTACAAATGTGAGTTCTGCTGGGAAGAAGCAGCTCAGAGCCCTTCCTCCTGCTACAGCCGCTGGTGACTTCTGGATGGAGAAAAGTCATCTGCTAAGACTCGGTAAAGAAGACTTGGGACAGGACACCCTTCCCCCTTCTCCCTCATCCTCCTTGCTGAACCCAAGCACCATGGAGATCCCAGGGTGGCATGAACTGCCGGAGTGGGGTCACAGTTAGCAGGAACAATTACACAAGCCAGGCCTCTTGCCACATCTGTAGTCCTAGTTATTCAGCCACCTGGGAGACTGAGGCAGGGAGAATTAATCACACTCAGGAGTTCAAGGCCAGGCTGGGCAGCACATAATGAGACCCTGTCTGAAAATTAAAAAGTAAAACAAGGGTTAGGGATGTAGTTTTATGGTATAACACTTTCCTAGCATGCACAAAACCCCGAGTTCAATCTCTAGTATTGCAAAAAAAATAAACCATCTAAGATACTTTGTATATTAAAAAGAATAGAACATACTCGAGGAGAGAAGAAATGAATAAATTAGAATCATATAAACTAATGAAAAGTGATGCTCTTATTGGCTCATGCCTACAACCCAGCATTCAAGAGAACAAAGCAGGAGGATTGATTGCAATTTCAAGTGCAGCCTGGGCAACAGAGTCAGTTCCAGGCCAGTCTGAGTTCCAAAGTGAGATCAGGTCTCAAAACAAAACCAGTAACAAAGGAAATCAATGAAAAGACAAAGGAGAAAACTAAGAAATCCAAGAGCTGGTTTTGAATATAGAGATGGACTCTGGAGGTTAGTATTAACTGCTGACTTGATAGAATCTAGAATCTCCTGGAAGGTGGGCCTCTGGAATGGGTGAATGGATGGGAGGGGTATTATCCTGGTTCCTTTCTTTGAGGTGGGAAGACCTGTCCACAGTGGGGGACACCATTCTCTGTCTGAGAGTCTGACTGTGTAAGAGAGAAAGAGGCTGAGCAGCAGCTTCCATTCTTCTCTGCTTCCTGACTGGAAGCAGCCTCAAGTTCCTCCACTCTGTTAAGTTGCTTTGTCTTGGTGTAATTTCAGAGGAACAGGGAAAGTAAGGAATACAGACACATCTTAGCAACTTAATAATGAAGCAGAAGACATAAAACAGGAAGGTGGGAATCTGTCTTGCTACAGAGGCTAAAACAGCCAAGAAAACGCAGTGGCCACCATGTGTCCCCTGGTCTTCCACTTCTTCCAAGCAGTAAACACACTGTGGTTCCTGTCTAAGGAAACCTGGCTAACAAATTTTGGGTATCCTACCACCACACGTCACCTAAACTGCTTTATAGAACTGCCCCAGAAAGTGAGGTTCTTGGCTAAATTAGAACAAAAGCATGGCCATGCACTATTGTTCAGGTTTGCCAATATACCTGGAACTTTTCCCACACGGGGAACTACCTGTTTCTTGTCCCACAGGTACAGTTACAGTGTGATAAAGAAGCATGCTACCAGGGCTGGAGTGGTGGCACAGAGACTGAGAACACTTGTTGCTCTTGAAGAGGACCCAGGTTCAATTCCCAGATCCCCATATGATGGCTCACGACTATCAGTAACTCAGTTCCAGGAGGTCTGACAGGCACACACATGGTCACATACATGCATGCAGGTGAAACATTCAAGGTTTTGTAAAGAAGCAAGCAGCTGAAATACTATGAGTGCTGTGGGCAGTGCAATCCACCTGAGAGTCAGGGCTGTGACGCTCACTCAGCTAAGCTGATCAAAAAGTCACAGCAAAGTGACATCTTGAGACAAGATAGAGACCTGCATCCAGCAGACCAATCAGAACTATGAGTCAGAACTACCCACTGACCATCTTAAAGGTGTGGACAGTGGAGTGTGGTCTCCTACTAACCACAAGTGGCTCTAGAGTGTCTGACACATGGAAGGACATGTGCCAGAGAGACTGTGGCACATTTTCATTCCATCTTGCAGGGTGAACAGCCTCAGATGTAGCAGAGGCAGGTTGCTGCTACTTCACACATGTGGGTCAGCCTTCACGAGGGGGAAGTGGCTTCAAAGTACTGAAGCTAACATGAAGAGAAGACAATGGCTTTTTCCTTCTCAGGAAGTATGTGACATTTCAAAAAAGCTGTTAAATCTCTGAAAGATTTCCTGTTTGAACAGAAAAGCAATCCCAGAGCACTGGTCTC
The DNA here is from genome assembly GCA_028555095.1 of Dicrostonyx torquatus. Lineage (NCBI taxonomy): Eukaryota > Metazoa > Chordata > Mammalia > Rodentia > Cricetidae > Dicrostonyx > Dicrostonyx torquatus. Next base: position 1,788,361 of record JAQHUG010000047.1, on the reverse strand, counting down.
CCAGAAGTTATATCTGCGTGGCACCAAAAGGTAACTGTGAACTCTTGGGAGGCTTGCAAGGCTCTTCAAAGCAAGGTTTAACTTGCCAAGCAGATTGAGATATTAGCTTTAAATAACACATCATACTTTGGGCAGTGAATCCTAGAACTAGGATTTTTTCATTGTTGTTGCTTGTTTTTAGAGCAGGACTCTTATATGCATGTGTACATATGTATTTATTCATTTTGTGTTTACGTGTGTAGGTGCAGGTGTACAAAGATCTACACATGTGGATGTCAGAGGTCAACTTGCAGGTGGTTTTCTCCTTCCACCAAGTGGTTCCTTTGAACCCAGCTCATCAGCCTTGGCAGCAGATACCTTTATCCTCTGGGCCATCTTGTCAGTCCCATCTTTGATTATCTTTTAGTACAAAATTATTAGTTGTTTCAAGGCAAAGTGTTAAGACAGTTTGTTTCAATAAGACAAGACGGCTCTCTTGTTTCTCTGATGAGAAGCTTTAACTAAATACCCATGAGACATAGCAAGAGTGACCTAGTTTGTGTATCTTTGGGGCATCTTTACTACATCAAATAATCCTTAACTTGGCAATTTAGGATCATAATATTCTTGCTTATAAATTCATGGAGCATTGAAAATGAAAACAATCACACTTAATAGTCCAAGCAGAAATACTTTAGGTAATTATAAAACACTGGTGGCTGACAGAGGTGAAAGCTGAGGAAAATTTTAACACCGCTGCTGAATGTTTCACAGTGTGAAAAATACATCGTGAAGAATTTTTTTCCAAACATGACTTAATTGGCAGAGAAGCTTGTTCAATATACAACAGAACATTTATATTAAAGAAATAAACTCTGTTACCAGATGTTGGCAGTTATTGAGGGAAAAAAAATCAGCTGGCAAAGCTATCATAGGGAACAAGCTGGGCAACATCCCAGCAAATGCAGAAGTTCATTTAGTTCGGGTGACAGTGCTCAGAAACCAATAAAGTAGTATGGTTATCAACAAGACAGGTGTGTGTCTTGCTCTCCCTGTCCTTCTCTCCATGTGTGTGCACGCACACACACACTGTAAACATGCCATGGTGCGTGTGTAGAGGTCAGAGGACAGCTTGTGGGAGTCAGTTCTCTTGTTCTATCATGTGGGTCTCGGGGTTCAAACTCAGATCAGAAAGCTCAGTGACAAGTGCCTTTACCTGATGAGCCACCTCACAGCCCTTGCTTTTGGTTTTGGAGGGAAGGTCTCGGCATGTAGCTCAAGCAGGCCTCAAACTCATGGTCCTCCAGTGGGCTGGGATCAATAGGCATGTGTTACCATGCCTGAATCCTGCAGTGGGGACATATTCTGAGAAGTGTATCACTAGGTAATTACATCACTGTGCAGACACCACCAAATAGATAAATATGAACTCAATAATTCAGCTTGCTGCTTACCCAGACCTTGTCACAGTGTCACTGTGTGTGGGCTACCTACTAACCTAAGTGTTGCTGTGCACTTAGAGAATTTGACCTCCTCATTAAAGCAGGTTCAGCTTCCTTGAGGAAGGGCCGGTGAGCTGATCTTGTCAGAAGAATCAACAGTGAAGCAGAGAAAAGTGCTGGCCCAGGCATCTTCATGTGCAAAGGCCCAGTGCTGGGTTGGACCATGGTGAACATGAGTCACCATTAATTATCAACTTGGCACAGCCTAGAGTCATGTGAGAGGAGGACTTCTACAGAGGAATTACCCAGATCAGATTGGTCTGTGGGCATATCTGTGGGGTGGTTTTTCTTTGTTTGTTTTGGTTTTTGGTTTTTTGTTTTTGGAGACAGGGTTTCTCTGTCGCTTTGGAGCCTGTCCTGGAACTAGCTCTTGTAGTCCAGGCAGGCCTCAAACTCACAGAGATCCGCCCGCCTCTGCCTCCCGAGTGCTGGGATTAAAGAAATGCACCACCACTGCCCGGCTAGGGTTTTGATTGTTCATTGATGCAGGAGGGCCCAGCCCACTCTGGGTGGCATGACACTATCCCCTAGGCAGACGGTTCTGGACTGTATAAGAAAGTTAGCTACACATGAGTCTAAGAGTGAGCCAGCAAGTAGCATTCAAGTTCCTGCTCTCAGTGATGGAGTGTGACCTGGAAGTATAGACCAAATAAATCCACCCCCCATGTTGCTTTGGGTCAGAATGTTTTATCATAGCAATAGAAATTAAACTATAACAGAAAGCTAGAGATTAACAGTGGAGTAAGGAGCCTGGAGAGGCCAGCAGTGGTGACCTAGGGAGCCGACCATGCTGGTCACTTTCAGTCATGCACTCACTCATCTAGCAATCAGACAGTTACGGATATCCTCTGTGTGTCCAGCACTGCTCCAGGTGCTAGCATGAAACATTCTGGGTCTGAGTCTAAAAAAGTCTCAGAGCCTGTTCCCCACATCTTACATCCAAATCAGGATAAACATCTCTTGGAGGGAGCCAAATGGTGGTGCATGTCTTTAATGCCAACACTCAGGAGGCAGAGACAGATGGATCTCTGTGAATTTCAGGCCAGTCAGGACTACATAGTGAAATTTGTCCCCGCAAAATAAAATAAAACAAAAATGAAATGGGGGGAGGGAAAGGAGGGATTTCAAAGTGAACTGCTTGAGACATCTCACCCTGTCCCCAGCCCCACCCCCACCTGTCCTGTTGTGTGTAAGGTTGTGGAATTTGTTCTTATTTATTTATTTTTTTTGTTTTACAAAGAACAGAACTAGAGACCTTGTGTCTTATGTGAAGGAGGGGCTTCATTTCTAAGTCCTAGCACAAAGCCTCATCCTCAGATGAGGGAGGGGAAGACCCTGTCAGGAGCCAGATAGCCTCCCAGTGCCCTAGGGAGAGCAGCTGTGTAGCCTGCCCCTTCCCTGAGAAAGCACCACAGACGCTTTCCACACCAAGGCTGTATATATTACCCAAGTCTCTCTTGTTGGTTGCTGTTGCTAAGAAAAGTCTATTTTAATCTCAATATACTGTGATGCTCACTACGGGTTATATAAAATGTAAATGTTGGGGGAAACTGTAAATAGGAGACATTCTCTTTTCAGAACTCAAATTATAATGAACTAGTGAGTATGCAGGGATGAAGTCGCCTGTGTTTCAACTTGGAAGGAGTCTTCAGAGTAGGAATGGAAAGGAAGGAACATTCATCTTGATTGTTCTGCCCCTGTTTTAGTGTCCTCCCCTTTGAGGCATTTCTCTGAGGGGCAGAATTAACAAGCCTCTAACCTGTATTCCAAAACCCTTGATGTCGGGAACACTTTGTGAAGGTGACTTTTGGCCAGGGTGGGAATGGGGGGGCATCTTGGTTGCCACATCTACAAGCTGCTCAGCTTAGCTTCCTTTTCACTCTGCAGCTTAAGGAGAATTGCATTGGTTGGGCTGCACTGAAGCTGCTGACACACATAAGCCTGTGTATGGGGCAGGCATCCCAAGTGTGGACCACTAATCCTCACCATGCCCTTGAGGAAGTAGGACACCAAGAGGAGTGGGGAGCTCAAGAGAGTCGAGGACACTGTCCAGTCACACCAGTAACTAGGAACAATACAGATTCTGACACAGGTGGCTTGGCTCTGTCATTTCCAGAGGAGAAGAATGGGAACCAGTGGCCAGGAGGTCAGGTCTCTATTTGGTAGCTGATTCCCCTAGGACACTTGTCAAATCCCCTGACCTTTAACATCCTCATTTCTCACCAGAGTCTACTCTTACCCACCTTCACTGCCAGCCCAGTCCTCTCCTGGACTCCAAGCCACTGCCCAGCAGCTGTGAACAAAGCTTTAGATGAACTTTCTTAGGCATCTTACTCTCATCCTGTCTGTCTTCTGCTAAATCACTACCCTCCTGCCGATTTTCTGCACACATTTTGTGTTCCAGTGGATCAGTGGCCTGGCAATGGCTCACAACTTCAGACTGAAACACTACTTGGTGATAAGGTTTCCTTTGTGTTCAGTAGTATCGACATTTGATGTTCAATTTTTCTTTCTATAATAACTATCTAGATGGGCAAGCACAGCTCCATGCAATAGCTTCCTTTAGAGGCATATCTGGGTATCCTGTGTTTTCTTGAAAATGTATAATAACACAAGATTGGAGTAGTTCTTTAAATCTTAACATGATATTCCTGACAGAGAAATTGTGGTTTTCTTGTCCCTGAACCTCAGGAAGATCAGCCATGGAAAACGGCACCATCCCTCACTTATAAAGAATATTTCTGATTTGTTTGAAGGTATGATAATCTTATCAATGCAGGTCCAACCCTCCTCTTCACCCTGAGTCTCCAGAGAATTTAAAGTGTCACTTGATCAAGCACTGATGTAAAGTGGCTTCTCTTAGAATCTGTGATGTCTCCAAATGATCCTTGACACTGTGACTTGTCAGAGAAAATGAGGTATACTGCAAACACTGCTGTCCTCCCTCCTGTGTTTTTTAAACAAGGGAGAGTGGACCAGAAATCAGGAAGCTTTATGTCTGCTGCCCTTACTACAGGCTCTCATGGCAGGCCATCCTGGATACAGGACAAGGTATTTCCTGCCTGGGAACAATGATTTGATCTTTGTTTCCTCTGGGGTATTTGGACACTGAAGACCCTCTCACAAGCAAGGTCTGGAAGCCATTCTGCAGCACCTGTTGTCTGAGCAAGGACAGCAATGTCTTTCCATTGCCTTAAATGCTGTCCTGAATAGACAGCCTGGCTGCTCAGGTGTATTCTGAGCAGACCACATTCAACACGGTGGAAGCAAATTAAGGAGCTGTGGCAGGGGATGGGAGTTTTTGGAGAGGTAAGTTCCAAATTCCATTAAACCACATTAGAAATGAGCTTTGGAGCATAAGCACACATCAAGCCATTAAATAATCAGAGAGCTCTCAGAGAAGCACTCAGACTGTCTGAGATGTGCTCAGTTAAAATGTTTGGCAGGTTCAAGCCTGGCAGATGATGGTAGGATCTGCAGGAGAGGAGGCCTGCTCCAGAGAAGGGTGGCTGTTACCACCCACTTCTGCTGGTTAGTATGCCATTACCTCACAGGTATTCACCTTGACTTCTGCTTCTCCAGTAGAATCTGTCTTGTCCAGACCAGAGAAAAATGTGCCCACTTAGAAAGTGCACATGCCCATATACCCTAAAGTCAGAAGCAACAACTAACAATGGTACTGGTTCAATAATGCACAAACAGATCTGAACGTCTAATTTCCTGATGACACACCACTGTCTTTCTCTCACATGGCCTCTCCTCCCTGTCTGGAAGGCAGACAAAAGGCTGGAAATGGCTTAGTATGATGGTGTAGGGGAAAGGCCATTATACGCTAAGTAGGGCACACAGACTGGCCTGGCATGTCAGTGCCACTGTGAGGTAGTAGGTCTGTTTTCTAAGTTCTGGCCTCCTAGTCAGAGAAGAAACCCCTATTTGGCTAAGCCTCAGTGACTGAGTTCCTGTTTCATATGGCTGGAGACAAGACTATGCCAATATAGAGGACAACATGATTAACAGTTCCCAGGCCGACAGCTCTGGGATCTGCAGAGTGAACACAGGGTCTTCCCGAACTGTATCTACTCTAGATGCATGGCAGAGAAGGCTGAGGTGTGTCTTCTCAAGATGACCACAGAGCCTTTTCTGTCCTTTCTGGGGAACAGTGCTTGACCAATGTGTCCCAAGTGTCCCAAATGTGTTGCTGACTGTCAGCCCCCTCCCCGAATCCTGAACTATGGAAACAGCACATCCTCCTAGGACATACAAACATAAATCCTCAGCTAAAGTTGAAATGAAAAACCATTGTAACTTGACATACATATTAATATGTCTATTAAGAATTCATATTCATCTCAAATTGTCAAATATGTCTTTACTTAGAAGTAAGGTAGATACACACTCAAGGTAAGATGTGGTCATAGTGGGTAAGAGCGAGTCCTAAATCAAATGACCAAAGTCACAGAGGAGATGTACACATAGGAAGAAGAATGTGTGATAATGGCAGAAGAGGCTGGCATGATGCAGGGATAAGGTCAAAGGTCAAGAAAGGACAAGTGTCACTGGTCAGGCAGCAAAGCAGGAAAAGACAGAAGAATCTTCCCCCCAGAGCCATTGGGAGAGCCTAGCTCTGCAACAGCTTGACCTCAGACCTGGAAGCCAACAAGCTACTCCCATCTTAAGCCTGTCCATCTGTGGTACCCAGTTGAAATGACTCTGGGGAACAAATTACCCTGGTAACACTGTCACCAAGGCTAAATCACTACAATATTTTCCTGTTTCAAGGGAGAAGCACTGAGAATTAGCATTAAAACTCAGTGAGTTAAGCCAGGCAGTACTGGTGCACGCCTTTAATCCCAGCAGGATGGCAGAGGCAGGTGGATCTCTGTGAGTTCGAGGCCAGCCTGGTCTACAAGGGCTAGTTCCAGGACAGGCTCCAAAGCTACAGAGAAATCCTATCTCAAAAAACCAAAAAGAAAAAACCAAAAACACAGTAGGCTAAAGAGTCTACCTCCCCACCACAGTTAGCTGCTTGTAAGAAATGTGTGTGTATCTGCTTTCTGTCAGTCTTCCTCGAGATCAAATAGCATCTTAAGGATTCACATCAAAGAAGGGGAAGTTAGGCAGGTGTGGTGGCACACTCCTTTAATCCCAGCACCTGGGAAGCAGAGGCAGAACTATGCGAGTTTGAGGCCAGACTGGTCTACACAGAGTTCCAGGCCAGCCAGGGCAATACAGTGAGAACATGTCAGAAAGAAGTGGGAGGAATGCAGAGGGAGGCATCATGGAGGGGAAGGGAGGAAGGTAGAGGCAGAGAGGGAGGTGAAATTGATGGGGGAGGGGGAATGGAGGAGAGGAAGCTATTTAAATAGGTGCCACGAATACTGCCCCCTGCTTGACCAGCAAGGGCTTCCTCGCTCTTGTCAGTCATCTCACCTTGGTAAGGGTTGGAATGCCCCTCTTTGTGGTCCCTCTCACTCTGACATCGTGGAGTCCTGGTGGGAATGTGTCATATGTATGACAACTGAAGCATGTTGCATTGACCATGAATATGGGCAGGGCTGGCTGTGATGTAACATCAGATGTAGAAATCTTTGGGGGATACTTAGGGCTCCTTTGAGCTTTATTGAGTTCACTTGCACAGGCTTGCCAAAGCTTACAACAAGGTTGTGTCCCCAATAGACCCATCATGAGTCATTAAGGAGAAAATGCTTTGAATCACCTTCCTCCAATGTGCTCAGAACACTTCCATTAGCCCACTATTGGAGCAGTACCTTAGCACATGAAGTCTGTTTTATGAGAATATTGGTCAGCTCATAACATTGACCTCACACACTGGAGGGCAGTTGGCTGCTATGATCATACAGTTGAGTAAGAACTGCAGCTTACTGCCACTGTCCAACATCTTAGGAGAATGTTGCATTATCTCTAGCTTTGGAAAAGAACAAAATTCAAAGTATAGATCCTACCAAACTGCACCATCATAAAGCTAAAAAAAAAAAAATCTCATGACTCATTGTGAGGTCATAGAGTCTTTCTTCTTGAGAGGGCTCTTAGGACTGCACCGGGAATGCTTGCGGATATATTTGCTGTGGCATAATGAAAGTTCTGAGAGGGGCTTGGAGTTTTTGCAGAGTGCTCCACAGGCATTAGCAGGGCAAAAATGAGTGTGTCTTCCTTTCTCAATCTTAAGGAAATGTTCACCTACAAAGGCAGGTTTTGTTTTGTTTCTATATTTGCAAGATATCTTTATTTGATGAAAAAGTTCACTAATGATTTCCTTTAAAGCAAGTTCTCCAATCTGAAAAATCCAAGTTCATTGAGAAGTTTCTTGCTGAGTTGGGCCCTGCACTGTGACCATGTAGGTTGCTTTAATTTGAACCTAACCATTTCCTAACATATTCTGTGTTCTAGTTAACATCAGCTATCAACATGACAAGCTTAGACATAGCTAGGAAAGGGGAATTGCCTCTATCAGATTGGCCTGTGGACTTATGAGGCATTTTCTTAATTGTTAATTGATGTGGGAGGTCCCAGCCCACTGTGAGCTGACCTACCACCGCAGGGGTCCTAGTTTGTACAAGAAAGCAGGCTGAGGAGGCCAGTCAGCAGTGTTTCTCCATGGCTTCTGCTTCAATTGCTGCTTTGACTTCCCTCTCTGGCCTGTAAAGTGTAAAATGAAGTAAGTCCTTTCCTCCCCAAGAGGCTCCCGATTATGGTATCATAGCAACAGACAGCAAACCTGGAAACTCTGTGATCCTACTGAGCAGCACAGAGCAGGCCACTCTCAAACTAATCTGTTTGAGGGAAGGAAATTGTTCTGGAGCGCAGGTGTAATTCCCCAACCCCACTCAGCTCCCCATTCCTTCCAAAGAGGCCTGAGGTACCAGGCCTCAGTGAGGTAAGTCACTACAGTTATCACAAGAAGCTCTGGAGCCTTACATGCATGAAACCTTGTCAAAAGTGGTTTGATGAAGCTAAAGAAACCATCAGTTCTGTGATGCTCAAACCCTTCAGAATCCACTTGTGGGCATTTGCAATGTAATTTGTGCCCAGCAAGGACATAGTATCTTTACCAGAACAAACTGTCTCCCTAATTCTCTAAGTATACCAACAGTGCTATTGACTGCTACATGCAAGAAAAATAAAACATGAATTGGGTTGTTGTTTTTTTTTTTAAAGATTTGGGGGTGGATGGATGGCAACTTGTGGGAGTCAGTTCTCTTCTTCTGTCACATAGGTTCTGGGGAATTAAACTCAGGTTGTCAGGCTTGGCAGCAGGCACCATTACCCCAAATTTCTCCCCAGACTGAATTTGGTTTATGAAGTTATAAACTTGAAGGTCTACAAGGAGCTCCTTAGCTACAATGCTTGTGACTTTACTCAGCTATGGACCCATTTTTCTTGCCTAGAAAATAAGATGCCAATATCATGTTCCTCATAAGGAGCTGCTGTGTGATATTACATTTTCAGTGCATAAAATACAAGCACATGGAGTGAACAGAGCCCAGTGTGTGGGAGGTACCTCATGAAAGCTCCAGTTCTGCTGTCATCATGGGGCCGTGTGGGAGGATTGAGGGTCTGTTTGGGAGGAGTAAGGTCACAGTATTACTGGCAGGTTGGAGAAAAGAAAAGAAACAGAAACCAAGGACAGCCCCAACTTTTCTGGCCCTAGCAGCTGGTAGGATGACAAGAGAAAACACAGAAACTGACTGAGCAGCAGCCACATACTCTACCAGGACAATGTTAGGTTAGGTCTGAGATGCCTGGAAGAAACAGTGTAGAAAGGCCCAGGAAGGGGCAGGTATGTGTGTGGGGCTACTGCTTTGTAAGCAAAGATCCAAAATACCAGGTCATTTGAGAGCTTAGGAGAGAGACATATGGAACTTCAGGCCACACTCAGACTTAGGGAATCTGCGTTGGAGCAATTTCCCCAAGTAATCCATAGGCAACAGTGGGCCAGCCTTCAGGGGAGATGTGAACTCCATGGCCTTATAGATAGGGCTAAAGCCAATACCTGGAAGAGCTCTTGGCAGGGAAGACTGGGTACCAGGCACAGCCCTGGAGCTAACTCACATTTCAACTTCCTCAGGAAGGTGGAACTGCATAGGGAAGAAGGATGTCCTCTGAGGCAAAAGGAAACTTAGGGAGACTGATAGCCACATAAGTGAACGTTCTAGAAAGAGGGCAGCTGTACCAGTGCTGCCAACCAGTCCAGTAAGATAGAGCAGAGAATTTTCATTATGTTGGTTAGTATGGGCATCATCTTCACCATCCGTACCCCTGACAGAAGCAGTCTCGAAGACAAGTCAATGCAAGTAGAGACTCTTGGTGAGACATGGAGAACATAGAGAGAAATGGGGTGCTGCCATGATGGGCGATAGCCAGAAGAGCTGGAAGGAAGAGCCACTGTAACGGTGTTTCTGGCGCCAAATGAAGGGCAGCCCTGCTGGCAGGACTACTCAACCACAAGGGTAGACAGGGTGGTGGAAAGCCTGGGAGCTCCTAGACCATGATTCTAGTTCAAATGAAGTCAGGAGCACCCAGAAGGTGGGGGGGGTTGGGAGATTGAGGAAGAGTTAGAGAATACAAAAATGTATCTGCCATTTGAGAAAGCGGAAGAGTGAAGGCAGCAGACTGCCAGGCAGCACAAGGAGATTCGGGGGAGACTTTTGGCTGTCATTTTTAAACCCCCACAATTTCCATCAGAGTACTTCCTTCCTCCAACATGCTCTGTACAAATGCTCCAAGGTTTGAATGGCAGTGTGTGCCTCCTTCCCATCAGCTCCCATCACTCTCCCACACTTTTCATTAATGGCCACCAGTAGGCAAGATAAGGCTGAACAGAGGAATCACCACAGACCAACATAGAAATAAGAGATACAGGAGGCTTCTATCCCAAATTACTGGAAAAACAGGTGCATCGAGGGAGGGAACCTGCCTTTCCTCCTCTCCTGCATTTACAAGAGCCACAAGGGGACCCCTGGAGATGACTTAGGTGAACAAAACCAGATCCGGTTCATTGGTCACGTTTTTCTGGCTTTTGCACAAGCATGAAGCCCAGAATGCCTCCTTATTGTCCATGGTGGTTTGAATTAAAATGGCCACCATAGGCTCATCTATTTACATACTTGGTCCCCAGTTGATAGACCTGTTTGGGAAAGATTAGGAGGTGTGGACTTATTGGAGTAGGCATGCCACTGGGGGTGACTTGGAGGTTTTAAAAACCTACATCAGACCGAGTTAGCTCTCTCTGCCTCATGGTTGTGGATCAGATGTAAACTCTTAGCTACTTAGCTACACCTCTAGCACCATGCCTACCACCATGCTCCCTATCACAATGGTCGGACTAACCCTTTGAAAGTGTAAGCAAGCCTCCAATTAAAGTTGCTTTGTTTATAAATTCCCTTGGTCTTGGTGTTTCTTCACAGCAGTAGGAAAGTAACTGTTCAGTTTAGCACAGATTCTAAACTGAACAATCACTCCATTCCTGGCAGCAATCCCTAATCTGGCTACATGTGCCCCTTCCCATGATGTGTGAATCAGGAAGTTAAAGACCTGGCCTTCCCAGCAAACTGCTGCCCACAGCTCTCTCCCCATCCTAGGGGCCTGGTGATGTCCTTAGCACCTGACAGCCACCTCCCTCTAGCTCCATTCCTTTAAATACTCTCTTGCATGCTGGGGGGTATAACTCAGTTGGTAGAGAGACTGCCTAGCATGCATGAAGCTCTGGATTTGACTCCCAACACTCAAAAGATAGAGATAGAAGGATCAGACATTCAAGATAATCCTTAGCTACACAACAAATTTGAAGCCAGCTTGGGATATATAAGACTATGGTGTTTTAATAAGATGCCATAGGCTTTGATGTTTGAATACTTGGTCCCCAGTTGGTAGTTCTGTTTGGATAGGTGTTAGAGGTGTGGTCTTGCTGGAGGAAGTATGTCAATGGGTGGGTAGCCATTCCCAGTATGTCTTATTTCCTGCTTGCAATTCAAGATGTAAGCTCTTAGCTGCTACTCCAACCACAGGCCTGCTACCTGCTGCCTGTGGCCTCTGATCCATGATGATGAACTCTGACCCTCTGGAACTGCAAGCCCAAATAATTGTTTCTTCTATAAACTGCCTTGGTCATGATACTTTTTATCACAGCAACAGGAATGTGATTAAACCAGAGACCCTGTCTATCATCTCAGAAGTGCACATCTCCCACTGGTTGACAATGTACCTGTCCTTGTGATTTTTGGTCACCTTTTCCTAGCTGCTGCTCTCATCCCCATAATGATGTCAGCTCCTGGTGGTCATCTTCCTCTCATTGTCACCTTTCCTTAGTTCTGATGACTTTGACACTCACAGAGTGAGCCACCCCACACTGCCTCCCGTCTCCACCATGTCTGGCTCAGCCCTCTTTCTTTCCTCCCATATGAAGGCACCCCCTCCCACGGTGACCTGAATTTCACATCACCAGTAAGGCCATTTAGCATGGATGCCTATTCCTTCATTGCCTGTGCTCTACTCTTCCCATTCTCTTCTCTAGCTGAGTTAACCCCCCAGCTCAGCATCTCTAAAGGCCATTCTTCTTACTCAGCAGAACCCTGCCCCTGTGTAAAGCCTTCTGTGACCTTCCTACTGACCTTTCCCTGAGCAGCTGACACTGTCCCCAACTGCACAGAAGAGGCTGGCTTCAGAATCTCCTCCATCCCTTTCTGATGCTGTCTTACCACTCCATGTAGCCTGTCTTCCCAGCACAGACACTCGGAAAAAATCAGCTCCCTCTGATCATCTCCCCAGGTCCCCACACCTTCCTCACTACACTCTAAGCCTATGAAGTCACCCAAATGACTGTGGTCAGCCCTTTCCTATCAACCATCTGAGTCAGCCCCTCATCCTCTCAGCACAGGGCATCTTGACTACTTGGCTAAGAACAGCCTCCTCTTGTCACTCCCCTGTTCTGCCTCAATATCTCTTCAACAAAAGTGCTGGTGCTGCTGTTCACCTGCTGTTTCCAGATTGAGCTCGCTCTCTCCTGACTGGAGTGTGAAGCCCAGCTCTGCCAGACTATCCCACCCTGGGGCAACAGCTGCACACAGGGGTCCAGTGAACACATACCGACTGGCTGACGGATGTGCACAACCAAGCCACAATGACAAATCATTCATTGTTGTTAGTGCATCTCAAGCAAATTTAAATGCTCTTGGTCATCTTTCATGCTTGCCCCCTTTCCCCTCTCTATAAAAATCAAAAAGCCAATCAAGGGCTGCTCTCAGAGCCAAAGAGCTTTTTCACTTAAGATTTATTTTTATGAGTACGTGTGAATTACTGCACATATGCATACATACTACATGCATGCCCAGTGCCCTCAGAAGTCAGAAGATGGAATCCCATCCCATGTAGCTAGAGTTACAGATACTTTTTTTGTTTTTGTTTTTTTTCAGGACAGGGTTTCTCTGGAGTTACAGATATTTTTGAGTCACCAAGTGGGTTCTGGGAGCAGAACCTGGTCCTCTGCCACAGCAGTCAGTGCTCTTTAACTACTGAGCTATGTAGACCAGGATGGCCCTGAACTCAGGTTTGTGTACCATCATACCCAGCCATGATACATATTTCTAAAGATATTTACTCAGATAAAACTATAAAAAAACAGAACTTGGAGTAAACTGAAGCAGAGTCCATTGGCAACAGAGTGAGTACCTCAGTCCTGGTAGCCCACACAGAGAAAGAACCAGAAACCCTGGATCAGCTCTTGGTTTGAGTGTCACTTTCCTCTAAGGCTACTCTCTACATCCTCCCTTGGTGCCTCCTGTCAAGCTCCCCCTTTGAAACTAAGGAATGCACCAGCTTTCCTGAGCCTGATGACCTATGAAAGCCAGCATGTGTTGCCTAAGCATTCAGAAAGACACTCAGCATTGCTGATTGTTAG
>JAQHUG010000047.1:1736951-1773998 GCA_028555095.1 Dicrostonyx torquatus | reverse complement strand
AAATGTGGTACATTTACACAATGGAGTACTACACAGCAGAAAAAATAACAACATCTTGAATTTTGCAGGAAAATGGATGGAGCTAGAAAACATCATTTTGAGTGAGGTAACCCAGACACAGAAAGACAGTTATCACATGTACTCACTCATAAGTGATTTTTAAACAAAAAGCAAAGAAAACCAGCCCACAAATCACAATCCCAGAGAACCTAGACAACAATGAGGACTCTAAGAGAGACATACATAGACACATATGGAGTAGAAAAAGACAAGATCTCCTGAGTAAATTGGGAGCAAGCACAGAACTTGGGGGAGGGTTGAAGGGGATGGGAGAGGCAGGGAGGGGAGCAGAGAAAAATGTAGAGCTCAATAAAAATAAATGAAATAAAAATATTAAAAATTAATTAAAAAGAGTAGAGTATGCATACTTTCCTCAAGGTGTTTACCCAGATAGCTGAGGTCTCAGGTTCACATATAGACCCACATAGGCAGTAGCCTCATACCCACACCAAAAGGAAGATTATTCAAGTTCCTTTTATTATTTTGTTTTGGAGACAGTCTCTCATTGTGTAGCCCAAGTGGGTCTCAAATGAACCAGCTCCTTCCTCAGACTCACAAATTCTAGAATTAGGGACATACACCTCTCTGCCCAGGCCATATGACCTTTAACGGATGCATATCTAAGAAACTGTGGCAATTCTATCTAAAGGTATATTGCTGAACAAGCAATAACTGTCAGCAGGCTGTGGAGATGCCTCAGTAGGTACACAGCTTGCCACACAAGCATGATTCCTGAGTTCAGATCCCCAGGACCAATTCCAGTGTTCCTACGATGAAATGGGAGGAGACAGAAGAATCTTGATTGAAGTGGCAGTTACTTTATTCTAGGTGCTTGAAAAATTCACAGAACTATATACCTAAGGAAGATAAAATCTGACATAGGTATATTAAGCCCAGGCATGTAAATACAAAGATGGTGTCTTTATAGTTAGCAACAGAGCAGAGGAACGAAGTGCTTTTGGAGTACAGGCACTCGGGCACACTGCAGTGGCAGCAGAACCAGCAAGTGCCACAGAGCCCTGCTGGCAGCCCAGCCTTGTATCTGGAAGACTTGAGAACCTGCCACCCGGAGCTTCACCTTGAATAGCACTCACAGGACCACATGCCAAATGCACAGCCACCTGGGACTTTTGGTCAGTAGAAACAAATGACTGACATCTAGGGAAGGCAGGCTGCATTCTTGTGGCCCAACCTGCTGCATTCTTCGCCACTTTCCAGGTGTAATGGCGCAACACATGCAGAAACCCTTGTATACCCTTATTCACATGCACATACGAAGATTAAAAGATAGGATCTGTATATGAGAGCAAACATGATTTTTGTCTGCATCTGGGCCACATCAGTTACTATAACACTTTCAGATCCATTCATTTTCGTGAAAGCTTCATGATTTCATTCTTCTGACAGCTGTATCTATGGACCTCACTTTCAGTACCCATTGATCAGTTGATAGGCTGCCCCCATTTCCTAGCTACTTCAAACAGACCATGGGCGAGCAAGTGTCTCTGTGCTAGGACATAGAGTCCTTTGAGTTAACACCGCAGGCAGAGTACCTGGGTCTTATGGTAATTCGAGTTTTCATCGTTTAGACTCCCCTAGTGACTCCACTAGCTTGCACTCCCACAAGTTGTAAGGGTTCTTCCTTCCTCACATCCTTACCAGGCATAAGGTCATTTTTTTTAACTTTAGCAGGTCCTAACTAGATACAAAATGGCAAAGCAGTTTTAACGTGCTGTCCTAGTTAGGGTTACTATTGCTATTGCTATGGTGAACACCATGACCAAAATCAGTTTGGGGAGGAACGGCTTTATTTGGTTTACATCTTCACACTGCAGTCCATCACTGAAGGAAGTCAAGACAGAAACTCAAGCAGGGCAAGAACCTAGAGGCAGAGGTTTATGCAGAGATCATGGAGGAGTGCTTCTTACATGTTGACTCCCCATGGCTTTAGTTACTCTGCTTTCTTGTAGAACTGGCTGTTCCTCCCCCATTAATAGTGAAGTTAAGAAATGTGCTACAGACTTGTCTACAGCCTTACAGAACCAAGGAGAGGCATAGATAAACTTCATCCTGGACATTCATGACAGAAAACTACTCTTTAATTGTGGGAGGAGGGAAACTCAAAAGTAGATGTGTAGTGTTTTAAGATGCTAACAGCAGAATTAAAACCACAGAAAAGTTTCCTTGCTTAAGGACTTGGGGTGAGCAGGGACAGTTGATCCATATATTACAACATCNCAGGGACAGTTGATCCATATATTACAACATCATTACTCTTGTCTGACCTAGGACTTGGGGTGAGCAGGGACAGTTGATCCATATATTACAACATCGTTACTCTTGTCTGACCTAGGACTTGGGGTGAGCAGGGACAGTTGATCCATATATTACAACATCGTTACTCTTGTCTGACCTGTACACGTATGTACCAGGAATAGTAAATTATGCCTTTAATCCCAGCCTTCAGGAGGTAGGAAGATTGGGAGTTTGAGGCCAGCCTGATTTATAGAATGAGAATCTATCTCAAAAACAAAACAAACAAGCAAACAAACAAAAACAATGAGAGGACAGGTGAAGAAGAAAGAAAAACATCTATTTTTAAAGTAACAGAAAGGAAACATGTCATCAAAGGGTTAAGGTGCTGCTGTGTTACTATGGCAACAAATGTAGCTGATTTAGCATACATATGAGAATGCTGGGAAAATGTGGTGTCAGGAGAAAAGTTGAACAGAACCTGAGGGGTCCTGGAATCTTTCACTGTACTGTTTTCTTCAACTGTTCTCCTCCCACTTTTTTTTTTCCTTTTTCTGGTTTGCTGTTGTTTTGTTTTGTTTTTTGAGACAGGGTTTCATTGAGTAACTCTGGCTAATCTGGAACTTGTTATGTAGACTAGGCTGGCCTTGAACTTACAGAGAACTACTGGGATTAAAGGCATGTACCACCATGCCCAGCTTCAGACTTTTTTAATGTTTTTATTTTTAAATAATCATACAAGGTACTAGACATTGTGTAGTGTTGTTGAGCCAAGTGTGTTTGTGGATCTTCTTCCTTCCCTGCCTCCTCCACTCCCTGCTACTGGGCCCTGCTTGTAGCACGGCCCACACCTTGTTTTCCTCTTTCGCGTCCCATGGGAACCTAGGCCCCACCTCATCCTTCCTCACCACTCTTGGTCTCCTTCCTAGGTTTCTAGACCTTACTTAACACTTATACTTGTTTGCATATATGCACATACACTGTAAAGGGCCAGATCCACAGATGAGGGAAAACAGAGTTTTTGTCTTTTCTGAGTTTGGGCCACCTTGTTTAATAGTATACTTTTCAGATCAATCCATTTTCCTGCATATTTCATTTTTCTTCACTATCGAATAACATTCCATTGTGTATATGTACCACATTTTCATAACCCAACCACATGCTGATGGACATCTGGGCTGGTTCCATTTCCTGGCTATTGTGGCTGGAGCAGCAAAAAACACACATGTGCAAGTGTCTCTATGGTAGGAGACGAAGTCCTTTTAAATAAAAAACAGATATTTCTGGGGCCCCATGTGGAATAAAGAGTGCAAGATTGCTGAAAAGTTAACTCATAAAATAATTAGGGGAAAAATAGCCCATAGCTAAATAAAATTGTCTTCATGAAGTCTCCATACACTTTAATGTTTAAGAACTCCATTCTTTGAGAAAAACAATTTATTGGTGACATTCAAATGCGTTGAATGGAATTTTTCTCTTCAATGAAAAGATTCACAGTGGAGAACAGATATTTAACTCCCCTTTCTGAGCACCACATAAACTGCTAACGGAATGTAAAAATAAGAACAAACTCACATCCCTTTTGGGTTACCAGGAAGCGAGGCAGGAACTGTGGGGGACTGACATCTTTCAACATGGTTCCTCCCACCCAGGAACACCACATTCTGTTTCTTTAGTCAATATTGGTAGTTCACATTTTCTGTGAAAACTGTCCATTTTGTCAAGAACTTGCACACAGAATCAGATAACTCAACACGCCTGCTATTTTTAACCCTCTCCCTATTGTTCCATATGCTGCCTCCAGCATTTCAAATTCGCACCTTTTTGTCTTAATTAGCCTCGCCAAAAGTTTGTGTATTTTACTGAGTTTCTAAAAGAACTTGCTAGACACAAAGTCGGGAAGGGAGTGTGGAGGAAGAGGGCAGACCTCAGGAAAGGTGCAGATATGGGTGCAGAGGGGGAAGAAGGCAGTCAGGTACATTCCCTGATGAGGGAGGGACTGTGAGGAGGAAGAGCGAGACCTTTTAGGAAAGGTGAGATGTGGGTGCAGAGGTGGAAGAAGGCAGTCAGGTACATTTCCTGAATGTGGGGATGAAGAGAATCCCTTTCTGTTTCAAAGATCAATTGTAGGCTTAGGGAGGCTGAGTTGGTGGTGGGGGTGAGGCAGGCGGGGATGACATCCTGAGCTTTCCATGCTCCAGCTAAGAGCATCAGGAGCCAATGAGACCTAAGAGACCCTGGCCAGCATGCCAAGAGAGATGGATGCAACCTTGTTGGTATAGAAACTAGAGTCTGAGTTTCTTGGAGCTAGACATGGAGTCACTTCTAGGAGCCCAGAGTTTTCCATGTGGACCAGCATTATGGGGGAGGAAGGAACCCTATGATCTCTCTGTCCAGGCTGCAGTGTGTCCTCTTTATCATCTGAATTGTTCCCTCTTTGTGAAAGGCCCAAGATGACCGCAAGCCCTGACTGGCCTTCTGTGGGCATAACGGATATGGTGCAGGGTGTCAAGCAGTCTTCAGAACTGTCACTGAGAAAAGCCAGAGGGATTTGCTATCTGGCCTAGTAAGATTTTCTAGACACTTCCAGGCTGGGCTCAGGGAAGACCGTAGAGGTATTAAGTGAAATTTTCTTTGAGGCAGCTACATTCTAAGTGTGGAGCTTGTGGGACAAAGGTCTATGTCAGACCCAGTGTGTCAGTCATTGTGATAGTTTGAATGTAATTAGACCCCATAATCTCATACGGAGTGGCACTATGAGAAAGTGTGGCTTTGTTGGAGTGGGTATGGCCTTGTTGGAGGAAGTGAGTCACTATGGTGGCAGGTTTTGAGGTTTCCTATGCTCAGGATACTGCCCAGTGTCTCAGTCGACTTCCTGTTGCCTTCAAGATGTAGGACACTCAATCACTCCTCCAGCACCACATCTGCCTGCACACCATGCTCCCTGCCATGATGATAATGGACTGAACCTCTGAACCAGTGAGTTAATCCTCTCAATTAAATGTTTTCCTTATAAGAGTTGTTGTGGTCATGGTTTCTCTTCACAGCAGTAGAACCCCTAAGTCAGCCGTGTTTACTCCTGCACCAAGCATATTTGTTAGTGAATAGTTATTTTTAGCTGCCTCAGCTGATAACCACTGACCTTGTTCACAGCTGCTAGGTTACAGCCCAGCATGCTACAACTCTCTCCGATCATGAAAACATGGGTCCACCGATCCTCTCTAAAGAGCTAGTAAAGTTTTGTGACTTCTACCCTCACCCTTGACCCACTGACTGTGCCACACCGAGCACTGAACCTGTGGATTGCTCTAGAAGAGTCAATTAGACTTCTCCCCCATCCCATGCAACAGGAGGACCTGTGTTAAATTCCCAGAACCCATATGAATGCTAGATGTGCTGGAACATGCTTGCAATCCCTGCACTCGGAAGGAGAATGATACTTGGGGTTCACTGACCAGCCAGCCTAGCCTACTTGAGGAGTTCCAAGCCAGTAACACTTCTTGTCTCAAAAGACAAGATGAGAAGCTCATGAATAACAACATCTTAAGTTGACATCTGACCTCCATACCATGGAACACATACCCACAAACAAAAATCATGAAACTGGAGAAATAATCACATTATGAGAGAACTTGCCTTGCATGCCCAACCAGAAACTAATACCTCATGCCATGATATTAAAAGGAGCCATCCAGGTGGTACAGATACTGCAGTCTAGGAAGATAAAAATGGGGCAAATGTGGAAGCATAAGAGCAGTAAGTTTGACCTGCTTTACTTGGGGATCCTAGTGTACAGAAGAAAACAAGTAACAGGTGAGTGGTTACCTGCAGGCAGGAGGAGGAAATAGGATCAGTAGGAGCACAGGGCTCATGGCTAGAAATGCCTTGTTGATCTGCATAGCGGTCACTCAGCATTCATTTTAGAACTGTTAAGTTGTACCTTAGCCCATTGTACTTTTCAATGTTTTGAGGTTTATTTTTATTTTATAATTATGTGTATAAGTGTGTGTGTGTGTGTGTGTGTGTGTCTGTATGTGGGTATTTGCATGTAAGAATCATGACTATGGAGGCCAGAAAAGGGCATCAGATCCCCTGGAGCTGCCATGTGTTCTAATTTTAAAACCTTCTTAGGATAAGTAATCATGGAAGAACTAGGGACATAGCAGCAGTAGAATGTTTGCCTAGTGTGTGCAATGCCCAGCACTGCAGAAAGCAATCAGATAATTAGTCATTGCTTGGGGGAAAGAACTAAAAATTTCTTGGAATTTCTAGTAGTGTTTTTTTTTTAAAATTTTGCCTGTGAGTGTGTAATGTGAGTGAGTGTTTTCATGTGTGTGGACACACATGTGTGTTCAGGAACATACATCCATGTATGTACAAGTGCATGAGGCTAATGTTGGGTTCTTCCATGGATCTCAGCCTGGTTAACTGAGGCACGGTCTTTCAGTTGAAACCAGAGTTCTCTGATGCAGTTACTCTGGCTAGCCACTTGCTCTTCAGATCCCCTTCCCAGTTCTGAATTTACAGGTGGACCACTAGGCATTTATGTGGGTTCTCGGGATCCAAACCCCAACTCTGATGCTTATGTGGGAAGGGCTTTATCCACTGATCCATCTCCCCAACCCCAAGTTTGTTCTGTTTTATTTATTTTTTGATGCATATAGCAAACATATCTTCCATAATTCCGAAGTTTCTAGAACCCTTGAAGATGAAAAACAGTATGTAGAGTATTGAGGTGAAAAGAGTTTGATGAGGAATTACAAAAGTATTACTGCACGAAGGAAACAAATTCTTACACAAGCAAGCAACAATACGTTACATTGTCTGAAAAAAATCCAAAAAAAGAAGTAGAAGTAAAAATTGCATATAGGAAATAGAGTGAGCACAGAAGTCGGTATAACTCAGTCCAGATATTGTGAGCACAGTCAGGAGGCCGATATGAATAGAAGCACTCGGGATTAAAAATCAAGCATATGCCAACTAGCCATAAAGCCAAGAACTTGCTAAGGTGGAAGTTAAGTGAGTGTGAGGGAAGCCGGAAAGAAATTAAAGTAGTAAATCTCTCATTGTTTGATACAGAACACACATACATGCAAAATTTCAAGTAATACTAGCAGCAAAATAACGCAGAGATGCAACCTCTTTGATTCCAAGAACAAGGAGGCCTTAGGCTGCGTTTAGGGAAGAGAGTGAAGAAATGAGTCTGTATTTTTTTTTTTAGTATAACATGAAATTAAGGACAACAAATCTGTCACATACAATAAATATTAATGTTTACTAACATTAGTCAGAAAAATCCAATCATGTTGTTTTAAAATAGATAAGAGCTAAGGTGCAGTTCTGTGCAAGTGAATGTTTGGAACATGGATGAGGCCCAGGGTTCATTGCTAAGCATGAAAGAAAACACAAAAGGCAAAAATCAAAATGACATGGAAAAGTCAGGTATGGCAGCTTACAACCGTTATCCCAGCATCCAGAAGGCTGAGGTGGAGGCGTGCCAGCTCAAAGTCAGCCTGGGCTAACAAAACTAAAAACAACCCAAAAAATGACATGGGAGAAGAAATTTTTAAGATTAAAATAGCAAGTACCATACTGGGGAAATAATTTTTAAGGCGGGGTCTTGGTTCCATTATCACACAGTAAAATTTAAGACAAAATGAAGCATACAATGGAAAGAGAACCTTTGGGATAAAGATTCAGTCCACAATGAGACAGGAGAATCACAAGTTTTGTGTCAAGAAAATTAGGTTCCTGGAGCTGTAATGATTTAGCCCTGAAAGCCTCCTTTCAAGAAGTCCCAGGCTGGGCAGCCAGTGTCCCACACAGCAAGCACCCCGGGCAGGGCGGCCAGTGTCACACACAGCATCCCAGGCTGGGCGGCCAGTGTCCCACATAGCACAGTAGTAGAGTGTTTGGTACCACTAAGCAGTCAGTTACCACTATGTTTGTTGTCCAAGATGATCTACTAGCCCACCGTATCTGTAAGTTCTGCATACAGATTCAACCAACCTCATGCTGAATTAAAAGAATTGGAGCTGGGAAGATGGCACAGAAGAGTGCTTGTTGATCTTATGGAGGACCCAGGTTTGGTTCTCAGAACCGTCATGCAGCTCATACCTGCCTTAACTCCAGCTCCAAGAGATCCAATACCTTCTTTTGGTCTTCCAGGGCACTTGCATATATGTGGTGTACATAAAATCAAGTAGGCACACAGACAAAAAAAGAATTACATAAAAAATGTGCCTCTTGTAGTGACATTTCATTTGTATTTTAATAAGTAAAGCTTGCCTGAAGATCAGAGAGTACAAACAGCCACCCTGGTCAGCCTTACAGACCAGGCAGTGGTGACACAAATCCAGTAGCCACACTAGTTGCCATAGAAACTGGATGGAAGTAGCACACACCTTTAATCCCAGTCCTAGAGAGAGATATAAAATACAAAGAGACAACTCTCAGACAGTCTCTTTCTGAGAATTCCTGGAGGCAGGATCACCAATTCTGACTAGGGTAGAAGTAAGAGCCAGTGGCTGGCTGCTTTGCTTCTCTGATCTTCAGGTTGAACCCCAATATCTGTCTCTGGATTTTTATTAATTGTGATACAGCCTCTACCACCCAAGTCAGCTGTCTTTCTGTGGGTACAGATCCAAAGAAAATAGCACCATCACATCCATCATAACAGACTCCTTCCACCCACATCCATCACAGCGCTATTCACAGTGGCCAACATATGAGCCAACCTAGATGCCCAAGCACAGATGAACGGTTAAAGAAAATGCTACATGCACACACTACGGGGTATTATTCAACCATGAAAAGGAATGGCGACCTATCATCTGCTGCTAAACAGACAGAACTAATGGCATCATGTAAAGTGAAGTAAGCAAGACTCAGCAAGTCCCGCATGTTCTCTCAGGCATCTCATGAGGATATTGTCATCTTTTTCTTCTGTTTTTGTTATTTTGAGACAATGCCTCATATAGCCCAGATTAGTCTCAGTCTCAGGCTGTAGTTGAGATGACCTTGAACTACTGATCCTTCTGCCTGTCTGTCTGTCCAGTGTTGGGATTACAGGCATGCATCAGCACACACCTGGTCTATGTAGTGCTGATGATCAAGCACAGTTTCATGCTTGTTAGGCAAGGACTCTGCCAACCGAGCCACTTCCCCAACCCCTGGTGTCTTTTAAAAAAGACAGAATGCATTCTAGTGACTTTCAGAGGCTGGAATGTGTGACTTGGAGAGGACTAAAAGGAAATAGATATTCAGACATGATTGATACAAGGAGTAAGCTCTGGTTTCCATGGCACCATGAGGAGATGACAGCTTGCAGCAACCTATTCCAAGTTTCACAAGTAGTTGAAAGACGGGGCTAGGAGGCTGCAAACATAAAGTCATGAGAGGATGAAGGCAGTGATTGCCTTTGTTTTGTCATAACTCATGTAGACATGTGTGGGAACCCCGCAGTGAGCCCACAAAGAAGCATGCTAGTGCATGATGACCAAAACTGAAAGGCCTCACAGGAGGGGAACACATCATTTGAAAGCTAGATAGATGAATAAGATTGTTGATAAATTAGTTTTAATTGATAATTTGTGTTTAATTGAAACTTTGTGTTTCGTTTTCACTTTCTGCAAGCTTTTCCCATGTGGTTCATCTGAGAATCAAGGCCAGGGTAACTCTGGCTTCCCTTGCCATTCTATTGGTACCACCTGAATGTGAGGGACTTGGGTGTGGTGGTTGAAGACAGCAGTCATTTTTGATGCTTCAGTCTGAAAATTTGTTCAGGCTAATTCTTCAGCAGACAGGTTGAACACTGGCATGGCAATATCTTTTAGAGTCAGAATTTTACCTCAACAATCCTAACTGTGTCCTGGAACATAGTTCAGGGATCCCTCTTGAAGGGAAAAAATGCTTCTCAGGGACTCAAGGGACAGCCCAGTTGAACTTTGGCACTTTCAGTAAAATATGACTCATAATTCTTAAGTAACTAAAATGCCGGTAGGGTCTGTGAGATGGCTCAGTTGGTAAGGGCACTTGCCACGCAACAAGTGTGATGACCTGAATTCCATCCTTGGTCCCACATGTTGAAAAAAAGAGAACCAACCCCACTAGCTGTTCTCTGACCTAAACATGTGGACGGTGGCACCTATGCATATATACATACACTAACACATGCACTAAAAGCATATGTAATAAAAATTTAAAGGCCAAAACAAGGTATGATGGTTTGTCTGTAATCCCTTTGTTTGGATAGCTGAAGCTGGAGGATTACTATGAATTTGAGATCATCCTGCTGCTGCCCAAGTCAGTGAGTCAGACCAGCCTAGACTATAATGTGGGGGAACTGTGTCTCAAAAACAAAAGCAAACAAATGAATAAAATAATATGACAATTAAAATTTTAAACTGTCTCACACACAATCTGATTTACTGAAATGAGTAATAGAGTCTTGGTGAAAACTAAACACCATTCTGATTTTAACAATGGTGGGCGTGGTGGTTCAAGCCTGCAATCCCATACTTCAGAAAGATTGTTTGAGGCCAACCTGGGCCACACAGTAGTTCTAAGCCAGCAGCAGGTGTGGTCTAGTACTACAAGGTCGCTGTCTCAAAAGCAAAACAATGGGGAAATTGATGCCTCGGGTCATTTCTGTCCTCATTGTCATTTTCTGCACTTGACTTTGACAGTAGCAATACATACTCGGCTCTCAGCATGCCTACAAAACAATGCTAATCACCCCGAACACACAGCCACTTGAAGATAATCAGATATAATTTAAAATTCTGCCACCAAGTCACCCTGGAGTGCCTACATAAACTGGCTGCCGTTTCATTCTACAATAATAAAAATAGTCACTGCTAATGTCTAAGGAGTGTCACTCTGTGTCCTGAGAGTCCCATGTGTTAAAACTCAGCAGTTCTCAGGAAAGCAGCATCATACACTGAGTCTCCTGTTGTCATCATAGAGGCAAATTTACTTGTTCAAATTCTCACAGCTAGTAAATTCAACTGCCAGGTAGTTGAGTCCCACATCATCATCCGACCCACTTGCCTGCATGTGAGGTACTCAATGAGAGTCAATCCATCCCCAGTAATGGAAGTCAGTCCAGTTATTTGAAAATCAACAGGTACAACTTCTACATCACAGTTTTGCTTTGTCAGTTGCTACTAATATATGGCTTCACGCTGGCTCATGGAAAGGTGCATTTGGCATGACCCTCTCATTCCTTACCATGGCAGTCATCATCAGGAGCTGTTCCTCTGAGCCTGGCCGACCTATGTATGGCCTGTACAGACCAGCCTCTTTCTCCCTGTACATTCTATTCAAGTGCCCTCCCTTCACCTATGCTGTGACTGATTCAACCAAAGCCTGGCCCCAAGACAATCTGGAACTCATTTCTCATTACAAATTAGCTAAGATTACCACTAGGATAAAGTGATTCATTTTAGAGAATACATAGGTCCCTGGAAATGTATATAACCTCAGAATACCAGAAGTCAGTCCAAGTTCTCCCTGTGCCTGCCAAGGAGAGAATGGAGCACCTCGCCCCACATGCTATGTCTGGGAATGGGTCCTTCCTGGTCCTAGAATACAGAATGACTCTGTTCCCCTGCTCCTCTTAAGAAATTCTCCTGTTTCATACTCTGGGGGAGCAGTGTTTTGTGTTTATCCAGGACAATGTAATCATGCATTTGAGACATGCTTTTGTGATTATGCTTTCTTGCATATGTCCTGAAATGTTATCAGGATGGAGTCCATGACCATCTATGTCACCAAATCAGGGGTCTAGTAGGTTCTTATGTTCACTGAATAAATAATGAGTGAATATGTTTACAAATAAAACACAGACATGTGGGTGGTCAACTACCTTCCCCGAGTTCCTGGAAGTTTCCTCAGCAGCTGCCTTTAATTCTATCTTGCTTCCTTTTTCCTATGCTAGGCTACTTTGTTATGTTTTCTGAATCCCTGTAAACTGTCTAAAATCCCTTGTGAAACAAGGTAGGAGTTAAATAAATATATTATTCAATGTCACATATATATTTAAACCTTAACATAAATCCTCTGCCAACACACACACACACACACACACACACACACACACACACACAAAAAAAAAAAACCATCTGTACACTTTAAAAATAGCTGTGGCTTATCTGAGCCTCATGGTGCAAGCCTGTCATCCCATCACTCGGAAAACTGAGGCAAAAGGGTGGTGAGTTTGAGTCCAGCCTGCGATTCATATTGAGAATTTATCCAAAAAATATTTTTTAAGGATCTGAGCTTTGCTATCTCCAACAATATAGTAATGTGTAAAGTGAGCTCTACCCCAGACCCAGGACCCACGAGCATAACACCATCCATACATGGTTCAGTAATACATATGGGACAAACCCACTTCTAATCATCCTGGGTGATTTGATGGACAAGAACATGGGGCTTGCAGTGAAACTGTTGTAGATTTTGGATCAAAGAACAATTAATCTGTGGGCTTTCAAAATGTATGGTGCCATCTTCACAGTGAAGAGCTTTTGCACTACTTGTACCCTAGGGTAGGGAAGAGAGGGTGCTAGGCAGAGAGAGGCGTCTGTCCACTTTACATAATGAAGGACAGAAGGCTGGGGGTGTAGCTCAGTGGTAGAGCATTGCTTACTGTGCCCAGGGGTTCCATCCCCAGCACCATAAAATAATGTTTTGAAAAAAAAAAACCTATTCAATAGTCCACCCCCTAGCCCCAGCTATAATTTCTGACATGTAATCCTTGTGCCAGTAGGGAGGGGTGTTGCAAGTCTGACATGTTGGCTGCTTTCTATGGCCATAAGTCATTTAAAGCACCTTTGCTCTGAGTGTTGGGCAGGCATTCTCTCCATAAGGGAAACATAACTTTTAAATACCATTTGTGCAAATACCACTCAAAGCACAAGTTAGGCACATGAGAGCCCCAACCGGCTCCAATGCAGTGAAAGGAGCTGAGCCACTGTCTCCCTGTCCCTTTGCTCTAACAAGGATGGAGAACCATCTTTCTTTGCCTGTAGTCAAAAATCTCCACACAGGAATCTAAGATTTGGTTTCTATTATTTATAAGCTCATTTGAGACACTCAGCTCTTCATGACAAACTGCTAGAGGAGGAGTGGGCATGAAGAGAAGGGTGGTAATGATTTGTGTCATAAAGACAATTTTTAAAAGAATTTGACAGAGTGTGGGCTGTGACTTGCTTTTTCTGTTTGTCTATCCACTTCTGACAGGGGATGGTGAGTAAGGGTAGAAAAGGGAGAGAGCCTGAAAAGCCAGACAATAGGCCAGTTGCAGGCCTCACTGGCATCCTAAAGCAGTCTCTGCCCTACCCTGCCCTCCCTTCCCCCAACACCTGTCAGGCTGTGGTTGTGATTTCAAAACAAGTAACGACTGGCCCCTGGACCCAGAGTGGCCTTTTCTGTTTCTCCCTGGGGTGCAGAAGAGGAGGAAACAGAGAGAAAGGAAAGGTGGGCGCTAAAGATGAACTAGCTGGTAGCACCTTTGTAGGGACAGTGGCCTCCCGTACTCCACCCCTAAAGCTTTGGGACAACATAAAAACCCAAACCCTAAGCGTCCAGGTGTCAGTCTCCCATCCTCTGCATCTGCTCTGCCAGTCCCATTGCATGCATGCACGCAGGCAGGCAGGCAGGCAGGCGCATCTTGTGAATCTGGACCCCAGTGCCCTCAGCTGAGCAGGCGCGCATCCTCCCTGAATCCGGTAGGGCGGCGGCCCGGGAGGCCCTCGGAGAAGGCTATACCAACAGGCATCACGGATCCAGGAATACCCTATGTCCGTATGCAGGTCTATCTCAGAGCTGTGTGACAGATCCGCAGAGCGGCAGGTGTACCCAGCCGCCTGCTCCTGCGCGGGCGCAGCCACTCCCCGGCTGCGGCGGAGCTCACCGTCATTCTGTGGCTCCAGCATCCTGGGGATCCGCCCGCCGTGGTGCCCACCCTGCTCCTTCTTTGATGCCCTACCTCACACGCGGCAGCCTCGCATCCATCCCCAGCTGCCCTCAGCACTGCTGTGCGGCGTTCCTAGGCTCTGAGACTCGCTTCCCTCGCGCACAGCTACTCGGCTGCTTGGCTCTTCCTGCGCATCCTGCAGCTCCGGACAAAGGCCCTAGATCCGCGTCCCCGTGGCCAGCGCTGCAGTCAGAGTCAAGTCCAGAGCCCGCAGGAGGCTGGAAGAAGTGCGAGCTCCCAGCAGTGCGCGCTGACAAAGGGCTGGATGAGCGCGCAGCGCCCCCTCCAGAGCCCGGCTGACTGCAGCGTCCCCGCCCGCCCGCGCCTTGCAGCATCCTGGGCTCAAAGCAGAACCAGCCACTCTGGAGAAACCCCAAACAAGCCACGTTTATCTCACACTCGGGGTATATTTTATTTTTATTTAGGGTCTCAGAAGGACAACTTGCCTTCGGAAAATAACTTTCAGTGTTGCTAGCTAGTGACAACTGGAACACTGAATTTCTAACCAGATTATCCCGGATTTTAATTCTGACCCCATCTTCAACTAGGCTGGGGGCTCACTCCTACAACATGCACTTCTTCTACCTCCTCTGGCCCCTTGCATGCCTCCCTATCTCCTCCCTGGAGAGACCCTAGAGGCTAAGTGGGAAGCCACCTTTAGACCTGCCACTTCCCAGCATTGTGACCTTGAGGACCCCACCCAACTCTGTGAGCCTGTGGGCTGCTAGAAAGTGACCCCAATGTAAGGTATTTGTCACCTAGGCCTTTTCTAATACTTGTAGCAGGATTGGAAAGTAGGATGTCACAGGCAGTTGGGGTCTTACACCTCCATCCTGCTTCCTCCCAAACCCCCTAAATGCTATTCACTTCCAAAGCTTTTAGAAACGTGCCTATCAAAATGATCAGTTTCCAGAAAAGCCTCTGGCCACTGATGTCAAACTAGACTGGGTCAACCCCTCGCTTCTGAAACTCCCAACAGCAACCCTCAGGATCCCTGCAGAGTTAGGCAGTGCCCAGGAATGGGCATTTGTGTACATGTTGGGGGTGGGGACGTGCAGGTGCACATGGGAAGATGCATTATGAAGGCTGGAAGTTAGCCTCAGGTGGTTTCTATCATAGTCCACCTTATTTTACAGCATCTTTCATTGGATTTGGTTTTTCTTAATTTTTTTTTTTTGGGTTTTCGAGACAGGGTTTCTCTATGGCTTTGGAGCCTGCACTGGAACTAGCTCTTGTAGACCAGGCTGGTCTCGAACTCACAAAGATCTGCCTGCCTCTGCCTCCCGAGTGCTGGGATTAAAGGCGTGCGCCACCACTGTCAGGCTTTCATTGGATTTGGAAGTTTCTGTCTTGGCAAGGCTGACTGGCCAACCAGTAGCACAAACATGGGAACACATGGTGTCGTGTTTGTCTTTTACTTCAACGTGGGGGATCAGGACTCAGGTTCTCATGCTTGCTCAGTAAACATCCTACCGGCCCATTCCCACTGTACTACTGAGCATGCTAGCTTGACATAGTCTAGAGCACTGTTTCTCAACCTTCCGGATGCTGCGACCTTTTAATACAGTTCCTCACGTTATGGTGACCTCCACAACCATAACATTTCATTTTTCATATTTCATTTCTACCTCATAACTATAGTTTGTTACTGTTATGGATAGTAATAACAATTATCCGATATGCAGTATATCTGACATGCAACCCCCATGTTGAGAACTACTTTTCCAGAGTCATTTGAGGGAAAAAAATACTCAACTGACGAACTGCCCAGATCAAGCGGTCTGTGGGCATGTTTATGGGGTGATTTTCTTGGATGTTAATTGGTGTAGGAAGGCTCAGCCCACTCTAGGCAACACAATTCCCTTGCCAGGGGGTCCTGGATTATATAAGAAAGCTAGCTGGCTGAATGAACCAGCCAGCAATATTTCTCCATGATTTCTCCTTCAGGTTCTTGCTTGAGTTCCTCTCCTGGCTTCTCTCAATAGATTGTGACCTGAAAGTGAAGGCCAAATGAATCCTTTCCTCCAAGTTGCTTTTGGTCATGGTGCATGTCATAGCAATACAATGAAACTAGAGCATTTACCAAGCTATCTCCCTCAATCACAAGAACTTTAAACAAGTACTCTGATGATTCCCTTGCATGCAGGCATATGAGAATGGACATTCTAGGGCTAGGGCTGTAGTCCAGTGGCAGAGCGCTTGCTTGGGACACATGAGGTTCCAATACTTGTCAATACAGAGGTAGAGCTGGAGGTGACTGAGGCAATGTGGAAAGACCCACGAGAACCCCCAGAACAACCTTCAGGCATGTGGTTCAGATGTCAGGATAACTGTTTCTCTACAGTTCTCCCTAAACCCACACACCATGCCTCTGGTTCCCACACCTCCTCCACCTCCACAGCTTCTCATACATTTCCATGTTGATTTCTCTCTGCACTGAATCCAAACAACAGAAGAAGCCACAAGGGTGAGCTCTCCCCTCTCTGGTACGTATGTCCAAAGCTCTACCTCCAGGGAAGTATGAAGTAACATGCCCCATCAGAACTCCAGGGAGTCTGGAAGCACCTTTATAGAATCCCATGAAATGAACAGATTCTCAACAGGGAACAGGGACCATTTCCTAACCCCTCCCAGCCATCTCTGTTTCATCAAAATATCTCTTTTTAGGACACGAGTTTTCTCAACAGCAGGCCCTCCTGGCTCCCAGCACTGTCTGAAGGATCGCCTCTTTGCTGAAGAAACTGAGGCAGAGTAGACAGGTAACTTAGCCAAGACCACACAGCTAGTACAAGACAGAGCCAGAATTTTAAACCAAGCACACTGCCCCAGAGTTTGTGATGGCCTCTACTTCCCAAAGGAACAACAGGCTTTCTGAAACTGAACTAGAAGCTGGCCATCGTAGATTATGTCTATAACCCAAAGCAGTTAAGAGGCAGAGGCAGGAGAATTACTGAAAGTTTGAAGTCACAAATTTGAAACTGGCCTGAGCTCCATATGAAGTTCAAGGCCACACAGTGAGACCCTGCACCCTCTCCCAAAGGCAGAATTGGAACAACGTGATGACTGCTCTCCCCCACTCACAGAAAGAGACCCTCCTTCCCAAGCCATCACAGCATTTTCAAAGCAGGAAATAAAATGGGTCCCTCCTCTCCTAAGACTTCAGGACTTGTTCAAATGTATGACAGGAAGCAGGAATTGCTTCAATTTTGCATCAGCAGTCAGAAATCGCTACTGATGTTGCAGGCATTTTCAATTCCAAAGTCGTGTTGAAACCCAATCACATAGAAGTGTTGTTGGTGCCAGCTGTCACAGAAGCACCCTGAGTGCCCAACATGCCTGGCCCTTTTTGACCAGGGACAAAAGAGCTCTGGACACCCTAGGTCAGACCTGGAGGCAAGATGAACTTTAAAGTTTGATGTCTGACATACTTTAATTCAGATAATTTCTCAGCTCCAAGTCTTTTTAATGTCTGTCAACAGTAGCCTTAGGGAGAGGAAATGGCAGTGCAGCAGGCACACAGCACTTCAATATGTAGCTTCTAAGATGGTCTCAAGAATCCCTATCCTCCTGGGATTCCTCCCTGAGTTGCAGCAGGACCAAACACCTTGACCAAGCTTACAGTCCATCAGCCAGAGAAGTCAAGGCAGGTACCTGAAGGCAGGATGCAACTCTGAAGGCAGAGTCCAGTGCAAGGTCATGGATGAGTACTGCTTACTGGCTTGCTCTTCATGGCTTACTCAACCTTTCTTACACCACTCAGGACCACCTTCCAGAGGTGAGTCCTCCCACGTCACTCATTAATCAGGAAAATGGCCCACATGCCAATCTGGTGGGGACATTTTCTCAACTGAGGGTCCTTCGTCCCAAGTGACTCTAGCTTGTATCAAGTTGACAAAATACCAACCAACCCAGACACCATCTGTGGTTCCAGACAGAGTCTTCTCCTGTGGTACTCTCTTGGTTGCCTTCCTAGCATGTGATTTTGTTAGGTAAACATATTGGGAAGGCCTGCATGGCAGAAAACTGAGGGTAACACCAGCTGCAAGAAGCAGACTCTTGGTCCAAAAGCCCTAGAGGAAATGAATTCTGCCAACAACCATGTGTGTATAAAGGCAGACCCTTCCACACTGGAGCCTTCATATGAGACCCAGAGGCAGAAGACCAGGTGAGACCACATTCACACTCAACTTCCAACCCTCAGAAACCATGAGGAATTTAATGTGCCGCTCTAAGTGTGACACTTTGTCACTCACATGAGAACAGATAACCACTGCAGAGTCCACATGTACTGCCCCCCAACTTGGTGTCTCGAAGCCTTCTTCAGGACATGATGGAGGGGGTCAGCTCCCTGAGATCAGCCCCTCACTCCTGAGTATTGGAAAGACCCCAAGAGGCACCTTCTACACTCTGTCAGCCATCTGCTCCACAGTTGTCACCCACTTGGCACCAATCTCTCAGGGCTTGCTTCTCTTCTTCCCCTGTGGGGGCTTCCTGAGCTTGTCTCAGCTTACGCTCACATACAACCATATACTGCTAAAGCAATTTGTTGCTATATACCAAAATTGAAGGCAGGCATTTCCCTGAGATATAATTTCCATAATTTTGTAGGCCAAGTCTGAATGTGATTTGGAGGCCTGTATGCTATAAGATTCTTAACTAGTCACTAATAACAAATAATGGCAGGACAGCTACCACACCACCATTGATGCAATGCCAACCTTAGCACAGCAAAAAACGCTAGACCAGAAACTGTTTAAATAAATCTCTCCCAAACCTTGAAATGATCTAATTCCTGCTCAGACTAGATACATGGCTTCTCAAGGCTCATGCCCAATCTCCATCAATAAACAGGTCACGTTAGTCACCAGGGAACCTACTCTGCTTGCCTCAGCAATTGGTCATGGGTTTCATTCTGATCCTGCTTCCCAGGAATGTTGATAGGCTTGCACAGCCCATTCTGATCCCCTCTCTAAATCCTCCCAAATGCCATCTCTGCCAGCCGCAGGAATTCCACTCACCAGATCCTCTCTGAAAGCAAAAGGAGGAGTGCTACCTGTGCAAAGCAAAGCTGGCAAGGCCACAACCTACCTCCTGAACCTCTGAAAGGATACTTCAGTCTAGAGGTCCTTGATAACTGCCAGCAAGTGTGTTCAGCCAGGTACCCAGGGAATATTCTCGAACCCTATACAGTCATCCCTCTAGGTAACCTGGGCTGAAACCTAAAAATCCTGTAGTCAAATAATAGCTAGCTCAAAGGGGCTGGGGAGGTGACCCAGTGAGGAAGAGTGCTTGCTTTGTAAAAGGAGAACTTGATTTAGAGTCCCTGCACTCCCATACCCAGCATTAGTGGGTGGAGACAGGCACACTGATGAGCGCTCACAGAACAGTGCCTGCCTATCGTGCAAAAAGTTCTGAGTTTGAGCTCTGGTGTCACACAAGCTGGATGTGGTGGCATATTCTGCAATGCCAGTACTGAGGTAATGAAGGAAGGCTATCAGAAGTTCAAGGCCAACCTGGGCTACCTGAGATCCTGTCTAAAAACAACCAAGCAAACAACTCTTTTTAAGTTTCAGTGCATACGAAATCCTTAATTAAATTAATGGAATCCTAGAATGCAGAAATAGTGCTACTTACAACCCAACTCAGAAGTCATCCCTGGCAGTTGCCACATGCTCAGTGAGTCAAAATCTCAAATATGCACTATGCTCTTTATTACCAGAAGTGCCATGCTCTTGGTTGGCTAAAAATACCAAACAGTGCTAGGTATGATGGCATGCATCTGAAATCACAGAACTCAAGAGGCTGCAACTGGAGGATCATAAATCTGAGGCCAGCCTGAGCTACACTACAAGACCTTACCTCAAACAAAGCAAAAACCAACCAACAAAACAAATGAAAAACCCAGAAAAAATAAATATTTTTCCTTTTTCTGAAACAAATTCAGTACTTGTTGTCCTTGGAAAATAAGGACCTCAGCCATATACATTTGCTGAAGTGCTGCTGAGCCCAAGCTGCTCCACCACTACCCAGACTCCTGTCTGACCCAGGCTCAACAGACTGGAAAAATGGTGTGAAAATGTCAGAATGACCCCCACCTCACAAGGGCCAATGAGGACTTGAACATGAGTTCATTGTACCTGGGGAGCATTGTGCTTGTTAGCTTAGGTAGGTAGGGAAAATCTAGCAGGGGGTAGGAGTTCCTCTGTCAGGCTCAACCTTGCCCATCCATTCATTCAGGAAAACAGGAATTGTCATCTATCATGGACTTGCAAGAGGGTTTTGTTTTTTATTGTCTGTGTATGAGTGCTTGCCTGA
The DNA here is from genome assembly GCA_028555095.1 of Dicrostonyx torquatus. Lineage (NCBI taxonomy): Eukaryota > Metazoa > Chordata > Mammalia > Rodentia > Cricetidae > Dicrostonyx > Dicrostonyx torquatus. The sequence continues at coordinate 1,753,390 of JAQHUG010000047.1, read as the reverse complement.
GTGTTATGTATGTGTATTGTGTGCATGCAGTGCCTGTGGAGACCATAAGAAGGCATCAGATCCCCCGGAATGGAGTTACCTGCGGTTGTGAATCACCACATGGGTGGTGGGAATTGAACCCAGGTCCTTTGGAAGAGCAGCCAGTGCTATAACCACTGAACAACTTCTCTAGCTCCATGAGAAAGTTTTTATTTCAAGTGGCCATACTGGGACCATCAAGGCTAAGCATGGAGTCAGGAAGTCTTTAGAAAGCCAATCAGCTGGGTAGATGGCTTTCTAAGGCCTTGGACACCTTTAGAACAGAGCACTGGCTCTTCCTACAGAGCTGAACTTCCTATGGTTTGATGGAGCAAACAAAGACCATCTAAATGAACACTAACCTGCCAAGTACTGTGCTAGACACACTACATCACCTGAATCCTCCTGTTAGTCTATATACAAGATAGGTACAATTATTCCCATTCTACATGTAGAATAACCAGAGACCCAAGGTTCAGTAGTTTGTGCAAGGTCATGTAGCTAGCAAATGGCAAAACAAATGTTTGAATGTTAGCAATCTGCCTCTAGGCTTACTTTCAACTGCTTCCCATGACAGCCCACCACCTGTGCACCCCTGCATGTCAGTGAGCAAGCAGCATGTTGGTGACAGTAGGCTTGGCTCAATGTCAAACCTTTCTTATTTCGGTAATATTTGCTATATCACATGGATTAGATGGTCTATAAGACAGACAAAAACTGGTCCCTTGAACTTAGAGAAGTCACACTTATTACTTAGAAAATGTGACCTTATAGCCCCCCCGCAAACAAAACAAAAACAACCAACCAATATCACCTAAGGGGCATGGCAAACTATATATTTCTTTTTCTGGAGATCAGAAGAATCCAGAAAGCCTTTTGTTGTGTTAAACAAGGGCATGAAAGAAATAAGCTACAGGGTCTAGAGAAGCATCTCAGCAGTTAGAAAAAAATTACTGTTCTTACAGAGGTCCCAAGTTCAGATTTCGGCCCTCACTTTGGGCAGCTAACCACCACCACCACAACCACCACCACCACCACCACCACCACCACTGTAATTCTAGCTTGAGGATATCTGGCACCCTCTTCTGGTCTCTGTGCGTACTGTACATACACACACACAAACACACACCCCTTTAACAAAAGAAGGAACAAACCTTCTTTTGTGGGCTGTGTAACTCTGGAGTAAGACCCTCTCCCCATGTGTCTACTGATTAAATGGGAACACAATCATCTCCAGACAAGCAAATTTCTTCCCAGATCATCTCATTTTAATCATGTTTTACATGGAAAATCACCATCTCAGTAAATATTTTTGAGCTTTTCAACTTATACATGACTATTTTAGCAGGAATTTTTCATCAGACTCTTGATGTATGAAGTATCTACTTGTCACTGGGGCCGTGCTCTGATGATAGGTGTACAATGGCCCACTATGGCCACCATATGCCCAAGGCCCCTCTTCTTCTTTCTTCAAGTCACTTGCACAGCTGGTAGACTGGGTAGCTTTTCCCAAGAGCTCTCTAGCCGAGGACACATGAGGGTCAGAGGGTCTGCTACTGTGGGTCTGCTCCTCGGGGCCTTGTTTCTAGAGACCATAGTAATTGTCAAACAGTATAGCATGCCAGTCATTCACTTTAAGATTTAAACCAACACATCCGAAACTCCTAAATCTGAAGGTTTCACTTCATGGATACGCAGGGAAGAGGCCCAAAGGGCCACACTGCTCTCTAACCTCCTGTGCTGTGCAATGGTAAAGTGCATTTAGCACATGTATGAACAGAGCCCGTAGTTTGTAAGGAATGCAGCACTTCAGTTATGCAATTAACACACAAGGGAGAAATAGTCATGGTAGCCTGTGCCTGCTATCCTGGCATGCCAGAGGCTGAGGCTAGCCTGCCTCAAAAACAAAACAGAAAACAAAAAAAAATCCCACACCAGTAAAAATTCAGATAGCCACCTGTGTGTTCCTGTCTTAGGGTTTCTGTTGCTATGCGATAAAACGTAATCAAAGGCAACTTGGGGAGGAAGAGAGTCTCTAAATCTCAGGTCACACTCCATCAGCGAGGGAAGTCAGGGCAGGAACCGAAGCAGGAGCCATGGAGGATCATTGCTTAACTCGCTCAGCCTGCTTTCTGACATACCCTGGAAACCCTTGCCTGGACAGGGGCACTGCCCACAGTGGGTTGATTAATCAACCATACCACATCAGTGTTCAATCAAGAAAATGCCTTCACAGACTTGCCTGCTGTCTGATATTATGGAAGGATTTTCTGAAGTGAGAATCCCTTTTCTCAGAGGAGTCCAGCTTGTGTCATTAGAAAAAAAGCCAACAGCACACTGCACAAACACTGTCCGTGTGCTTCAGCCTGTTACTCTGACCAACGGAATAACCCATTTCTGTGGTATCAAAGGGTCTTCCTTCCCAGCAGACACATGAGTAGGACATGTAGACCCCAAACAAAATCCCCCAAAACCTTCTAATCCTACTATATTTAAGTTTCTAGAATGTTTCTCCCATCTATGTGCCTCTCCTCTTCTGCACTTAGAAAAGGCTTCCACTTGATCTGTTTGCTTTCTTTATTCTGATGACCCCTTCTTTCTATCCTCAAACTACCAGGATAGATGGACTTGAAGTTTGCTTGAACTGAAATACATACTTACACTGCCCCCCCCGGCCCCACCACAAGCTGACTTCCAACTCACTTCCTTTTCCCCTTCCCGGCTTCTCCCCACCTTAGCCTTTCCCGCTCCACCCTCACTTTCTAAGAGTCTCTCCTCAGCTGTGTGACCTCCGTTTTGTGCTCCTGGGTCCTTTTCCTCTTGCTAATAGCATCACTTTAGGCCTAAGTGTAAAGCCCTTTGCCTCAGAATTATCTCACCTCCCTGGTGTCAGGTCCACTTTTCAGGACACAAGTGAGGCAGAACCACCTCCTGCCTACAGGGACCTTCTGAGCTGACTGAGAATTCTGATATTAGTGACACTCTGGTGCCTTGTGGTTTATAAAGCATGGTCAGCAGATAGTCACATAGCCCTTTCTGTCCTGTCTAGTGGCTAGTCTGGGAAACAGCCACCACAAAGAGCTTTGATGGAGACTCTCCTGGTGCTCCAGCTATCAGAACACTAAAGATCCAACAGTCAGCAGGCAGGTGTCCTAGACGACAGTGCCAGGTAGGCTATAGGTAGATGACCATGCCAGGGTTCAAAGCCAGTCATGACACTTATCTAAATGGCCATGCTCTATGTTTTGATTTCCTCCAAGTGGGTTTCAATAAAACAAATGTCAACTGTTTTCTGCAAGTTTCCTAGCATGGCACCTGGCCTGTAGAAATGGCTCAAAAAATGGTGGCCACTACTGTTCTAAATTACTTTTACTGGAGACAAGGTCTCCTTCTGTAGTATATAAAGGCTTTGAACTCACAGCAGTCCTCCTGCCTCAGTCTCCCAGACATAAGACCCTCCACACCCAGGTTTATTTCAAAATTTTAAACATTCATACCTCTGAGGCCTTTGCTTCTCCCAGAACACAGCCGAGCACCCGTATGTATTCCGTCGCACCTTTCAGAATGTCAACTTTGCTGGGCTTCCGGCTCTGTGGCAGAAACGGCACCATGGCCTTCAGCTTGGCAAAGCCACGGTTGAGATTTTTTATCTAGAAAGCAAAAAGTCACAGTGATACACTGATATATTATCTTGCATAGACATTTCCCCACAGAAGAGGGCTTTGAGTGTGACCTCCCACTATGCTCTAAATGAAAGTTAAAAAGTATGGTGACCTTGAAATCACAACAAGGTTAACTTTCTAGGGACTCCTGGCAAAAGCATCCTTCCCCAACTTCGGTGACATCTTCTGCCTCCCATGGTCCTTTCTCTACTGCGTTTCCAGATGTTCATTTCTGAAGGGCTTGGCTGAGAAGTTTAGGAATAAGTAGTAGGCCTAAAGGTGAGCTTCACTCTCCCTCCGGTTCCTGCTCCAGGGTCCCCTTTGCCACTGTCAAACCCAAAGCAAAGGGGACCAAGCCTTGATTTCTGCGGGCAAAGCTTTGCCTGAGATACTAGAATCTACCAGCAGATGCCGCTCTAAACACAGTTTCGAGCAGCTTAAGATACTACACTTTTTTCTTTACTTCTTATGGGGGGTGGTGCCAGGGAGATGGTTCTGTGGGTAAAAGCTCTTGCCACAAAATCTGGCAGCCTAAATTTGATCCCCAAATCCCATATGAAGATCGAAGGAGAGAACCCACTCCATGAAGCTGTACTCTGACCTCCACACTTCACACACGCATTACCCCATAACAACAAACACAAACAAAAACACCTTAAAGGAGCCTGCACGAGGGCCAGAAAGACAGTTCAGAGATTAAGAGCATGTGTTGCTCTCGCAGACCTGAGAGTTCAGTTTCCAATGCCAACATCAGTCGCCTCACCACTGTTTATTGCTCCAGCTCCAGGACCCTCTCCCTGTCCCTATACTCAGGTGCACGTACACATAATTGAATAAATTTTTTTTAAAAAAAAACAACCCAGTAACTTGGACTGGAGAGATGGCTTAGCAGTTAAGAGCACTTGCTCTTGCAAAATTCCCCACAACCACATGACAACTCACAACTGTCTGTAGTTCTCGTTCCAAGAAACCCAACCCCCTCCTTTCTGACGTCCTTGGGCATCAGGTACACAGACAATGCATATACACGTATGCAGGCAAAACGCTCACACAAGATATAAACAGATGAATTTTACATTTTTAAAAAAGGAATAATAGTAACTTCCTCGGGAGGCCCCCACCCACCCTTTATTTGAGGCAGGTTAAAGGACTCAAACGACCCCATTAGCACCCAAGCTGCACCTCCAGATGTGAGGCAGGGTTTCCGATGCACCCTTTGTAAAGCAGCTGTCCTGGTGCCGGCTCTGAAATTGGCAAGGGGCTCCCTCTGCTCCCTCGCCATCCAGGAGGGTTAGCGGGTGAGGTAGCCACTCCCTCGACCCTTAACAGCGCAGCTGCATGCAGGCCCCTGGGGACCCGGGTCAAGCCTCGCTGAGGCGAAGTCACCCAGGAGGGCTGCAAGGGACTGCACAGGTGCTGGGTGTGGAACACCACCAGCACGATGGCAGGAGTAAGGTGGCCCCGGCCCCTCACCCGCTCGCGCTCTTTGGCGTTGGCCACGCGCCTGCGCTCCAGCACCAGATGCAGGTCGTCTGTGGTGGAGTAGCCGCCTGAGGGCAGCCGCTTGAGCCTACAGATGGCGGCGAGCCTGGGCAGGGGGCCCAGCTGTGCCTGCTGCAGCTCCTCGAGCACCTCAGGCTGCGGAACAACCAGCAAGGGCTCTGGGGACGCAGGTGATGCGTCCATGGTGGCACTTCGAGGCCACGGGCTGCTGAGGGCCTTGCAGCAGCTGTGCCTCAGGTGCTCCAAGCTTCGGAGGGCGGGGCACGCGGAGAGCACGAGGTGAGGGTGGAGCGGGCGCGCAAAGGCCCATGGGCCAAAGCCTACCCTGGGACTCTTCACACCTGGGTGTGCGGGGCGGGTTGTGGTGGGGGCGGAGCCTCGGATGGGCGGGGCTTGTAGAGGGCCTGAGCCAGAGAGAGCTTGAGGAAGAAGGAGGGGCGACATGCTCCAGTTAGGGTCAAAGGCTTTACACCTGTAGCACCTCATTGGCGCTGCACAAAGAGGGGCCGGGGTGGGGCTGCGGGGACCAGCTGGAGAGTGAAGAGCCCCTTGAGCGGCCATGGTGAAAGGGGTCTTACCTTTGCCCACAAGAAAAGGACCGGGCTGGCATATAGAAACGTGATGGCTCCGAATTCCCTCCTTGAAACCCATTTGGTGGAAGGCAAGAATTGACTCCCAAGAATCCGCTGACTTCTACTCACGTGCTGTGGCACCCCCACATATACATGCATAGGCAAAATAAATAATGAAGGGGAAAAAGGCCTTATACCTGCCATACCTCGAGCTCCGGGTGCGTATGTGGAAGAGCAAGGGTAACAGAACCATGGTCTATGTACTTATGCCTGGTTCACTAGTGAACACGAGGCTCAGGAAGGAGTGGATTTGTGGGGGACACCAGGAAGGGCATCGTGATGGGTCAGCTCTGGGTGGGTCCGCAGAGATTTCTGATCCAAAAGCTTGACACCTGTGTGGAGGCCTTGACATCTGGGGCCAGGTGGAGGAGTGTCAGCCTCAACCAGATCGTGGTAACCTTAACCCGTCTCACCTGGGTTGCCCAAGGACCAGGCAAGGACCTGAGAGGCACAGAGCGTGCTCAGAACTCTCATAGAAGTCTGCCATCCAAACTGCTCTCAGTGTGTAAAATAAATAAAAGAGTGTTAATTAAATAAAAAGTTGATTTAAAAAAAAGAGAGAGAGATCTTACACCTTTAATGCCTGAGGTCCTGGACTCCAGGGCAGGGAGAACAGAAGGGTGGGGCCATGAAAAGTTTTTGATCAACAGGTTCTACATTTTCTCCACCTCCTCCGCATGCAGTGTGAAGGCACGGGACCAGGCCGCTCTGTGGAGGGACTCCTGCATGCCAGGCTCTGGTGGGGATGAGTGGAAGTCCATGGTCAAGAGACTGACGATAGTCCTGAGGGTGCAGAGTAGGAAAAATACTGTCCTGTCTGCCTGCACTGCCCAAAGTGCTGTGACCCTGGGCAGCCTGACTCCCCGGAGAGAGGGCGCCCTCTGATACCGTCAGGTGTCGATTGTGAACACTGGGTCACAACACTAGTGAGTTTGGTTCTTTCACACATGCATACTGAGGTGCCTGTGCCCAAGTTGCCGTTCTGTGAAACCAAAAATTTAAAACAAAGTTGCCAAAAGGTAGCACAGACAAAATGCTTGCCCAGCAGTTGGTGAAGTACTGGGTTCCAGGCCCCACCCTAACTACCAGGCTTCAAAGTTCCCAGCACAACAGCAAAGAGCCCTGAGTCCCACAGGAAGATCCCTTCGTCCAGGCTTCACACTTGGTAGTTGCTGCAACTTCTTTCTCCTTCCGTCTTACCACTTACATTATTTTTCCAAGCTATTTTAACTATTTTATTTGTTTATTTTGTTTTGTATTTGAGATTTCAGCATGCACTGCATAGAATAGGTCTGAATTTCTAGGCACAAGTCATCCTCCTGCCTCAGGCTCTAGTGTACTGGAGTCACAGACAGGTCAACCCACACCTCTGGAGAAAGTAATAAAAAATGAGATAAAATTAGGAAAGCTGTTCACTTGGGGAGTGATAAGGAAGGCAGTAAAGGGTCGACCTTCTGCCCTCCCTGGCTCCCTTTCTGCACCTTCACCACGTGCAAGCTGGGGTCATTGTCTTGGCCACACCACCAGCAGGCTTCACAGTGGTCAAAAGTGTATCTCCAGCAGAGACAGAGAAGGGGAACAGACACACAGGCGCTGGCCACGGTTCCTTCCTAGGGAACAGCCAGAGATCATTTCCTCACAAGAACCCTCAGGACAGACCCTTCCTGTTCTCCATGTGGTCCTTCAGAGTCACGAGTCACAAGACAATGCCAGTGCAGAGCCCCGTGTGTGTTTTGGCCATAGAGGAGCTGCCACTCAGGCAGGACTGTCTTCTATAATTTCCAAAGGACTATTTCATAGGCTAGGGTCACTATGGAATGTGCTTACAATCTTTCAATTGTAAACAAACTTTCTTCTGTTCACTTATGACTTTTACCTTTCCAATTAGCAACATACTGATATCGATCTGTTTTTTATTATGGGAGGATTTTCATGATTATAAAGAGATGTGGATTTAAAATCGACTAAAATATGTCTATTACCCAAAAGCTTACCTAACAGCCATCTGCCCACCCATTCACCCATTTTTTAAAAATAACACTGAGCTTTCCTTCAGCTTATGCAGTGAATCTTACCATGAGTGGATGTGAGGAACCTTCAGAAATTACAGACTAAGGTAAACATTTTTATTAGTTTTTATTAGTCAGAAACCACCCTGAGTTCCTCCAGTCTACTCTGGACCTAGCCCACTGCTCTGAAGTCAGTTGTCCTGTTCTTTGGGTCCACGAGTAGGGGAATTCAGAGGCTTCCTAGGAGACACAGGACCTCTGCTCAAGGCTGTGGAAATCTTGAGTTCCGCTCTCTGTTCTCTCTGGTGTTTACGAGAACGTGAGGCCTTGCTGTGCACAGCTGTCATGACACCAGGTCTGTGAACAGTAAAACCAGCTCTCAACAGAAGAGTGGGTTAATACCATTACTGGCAATTCCATGGGATTGTTAAAAACATTAACATCTTCACTTCTCATGATGTTCAAGGCAAGACATTTTCTGTAAGGGAAGATGAAGACCCCATCCAAACCCAACACACACACGTCCCAGACAGTAATATGTCTGTCATTATTGGACGGTTGAATAAGCGGTATCACTTTTAGCTATATTGACTATAATCAGTGAACTCCTCTGAGGCTTTTTATAGTGAGAATGGATATAAATACATACATGCACGTCATTTGGGGACATGTTGTAAATGTATAGTGTTTACTTTTGTTCAGAAAGAGAATATACGTGTGTGAAACTAAATACTATGCGCAATGTACAAAATGTACATAAAGACCACAGAGACGTGTGTGACAGTGCAGGAGGAGCGCTGAACTCTTCCTGGTCTGCAGAATTGGAGTTCGGCAGGTGGAGGGCCGGCGAGCACATCTGCACTACCTGCCTCGAGCTGCAGAGGGCGCTGCGGAGACAAAAGTCTGTGGGAAAGAGAAGCTCTTCAGCCTCTGTTTTTCAATGGCTTCGCGCCAAATTGGTGCGCATGCGCACCTGGAAGGCTCAAGCCCAGCAGTCTGTCAGTTATTATTTGGGCACTGAAGGTGTGAGGGATCCGGACTGAGTTGAAAACACCCAGCCCTAGATACCAGATGGAGATGTTCTGTCACTTCTCGGACGCTGGAGTCAGAGTTACTGGAAGGAGTTTCCACTGTCACTACCTCTAGATGGTTTTGCGACTTTGCTCACAGGTGTTGGTGACCCCCTTCTTGTCTGCTCCCTTTCCCAAATTTCAAAAGTCCATAGTTCTGTCTCCACAAAGAAGGAGTCGCTGAAGCCAGGCGGGGCCAGACTGGACTCGTCCCATCCCAGAATTGAAGTCCTCACTTAGTTTTATGCCCACGAGCAAGCACTACCTGAAAGCAGCTTTCCCAGACCTGAGTTAGCGTTTCCTTTCAGCTTCACCAATGAGCAGTGTCTAGGGGCAAACACAACACGACTGTCCTACGCCCTCCCCAGTCCGGTGCTGTATCTCCTGGATATTCCCAGAGACCGGCAGCTCCGCAGGAGCCTTCAGCATCCCAGTGCAGATCTTGCCTGACATAGTGCAGAAGAGGCCTGCATGTGTCCAATTATCTACTCTCAGTTCCCTCCACGGCATTTTCTACACAGGAAACCCTAAATATGGTGAATTCTTAAAAGCCGAGTCAGAGCGGGGAGACAGCCCAAAGACTTTAAAAATATTTTAAATGAAAAGCCAACTCCCTGTCATTGTTAGTGACACTAGGTTCTACTGATCCAGGTTCCTCTGGGAGTCCAGCCTGGTCCTTGCCACTCGGTCCTCCCTAATGCTTCAGGCACACTCAGTGAAACACCAGCTCAGGGCTCACTCTCCACGCTGTGACGTCGTTTGTGTGACGATTAAAACCAGTGTGTACTGAAAGTATTGAACCTGAGTGTTCATGCATTCATTGTGACAGAACGTTTTCATTCATATTTCAGTTAGCGTAGGAAACGCAGGGGTTGCTTGTGTTTTCATGCACGTGATCCTTACACTTTGCTCACGTTTGCACTCCCACTTCTCCCTCCCTTTGCACCTCCCTCTAACTTCCTTCCCCCAATTCATTCACCTTATACATCCATGTCACACGTGTGTATTTGTATTTATCTATGTGTGTATATTATATATGTTTAAATTTAGATCCCATGTGTGAGAAAATATTACTTGCCTTGCTTGCATCTCCAACAGCATCCCTTGTTGTCCCCCTACTTTTAGACCCTTTCTTCCTCTGATATAATGCCCCTTCTGAACTCTTGTCCTTTATGTCACTTAGTTACTATTTGATGCCAGGTTTAGTTTTATCAGAGATACAGAGGTTCTCTATCCATCCCTAGTTTAGCTTATTGGTGGAGACCACTGCCTTGTATCATTTCAAGATATGGAACCAGGAAGAAGGAACGTAGAGGTGGCTATTAGAAAGAAATGGACAGATTGAGCAGCAAAAGGCAGAGTAGAGAGAAAGGGCACATCATGAGTGTTTGGCTGTCCATCATAAAGACACCTTCAATCGCCGAGGAGGACACAGGTAACATGCAATCCACTAACCACAGTCCTTTGTCACAGGTAAGAAGATTGTATCCAGTACACAGTGGATGCTTGGGGCTCCTTTTGCTGATTTCAAAGTTCCTTCGGGAAAGGTAAGTGAAAGTTAATTCAGGATTCTTTCAGAAATATCAGTTCTCAATGCCAGTTCTCAACCAGGACACTCTCCATTTGCCTTTCTTATAGTAAAATGATTGTGGGATGTTACTTTACTAACCAGAAATGAAACTCAAAGATCAGTATGATCTTTGATGTAATTTTAGAAAAAGACATCATTGTGATGACCAAACTGTAACATAAGGAATAATCTGAATTTATTCTAATGTCTTTCAGGCTGTGAATGCATAGGCTTGACTACACTAGAAACAAACAGGACACTGGTCCTGAGTCAAGAGGGCATTCACTACTGGAAAGTCAGTGAAAGTTAGAAGTGTGAGGAAGAAAACGTTAAGAACATTTATGAAATTGGTTTAGGTTCTAAGGCCAACATAAGTGGAGCAATTTTTATTCTTATTCTAATATTTACATTCTGAATTTACTCAGGTGTGGGACACAAATGAGCACCCAAGTGCATGTGCATACACACACACACACACACACACACACTGTATTAGTCTAAGTTCTCTAGAAGATCAGATCATATAGAAAGAATATTTACCTATCTATCTATCTATCTAAATGGATTTGTTATAATGCATTTCTGGCTGTAGTCCAGCTAATCCAACAATACCTGTCTACCACAGAACGTCCAAGAATCCAATTGTTGTTCAGTCCACAAGGCGGGATGTCTCAGGTGGTCTTCAGTATACCTCAGAATCTTGAAGAAGTAGGCTCTAATACTTGTGAAGGAAAGAATTTGCTAGTGAGTTCAAGATTGAGTAGGCAAATAAAGAGCTTCTGCCTTCTATGTCTTTTGTATAGACTGCCAGCAGAAGGTGTGGTCCAGTTGAAAGGTGTGGCTTCCCAGCACAAAAGATCTGGATTGTGGTGTATATTCCTACCTTAAAGGTCTGGATTAGAATTGGGTCTTCCAATGTCAAAGGATTTAATTAAGGATACATCCCTCATAGGTGTGCCCAGCCATTTGGGTTTTAGTTAATTTATCTGTAGTCAAGTTGACAACGAAGAATAGCCATCACATGTCCACCCTGTGTCAACTTGACAATCATATCTCCTTCTGCCTTACTTAATTTCCAAATGAAAACAATAACCAGGTCATAATTATGCCTAATATGATAAAACTATACTTTGTATAACTGTAATATATTATAAATTTATAATAGGGGTCCATGTCTATCAAGGGACATTCTTTTAGTATCTCAAGTTGAATAAGAAAACCACTGATATACTTTTAATTGATATTAAATGATATCATAAAAATTGAGGAAAGAAAACACAAATATCTGTACAAGCACATTTTAACCAAATAAGGCAGAAATACACATGTCAATTATAGTCCTCACTTTTGCAACTGGTCACGTGACCCCAGTTGGTATTTATAACTACCTTCCTCTGCTACCCATTCTATATTGCTTCCTCCCTCAGCAAGCCCTCAGCAGGTCTTGGTTCTTTTCCTGGAGTAATGACCAAAAACTTCATTCCTGAAGCCTCTGTGCCCTTTGCTATCCTGCTTGGATTAGGTGGTTGTAGTCTACCATTGACTTTACTCTTAGGACAGGTGTCTTAGGGTTTTTATTGCTATGAAGAGACACCATGACCGTGGCAACTCTTACAAAGAAAACATTTAATTGGGGTGGCTCCCTTATAGTTTCAGAGTCCAGTCCATTATCATCATGACAGGCATGAAGGTAGATGTGGTGCTGGAGTAGTTGAGAATCCCAAATCTTGCAGGCAACAGGAAGTGACTGAGACACTGGGAGGTATTCTGAGCATAGGAAACCTCAAAGCCCACCCCACAGAGACACACTTCCTCTAACAAGGTCATACCGACTCCAATAAAGACACATCTCCCAGTAGTGACACTCCCTTTGGGGACCATTTTCTTTCAAACCACCACAATATGGCAGCACCAAGATGTGTCCTAAGGGATATTCAGCACCCTAGACATAATCATTCTTGCCTCCATTGAGGATAGGCAATTCAATCATCATCTCTATGCCCTGGCTGCAACCGTGGCCTTTATTTCTTTTATATTGGTATGTATGGAGAAGATAATTATGTTATGTTTATGTAGATGGAACAATCTTCATGGGCAGAACAATATTTCCTAAAGTTGTATGTTGTTAGTTTAAAAAGTCTAATTATGAAATGAAAACATGATAAAAATGCAAAGTCATTGGAATTTCTCCCATGATGCTCTCTTCCTAGTGACCACAAAGGGGACATAAGGTCTCTTCTTCTCCTCTGACCACACTGAATAGAGAGGATGGTCATAGAATTTAGTGTTCACCTGACTGAAGGAGCATTATTTCTGAATGTGACCATGTATGTGGACACCCTATGTATGTGGGTGCCTGGGCTCTGTGGGCAAGGTCCACTCTCAACTAAGGTGGACAGCATGCAGTCAGACGGGAGCTGCAGGGAACAGAGAAAATATTTCCTGTGTCTCCTGGAACAATATTGCTGTCTGGGGGTCCAGCCTCCAGACAGCACAGGGTTCGAAAGGATCCACAGCATTGGCATATACTACACTCTTCTATCTGAAGGGGTTAGGGAAAAAGACAGTCACACACTGTCTTGATGGTTTCCTTCAGACCTTTTCTTTATTCTTCTTTTGCATTCTCTATTTTCCTGATGATTTTCTGTAGTGGTAATTCATTTATAGTTTAAAAATTCATTTATATTTTAATAAATAAAGCTTGCCTAAAGATCAGAGAGTAAAACAGCCACACTGGTCAACCTTAGAGACCAGGCAGTGATAATACACACATTTAATCCCAGCAGCCACACTAGTTGCCATAGAAACCAGGCAGTTTGTGCCTTTAATCGCAGTGGTGTATGCCCAGCCCTAAAGAGGATTATAAAACGGGAGGAGACAGCACTCAGGCTCAGTCTCATTCTGAGATTCCTGGAAGCAGGATCGCCATTTTGAACTGAAGTCAAGGTAAGAGCCAATAGCTGACTGCTTTGCTTTTTGGCCCTTCAGACTGAACCCCAATTTCTGTCCCTGAGTTTTTATTGATTATACTTCAATTTCCTACTCTCATTGATTTTTGCTTCTAACTCCATATATTCTTGATGTCTCCATTCTCATTTTTTCTAACTCTTCTTATTCTTGATGTTTTCCTTCTAGCCCATTTTAACTCTATCTGTACTCTTACATCTTATATACCCCAGCAAAATCTTTCAAGCAATATAAAAATTACAATGTGGTTACATTCTGTATTTCAAGTGAATTATTATAATGAATACCAAAAACCAGTAAAAATAGAATATTTTCCATATCCCTCACATGATTAAACATTTTATGTACTACAGGTGTAAAACAAATTATCCCAAGAACCCACATACATTCACACCCAAGCAACTTTTTTAGATTAACCGTGTGGCAAGCAAGGTATTCTTGTCAGGTCTTTTACTGGCAGACTGCATTTTGCAGTTACAAAGAAAAGGGTCAATTGCTTTATTACTTATCTTGAAAGGTAATCTCATAAGGAATCTTTAAAAAGTCATAAACCTAAACTTATATATATGAAAACAAATCAGTCAGCTCTACTTTAAATCTTTGGGGTACATATACATTAATAGTTGTTTATGTCAGGAGATTGAGAGTAGAAATGGCTATAAGGAATTAATTGTCACCTTTGATCATCAACCAACCCTAGCAAGGAAAGTAGGTCAGCTAGTAACAATTGGGCTGCTTTGTATTTTTTTTTTACCTCAGCTATGTGTATGTGTGAGCTTTAGATTGTTTTCTAAGGTTTTTCCATCTTAAAGCTATTATCAAGCTATTATTTTGATGCACACCAAAATCTGTGACTGCATCTTTCAGCATTAAGAGAATTAGATCCAGCCTGACTCCTGAGGACTCAATTATTTTTCCTAATCATTAACTTCTGCTATAGCCTGTGCAGCTCCTTAGGTGGAGCTCATGGGGCCTGGCTGTGTAGCATTTTCTTGTATTTATTTTTATACATCAAAACTCTGTATAAGTTAACATTATTATTAATTAGACAGTACAGCTTGGGGGGGATTCATCTTTATGACAATCCACAGGTAAAAATGCCCAGTAGAATGGGATGCTTTCATGAGATAAGCATACTACATTACAGGCAATAGAGATCTCACCACACTCATTCACACCATGCTAGATACCAGAGAAAGATCACAGCAGCAAACATGTAATGACACAGCAGAAGCAATAGACATTCCAGGGTTTGTGGTCTCGTGGCCTTGCCTAACTGAGACTGACTAATCAGGGGGATTCTTCCTGGTGGGCTGACACCTTAAACTTCAATTGCCATCTGCTGATCCTTTGGCATGGTCACTGGCAGGACATGCTTGCTCTTCCTCTGTCCTTAGACTCCAGGTCTTAGACTCTAGGTCTACAATTCTGGGTTGTGAACGTGTGTTGAGTTCTCAAGTCTCTCGTCTCAGACTGAGGCCCACACAGGGGGCTTCCCTGGTCTGTGCCTTTCAGATGTAGACTGTTGTGGAGATACTCAGCCATGTAGGCCAATTCCCCTAAGAGCCGTGTGACCATGGGAAACTCCACTTAGATTTCCAAGGGTACTGTGGTCATCCCAGGGGCTAACACAGAGACTTTTCTCAAGAGCAGGCTTCCACAGCAGGCTTTCTCTAAGACAATGCATAGGAATGTATCAGCTTCTTGAGAACCTGTAACTGCAGAGTGATCAGTGTGTACCTCTAGCCCAGAAAAACTGCAGTCATGAGACTCCAACTGTGAGAGCATCTGCTAAACTCAACCTGGAAAAGTCATCGTAGATGGAGATCCAGACTTAATTGGAACCCACTCCTTTCTTGATGATTCTTATGGACCCAAACATCTTTCCCTAAACCTCCATTGTATTTTGCAAGTGTGCAGATTGCCCAGTGGATAGCCTCACATCTGGGGAAGATCGACTCACCTGTATCTGAAAGTGTGGGGATTGCTGACTGCACAGGCTTACAGATGCAATGAAGACCACTTTACACGAAGCTTTTCAAACCAGGCACCAGTGGCGACTTACTGTGCTGGTTATAACTGTGCTCTCTAGCCTCAGTGACGGGTGTCGATATGCTGGGGTGACACATTTAGAATACTTCTCCAGCCTGAAAGGACGATGATGCTTATATACTAGGCCCACATCTTTTGAATAGTACTTTCCCTAGCATGAGCTACATCTTCACAGGCATCTTCTGCACTAGTGGTTTGCTGGGGGTGTTTCCTATACAGGGAGCTTCAGTTTAGTGAATGACCATATTGCAGTAGACACACCTGCTCACAGGGATTTTCTACATCAGCAGCTAGTGGCCAAATTGGATCAGAGTTCACCTTGTGAAATTCTAGACAACTGTTTTGTTTGTTTGTTTGGTTTGGTTTTAGGGGTTTGGGTCTTGTTTTGTTTTGTTTTGTTTTTCAAGACAGGGTTTCTCTTTGTAGCTTTGGAGCCTGTCCTGGAACCCACTCTGTAGTCCAGGCTGTCCTCAAACTAACAGAGATCAGCCTGCCTGTAAGGGCCCGTCGCCCTAACATAGAAGTTTAAGCTTTTTCCCAGATGTGCTCGGAGACGCGTGGAAAGAATCCAAGGCTTCATACCATCACAGTTTAAAAAGGCTTTATATTTATTTTATTTGTCTAAATTTCCTTTGCTTTCTAAGGCTTTTTAGTGACCATTTCTTTTCCCTGATTCCTTGTTATTTTTTTCTCTGTATTGTTATATTTTTTTTCTCTCAATTTTTGTCCTGTTTTTCTGTAAAACTCTTTCTGTAAAACTCTCCGTAAAAACTGCTCCTGCCCAACTGCCCTGTACTTTTCCCGCTCTGCTTCTCCTTTGGGTCTCCTTGAATCTAATCTCTCTCCCTGCTTTGTCCCCTAGCATCCGCCCTCGCATTCTTACCTCAGCAGGAGAGGTAGCTGTTTTCCTGGGGCAATCTACAAATGAATCGGAGGTTGAAACCAAAAACATTTTG
>JAQHUG010000047.1:1690110-1700335 GCA_028555095.1 Dicrostonyx torquatus | reverse complement strand
AAGAGGCCTCAGCCGTTGGAGATGACCATGCTGACCGGGGTCCACCACCCCACCCTTACTTTCTTCATCACCATTTACTGGCCCAGCTGGACCAGAGACCCCCTTGGCAAATTCTGGGGATTTTTGTAAAATATTTATGTCTTCCAGGAAGGCAGCATTCTGTTCCACTCCCTCTTCTTTCTTTTACAGAAAGAGAAAAGGATCTAGGCAGTTGTGGTGGTTTGAAAGAAAATATCCCCCATAGAGAGTGGTACTACTAGGAAGTGTGACTTTGTTGGAGTAGGTATGACCTTATTGGAGGAAGTTTGTCACTGCAGGGGATGGGCTTTGAGGTCTCCTATGCTCAAGCTACACCCAGTGCCATAGTTCATTTGCTGTTGCCTGCCAAGCAAGATGTAGAACTTTCAGTTTCTTCTCCAGCACCTTGTCTGCTTACATACATGTGGTGCCATGATGAAAACGGACTGAATCTCTGAAACTATAAGTCATTATAATTCAATGTTTTCCTTTATAAGAGTTGCCATGGTCATGGTGTCTCTAGAAACCCATAACTAAGGCACTAATACTTCAACTCTCAGAAGAAAAAGCCTTGTCATTACAGAGATGACCAAGTGTATTTCCGTTCAGGCCTGACAGATCAGCATAGAGTCCATGCACCCCTCCATAACCCTGGAGTCGTTCACCCCTTACTCAGTTGCTATATGGATGCCTTCAATAACAGCTATGTTTCAATATTCTCAGTAGCCCACTGCACTTTGTTGGGAGCAGTTGGGGGGCTTCTATGGCTGCTTATTCACATGTGTGCAAATGAGCTGATCCATTGAATCACAGACTTCATTGGTGTAGCCCAGCACAGTCCCAGGGCACAGGCTGAGTAGTCAACACACAATCCTCCTGTCTCTGCCTTCTCCACACACTGACCTTATCTGCCAGGTGTTGTTCATATTCCGTGGTGTATCTCTAGGAACTGGCACTGTAGGTTCTCAGTCCTATCTAAAATAAGATTTACAATCTGCAATACAAAACCACAGTGCAGAATTAGAACAGTTCTAATAACAGAAAAGAGAAAGAAGACAGGTCGGGAGAGGCTGCCATGTCTTAGGCATGACTGGAGCCCTATTCAGCAGAGGCAGCGTCAGCCCCCTCCCATCCACAGTCAGGACCTGCGGCTTTCCTCTCAGCAGCTCTGTACTGCTCAGCAGAGGCAGCATCAGCTCCCTCCCACCCACAGTCAGGACCTGTGGCTTTCCTCTCAGCAGCTCTGTGCTGCTCTGGAGATTTTAGGTTGGCCACAGAGGTAAGGAAGACCTACCTTGAGGATGTTGTTTCTTCTACCAGTGGTAACAGTGTTTCCATATTCAAGGCCTTTTTCCAGTTTCTCAACAAAGCATCTAAATGAATAGAGCAGAGTGACTAAGATGTACAGAAAATTTCCAAATATATCAGTGAGGCCCTGAGGAAGTGTGGTCTCTGCACACAGGGTTTCAGAGACACCTAGAGTGAGAGGAGGCAGACCCTGAAATCCCAACTCCCTTCCATCCTCATTCTCGCAGAAAGATCCGTGCTCTTCAGTCAACCGGCACATTCGGCAAACAGCAGCTAACAAGAAGCTTGCTTGTCATCCCAGCACTCAGGAGACTGAGGACAGAATTAGTGATCCTTAGAACCTCGAAGAAACAGGCCATACTGCACAACTTCAAAACAGGAAATCAAAACAGCGGTCTCTTTCTTCCACTCCCAACAACAATATGGATCTTTGCTCCTACAACACCTTGGGGTTTGTTTCTCATCAGGGCACAGCCTCACTTTAGAGATCATTAAGTGATGATGACAGGAGTCACCAGGGGTGCTCAGAGGTAGGGGGTGTGCTCTGGAGACCCTAGTGGGATGCTGGACCCATGGATGCTGCTAACCTGCATCAACACATCAGTCCAAGAAACAGGAAAGATTCATGACTGTGTCACAAACTGCTAGAGAGGAGGGTGTGCTCAGAAACTCTGTGTGACAAACTGATGTCTGGGAGGACACATGAGTTCCTTCTAAGACTGACTTGTCTCTGGAGTTGGGAGGAACTGAGGGAGTTTTACTATGATCTTGAGAGACTACCGTCACCTTACAGAATATGAAAAATGGAAAACAAAAAGAACCCATGTTCTAGATGACCCCTGATATAAGAACTGCACAACCTGAGAAATGTAGAGTGTGGGACCTGAGGTCATTCCTGAACCTGAGTTTGCTCCCCCTCTGTGGAACAGGAAGGTGACGTGCCTACTCAGCACACACAGCCTTGTGACGTTCAGTGACGTCATGCCCAGGAAACCCTTCCCAGGCCCTGAGTTCCTTAGGTTCTGTTTTACCAAACTCAAGTATAAACATGACCAGTGACACCTAGACCCTTCATGCCCTTCATCAAACACAAAGCACTCTTGTCATTGGAACTATAAGAGTCATTGTCTGGGGACAGTTCTGTAATCTTGTATTTTTTTCTGCCATACCCATGTATGATGAACAGCCCAGGGACTGTGCTGAGCCGCATGGATCCCAGGTGTTTCACAGTCCTCTAATGATTTGGTTGCTACAGGAAAGTCTAACCTCTTTCCTATAACACTCAGTGACCTAAAGGATGAAGAGAAGAGGAATCTGGGCTCTGCCACCCACAAGTGTTAAGCCTGTGACTGGTTGGCTGAGCAGAGAAAGGGCAGGTACTCACCAGTGTGGCACACCCAGCTTACACCTTCCCTGACAACTCTTTGCCTAATGGCTGGGTCAGATGGACACAGACAGACCCAAGTCTCCTACTCGTAAAATTCCTTATTTGTGATACCATCACCTTTGGTACTTGTGCCTTTGGGTGCAATGAAAAGCATGTGTACGAGCTGCCAGAAACATTGTCAAGTTCCATACTGTCCGCAAAGGTGAGAAGTATGAACAGGAGGGCAAGTTGAATCAGGGACCAGTCATGGGAAAGGAGATGAAACCGCAGGTTCTCACGTTAGAAATTTGTGAGGCAGCAAGAAGGCTTCTTTTAGATGTCCATGTTAGTGCTGGGCTGCTGCCATTCCCAGGACAATGCTGGAGACCCAGGATTGCTGTTTCTTTCGACACTCTAGTCAAGAGCATATAAAATTTGGAATCACTCTTGGGGCAGGAGATTGACATCTTCACATCTAAAAGTGGAACTGTGGGGCTGGAGAGATGGCTCAGCAGTTAAGAGCACTGACTGTTCTTCCAGAGGACCTGAGTTCAATTCCCAACAACCACATGGTGGCTCACAACCATTTGTAATGAGATCTGGCGCCCTCTTCTGGCCTACAGGGAGACAGACTGTTGTATACATAATAAATAAATAAAATCTTTTTTTTTAAAAAAAAAAGTGGAACTGTTCTAAGAGAGAAAAGAAAAGGCAGGGAACATCAAAACCCATCTCCTGCCATCCTGACATTCCAGCAGTTTAGCACGTGTGTGTGTGTGTGTGTGTGTGTGTGTGTGTATGCATGCGTATGTGTGTCTGTGACAGATCTCTCCCTAAAGAAATTAAAGCAAACAAAAAACCACATGGGAAGGTTCAACTCGACAAATTTTGTGAACAAACTATCCACAGTCGGATAGTCACACTGTGGTAGTAAGGTGGTAGAGCAGGGACTTGGGACTTGGGCATTGTGATGGCGGGCAGTGCTCATTAACTTAGTATGTACCGTACTGAAGTCTGCAGCCACACTTGAGGGACAAGGAAGGCAAACTCAGTCCCTGTTGTCTAAGGATGTCTAGGTCTAGGGCTGAGAGGCAGGAGAAGGAAGCACTCCTCTGAGAGCCGTGAACGAGCCCATGTCCCCAAGCTCTGTACAAGCCTGTCTTGAACATTGCTCAGGAGTGAGGTGTTTAATTGCAAAAGTGTGATGCACTCTGAAGACAAACTGGCCAGGGTTGACCTGTTTGCTCTGACTCCACTGGCAAAAAAAAGAAAAAATAAGACATGAACTCTTGAATGAAAAAATTGTGGCATTAACTAGATTAAACACAGAAAAGGGCATTGGGGCCTTTAAATTTGCCACAAATGGTTGCATACAAATTACCTCTCTTTTTAACTCTAGTGGAACTCAGCTCATTTGAAGCTCCAGCTGTCACACATTCTGTAGTATTTGAGGGTTCTGGTGGTCTGAGCTCCAGGTTTTAATAAGGCTACTGCCTGTCACCAGATAAACAAGTAGTTAGGAAAGCAAGTTCCTTTGCTTGTCTGGGAACTTATGTTCATTTATTTTAATGTGTACATTGCTAAAGTAATGATCACTATGGAAATGGAGATCTAGACTTGTAATCCTGCAATTCCTTGGCCGAAGCAGGATGCTAGTCACACCTGCATTGCAGAGTGACACACTTAAAAACAATTTTAATTTTTAAAAACTGAGATTGAATTTACAATGAATTTTAACCTAAAGAAAAGATTCCTCAGTGCTGGAGAGATGGCTCAGTGGTTAAGAGAACTGACTGCTTTTCCAGAGGACCCGGGTTCAGTTCCCAGCGCCCACATGGCAGCTCACAACTGTCTGAAGATCCAGCTGCAGGAGATCTGACACCTTCACACCAATGCACATAAAATAAAGTTAAATAAACCATAAAAATATTTTTAAAAAAGAAAAGATTCCTTTGAAACACAACAGAATTCTACTTTAAAAAGTGTGCTTTCCAGGAGCTCATTATAAAACAGGTCTGCCATGAAGTAGTGGTGACCCAGCTACCTCAGCCCCCAAGTGCTGAGTTAACACCCCTGAACACAGTCCTGGCACTGACTACTTTAGAGTCTGTTTGGAGGCTCACAGCAGGGAACACAGTCACCCTGTTCCCTAGACATCAAACCCAGTCCCTTTTCTCTCTCCTGAAGGTCCAGTTCTAACCGTAAACCCCAGGTCCAGGAGGGTCGCACACTGAGCCCTGAGTAGGACACACCTGCCTCTCCCTCCATGCCAGCCAAGGCAACCCTGCTCATGGAGGGGTGACAGCTGTGGCAGCCAATTCCCCTCACACCCAGCACCACTGTGGAGCAGCACTAACCTGGAACTGAGTGGGGGCTGCCACTGCAGTGAAGCATCCCAAGATGCTCTGAGGGCGCCTGTCTACACGCAGCTCTTTCTCTGCTTCTGCTGAGATGCTCTGGGGGAGCCCCTAGTTTCTTTCTATTCTGTGCTCCTAAAGACTCGATACCCCAGTGAGTGCAGAGCACAGCCTCCCTGTTATTCCATGGTGGAAGGTGGAGATCCATTTAGTGAGAGAGGAAATGCTCTGCCCAAAATCACAATCCCAGATCTATCAGGGCCAAGACCGATGCTATGGTAACAGAATTTAATGCAGAATTCCCCTATGCTTCCACACTGTCTGCATTGTTGGGGGATATTTGGTCACACAGTGAACTCCAAGTTTGCATTTGTGTTAATTAAATAAAATTAACCTTCAGTCAGGAGGTTGTGTTAGCCATTAGTTGCCAGGAAGTAATCATTGAGTCTCAGAGAGCATCCAGGAAAGATAGACACAGGAAGTAGTAGGTTGGTGTTTGGAGTGATGCCAGTTTTTCCAGTTTGGCAAAGCAGAAGCATGGGTCTCTTGTGGATGACAGCAAGGAGAGAGAGTTAGCTAGCTAGTACTCACCCTCTGTGAGCTAGCAGGTTTTCACCCCAGCCTTTGAATCTTAATTCTTAGTCATAATTAGAAAGATAGAGATTTAGTTAAAGCATGCCACTGGGAAAGCCAGTGACTACACCAAGCTTTAGGGATAAGTACATGACCCAAACTTCCCACTCCTCAGATCTGAAACATCTTATGCTCTGGTGACAATGTTCACTGTGGTCAGGTTTCTTGCTCTTGATATGGCAGATAGGTCATAGGTGTCTGTCCTCAAGTCATCCTCTTGGACACATAGGCTCAAACTGTTGGAATCCTCCATATCACCACTTAGTGAGCAACTTTTTTGAGTAACTGGCCTTTGAGCTCCCAAAGTGATCTTTCCCACTAAACAAAACTCTTCACTGGTGTCACACAGCACAAGCCAGGGCACGTTCTGGGAAGCCAGCACACCGCCCTCCTGTCTCTGTCTGCTCACACTGACCTTGTCTGCCATGTGCCATTCATATTCATTCGTGGGCACTGGGACTTCAGCTGCTCAGCTTCAGCTGTGTTTAGAGTCTGCGATACAAAGCAGAAATGAAGAATCAGAATAGTTCTATTGTCAGCTAAGAGGGAAAGAAGACATCCTGCCATCCCATGCTCATCCCTATGGAGAGACAGCATTAGCTCCTCCCACTACCAACCCCCACCCCACCCCACCCTCCACTGCCATGTTCAGGGTATGTGGCTTTGATCTCAGGTACTCTGTTCCGCTCTGCAGATTTCAAGTGGAACACAGTGACAATGAAGAGCCATCCTGAGGATGTCCTTTGTTGCTGCAGTGGTGGCAGATGATAAATATCTGTAACATTAAGCAATTTCTCTATAGTCTAAGGAAATAGAGCAGGATGAGTAAGGTGCACAGAAAATGTGGAGATACCCTGAAGAGACATGGCCCCTGGATGAAGGTTTCCAGAGGTCACTGAAGCGAGAAGAGACACACTCTGAATGCCCTTGTCCCTCTCATTCCCATGCCTAGAGAGAGCCCTCTAATCTTCTCTGAAATCAGGCGCTTTAACGTAGACTCCAGCTATCTGAATGATGTGCGCCTGTCATTCCAGTGCTCGGGAGGCTGTGGGTGGAAGTACTGGACCACAAGAACTAGAGGGAACGGTCCACACTCGTTACTTCAAAGCAGAAAATAAAGCGATTTGCCTCTTTCCTCCACTCTCAAGTCACAGAGTGGATCTCTGTTCATACAGTAATTGGGCACATTACTTCTCAGTCAGGGTAACACTCCACCTCAGATAGCTTTGGGTAAAGTCAGGAGAGACTGGGGTTGTTAGTGCTGTTGTCACCTATATCACATAGTCTTCGCTAAGGCTTTAGGAGTCATTCCCTGTGACAGCTCATGTGACAGGCATATGTATATGCCTACCCGAAGGTGATGAACAGGTCGGGAAAGGTCTTACTGTGGTGATCTAGACAGTGATTGGTCCATAGCCACCTGGTGACTGTGTGGCTACAGTGAAGCCTAAGAAGGAAATCCCTTTCCTATTACAGGAAGAGGAGAAGAGGGAGCTGAACTCTCACACAGCAGTGATAAGCCTGTAACTGGCTGCCTGAGTAGAGAAAGGGCAGTCAAATCACTCACCAAAGCAGACACACCCTGCTTACCTGCCAACTCTTTGGTCTAACAGCTGGGCCATGTGGGCACAGATACAACCAAGTCTCCTACTCGTGAAATTCCTGAGTCATGACAACACCACCTCTGGTCGTCATGTCTTTGTATAAGGACAAGCATGTGTGTGAGCAGCCAGAAATCTGGTTAAAAGATGACATTGTCAAGTTCCATACTGTCAGCAAAGGCGAGAAGCATTCTTAGGCGGGAAGGACGGGAAAGGGATGGAAACTGCAGCCCTGCAGTCACCACACATAGGCTTCTCCTGGTGTCACCAAGGCTATAGAAGGCAACTCAGCTGGGCAGGATACACACCCAACCCATGCCTACTGCAATAACAATCAGAGCTAGAAGCAAACGGTGTCAAGACCGGGTGACCTTGTTAATTTAGTAAGTATCTATCTTACTCAAGTCTGTATCCACACTCCAGGGATGGTGAGGAAGGAAAACCCAGTTCTTGTTTAAGGACACCAGGGACTAGGGCTGAGAGGCAGCAGAGGGAAATAAATCTTTGAGAGCTGTGATCTTCCTGTACCACAGCACTGCGCATTCCTGTCTTGAACTCTGCTGGGAAGTGGGTGTGTCCGTGAGAAGTGTGATGTATTGTCTTAACAGTATCCACACCTTTGCTGTGAGCACACTGTAGATGCAAGAGACAAGAGGTGAGACACGAACCCTTGGGGAGAAGATGTGTTGCTATCAGGTATAGGTGGTATAAGAAGATATAGAGGAGGGTGGTGTGGTAGTGAGATTTCTGACATGTAAAACTACGGAGAGCCTACTATAAACAGAAAAGGCTTATCTTGACTCACAGTGCTGGAGGTTCAGTCCACAGTTATTTGGTCCTGCGGATTTTTGTCCTGAGATTAAGGAGGGTGTCATGGCAAGGAACATTCAGTAGAGCAAATTTCTCCCCCATAGACTGGACAAACAAGAGAAAGAGGGGCGCTGAGGATGTACCTCAGTTGCTTGCTTAGCTTGCACAAAGCCCATTGTTCCACCTCCAACATCCTATGATACTTAGTATGGTGATACATACCCAAAACCCCAGTGTTTGTGGAGGCAGGAGGATCAGAAGTCCATGGACATCATAATAAGCCCAAGACTGATGGAGGTACAAGAAACCTGTGTTTAACCATACAGGGAGTGAGAGAGGAGAGAGGGGATAGGCTTGGGCACCTTATCCTTTCAAGGGCATGCTCTCAATGGACAGATGCCTATATCACTCCCAAAGGATCCATCACCTTCTAATAGAACTCAGCCGGGGACTAACTCAGCTGGGGACTAATCCTGAACTACATGGAGTTGGAGAAGCATTTCTGATCCAAATATAGCATCCACAGGGGGCATTTTCATGGAAATTTGATGTTTGCACGTGTGACTATCACATTGCTATGCTCAGTTCCATGTAGATAAATGCTGTGTGCCCTTCCCTGGTCCTTAGCTTCTACAATAAGCATCCATACATTTTCTATTCATAGTTCCAACACTTAATTCTAGCTTACATTCTTTGTGTTTACTCTGTTATTTTAATTTTGTGTTCTGCTGTTTCTTCATCATGCCTAAGAGTTTTCTGATGGAGTCTTTAGTGTCGCACATAGCATCGTGCCCTCTGCAAATCTTTGATCCATCCACTCCATTCTCACTTGTTCCCCTTTCATCTCTTTCCCTTGTCTTCTTTCTGCAGCATAGACTTCAGGTGGAATACTAAATGAGAGTGAAGAAAGTGAGCATCCTCATTTCGTCCATGTTTGGTAAATGTCTGCCCAGTCCCAAATAATAAACTCAAAGGCTGGATACTACTTATAAAGTGCTCAGTTGATAGCTCAGGCTTGTTACCAGCTAACTCTTACACCTAATATATATTTCTATCTATACTTTGCCATGTGGCTTGATACCTTTATTAGCATGGCACATTCATGCTTCCTCTGTATCTGGCTGATGACTCCTCTAACTCCACCCTTCTTCCTCTCATCCTTCTCAGTTTGGCTTTCCTACCTAACTTTATCCTGTTCAGCTATTGGCCAGTCAGCTTATTTATTAAACCAATCATTGCAACAAATCTTCACTGTGTACAAGAGGATTTTCCACAGCAATATTTAGTGACAATGACTTGATTTTTTTCCAATTTGGTGTAATTTGGTTCTTGCTTTGTCACATACCAATTTATACTTATTTATACCTATTACTATGTTGAGACCTGTTCCTTCTATTCCAAGTATCTCTCAGGCTCTTACCATGGAAAAGCTTTTAGTACCCAAACTGGGATGACGACATGACTTCTGCCCTTGAGTCCATTTATTTGACATATTACATTAATTGATTTAGAATCATCCCTACAATTCTGGGATGAAGCCGACTTCATTGTGGCAAATTACTGTTTTGATGCTTTGTAGAATTCCATTTGCAAGTATGTTTATGAACAATTTTTTACATCTCTGTCCATCAGTAAGTCTGATTTTTTGAGCCAATATCAGATGAGTTTTTCTCACCCTAAACTAGGGAGTTCTGGAATATTTGAAGTAAAATGCTGCTGTGTAGCAGTTTGCTCCAAAATTAAGATAATTCCATCCTGCCAGAAAGATCCTTTAGACAGAAACATAACAACCCCAAATAGCTTCAGTAAGTCCCTAAAACTGACCAGATTCACTAGATCCCTCCCTCCCAATAGTAAACAATAAAGACTGCTGCAAGGGAGAATGAGACCAGATCAACAGCCTGGGAAAGCAGAAACCGTGGAGCTGCCAGGAAGAGGATGAGACCAATTGAGCCACCTCAAAAGGACACTTTTCCATATATTGAGATGCCTGCAGGCTGTGCAGTGTGCTCCACATTTTCAGCTTTTGTGAGCAGTCACCCATGATCTTGGAGTCATTTCTGTTCCTGTAAGTAACTCCTCAACTCATTCCTGTAAGTAACCCTCACACTCATTCCTGTAAGTAACCCCTC
>JAQHUG010000047.1:1678911-1689255 GCA_028555095.1 Dicrostonyx torquatus | reverse complement strand
TAACCCTCACACTCATTCCTGTAAGTAACCCTCACACTCATTCCTGTAAGTAACCCCAATAGAATTCATTTGTTCACCATGTTGGAGTTTGGTGGTATCAATATTTGGGTCTGTCAAGGAGTCCCTATCTGGGATGAGTAGAAGAGTGTGGAGAGTGTGTGTGTGTTGAATCTCCCCAAGAAAACTGTGTCACATAACAAAGACTAGTTTGGCTCTTGTAGTTTCTGATAAATTTAGATATTTTCATATTACTACCATGCCTATAGCATTTCTACTATTTGCTCTTTAGGTCACATACAAATACCTTTTCATAATTTCCAATTTTCTGGTTTTTTAAAACTGTGTATCAGATTGGGTCTTACAATCTTTCTGCTTCCTCTACCAAGTTGCTAATTGAGCCCTGGGGGGAAGGGTTTGATGAAGACATCTTATTTAGGACTGAGTTTTCTGAAGGCTCATACTTTCTGCACATTACCAACTATTTCATCAGTTAATGTCAATTTGGAATGTGCCTAATTTATGTTTACAGTCTCTTCTGTTGTAAACAAACTTTGTTCTGTTAATTTATTACCTTTCCAGTTATTAACAGACTAATATTGACCTGCTTTTCATTATACGAGGATTTTCAGAATGATGAATGTATGTGGATTTAAAATTGACTAAAATGTGACTTTCCCCAAAGGATTTGCCTAGTGATTGCTTGCTCATTCATTCATTCATTCATTCATTCATCCATTCATTCAATACCTCTGGCTTTTCTGTCCGCTGACACTGACCTAAGTTTGCTGGGAATATCACCGTGAGTGGAAGGGAGGCACTTTCAGAAACTACAGACTATAACTTATTGCTAATGGCGAGCATAATTTTCTCCATTCTGCTCTGGGACTTGCTCCACTGCTCTGACGTCAGAGGCCCTGTCCTTGGTTCCACTCGTAGGTGAGTCAGAGATTCCGCAGCAGGCCCAGGAGCTGTGGGAATCTTGCACTCGAGTTCCTCTTTGGTCTCTCTGGTGTTTGCTAGAACACAGAGCCGCGCTGTGCACAGCTGTCATGGCACCTGCCGTGTGATACCGGTAAAGCTGGCTGTCAGTCGATGGATGTATTGACCCCATTTTTTTTTTTTTTGCAATCAGATGGGATTGTTAAATGTGTTAGCATGTGTTTCCTTCATTCCCTCCATGTCTCTGAATTTAGAAAACTTCTACTAATATTCATAGAATATTCACACAGTCTCAACATTTTCTGTAACAGGAGATAAAAACCACATCCAAAACAAACAAGCAAGCAAACTCCCAAACAGGCAGAGGCATGCCACTATTGGACAGGCTAAATGAATTATGGTACTTTTAGTTGTATTAATTATAATCAGTGAAATCCCTTGAGGCTTTTAAAACTAGAACAGGCATAAAAATGTATGTATATATACACAAACATATTGTACAGATGTTCAAAAGATAAAGGACTTACTGAAGACAGTCACAAGAAGTAAAGGGGTTCCTAGTACCTGTGAGCACAGTCGCAAAACCAACCAATAACAGAGGGGAAAATGTTGTAAATGTATAGTGTTTGCTTTGAATAGAAAGAGGATGTACATATGTGAGAGTAAACACCTGAGCAATATACAAAAGGTACACGACATACTACTTCATAAAGAACGCCCAGGTTCTGGGGCAGGGTGGGAGGAGAATTGAATTTTTGTTCCTATCCTGAGCAAATGGAGTTCAGCAGATGAGAGCGCTATCTTCCATACCTGCTCTACCGGACTTGAGCTACAGAGGGCGCTGTGGTCCTCAAGGACTGTTGGCAAATCCAGCTCTTTTTCATCCATGTCCCGAGGTTAGCAGAGCCAGCCAGGAGGCCGACACCCTGGGGAGGAACAGAGGCAGTAGTGCCTTGTGCGGTTGTTGTAGAACTGCAGCGTGCTCCTGAGGCCGTTGCTCTGACGGTTGGTGACCACCTCGCGGTGGAGTGGGCGGTGTCACGTCGCCCACTTGACCGAGGATGACATCACGGCCACAGTGGCCGCGATGGGGGCTAGATGAAGCTGTCTGTGCTCCACCGAAGAAAAAGCGCAGAACCACATCTAGGAATGGGAAGGAATTCCAGTCTTGGCAGCCTAAAGTCTCAATGATCTCCACGACTTTGGTTCCTTTGGATCCCAGAGTTAATCGTACCGTCCTGCTTTCTGGGGTTTCAGATCTGTCGAGGGGAGCTCAGGACAGCCGAAGGGCGCCTTGGGGGCAAGGCTGACAGTATTGAATCGCCTCTTCATCACAGCGACCCTCAGTCCTCAGGTTGCTATTTAGACACAGATAGCTTGAAAGATCCAGTCTGAGTTGGAGACCCCCTGCGCTAGGGACCAGCTGAAGATGTTCTGTCACTTCCAGGATTCTGGAGGCTGGAGTGTCATTTGAGGGCGTTTCCCCTGTCATTGTCCCTGGATGGTTTTATGGCTTTTTACCACAGGTGCTGGTGACCCCTTTACTTCCAGCAACCCTCTGCTTCCCCTTCCCAGAGTTGGCTAACACGTTTATTTTATCTCCTGTATTTAGAGTCTGGCAGCTTCCCTCTTTCAGCATCCCAGTGTAGATGTTACCTAACCCAGGGCAGAGCCCTGTGTGTGTCAGGTTATCTAGTCTCACTTCCCTCTGTGCATTTTTGCACAAGAAAGCCTAAATATAGTGAATCACTTAAAATTGAAGTCAAGCTGGAAGACAGCTCCAAGACCTTACATTTTTCACAAATTAAAAATCAACTCCTTGTCATGGATTATGACACTAAATTTTACTAATCCCTGGTCCTCTCTCTCCACTTTGGTGGTCTTCACGACACTGAATGAGCCCTGATTACTGTGATTCATGGACATAAATGCCTCACTCCGTCTCCACCATGCTGACCTCCGGCATGATTAAAGTTCAGGTCGTCTATTCTTATCAGAATTTGGAGTTTTCTGTTGATTAAGTTGGTGTCAATTGTGTGGAGACTAAAAATACCACAGTGAAAGGATAGGATTTGGGCTCTTTCAGCCGGGGTGAATGTGCTCATCACTACTCCTTAGCATTTCCACTGAAAATTGAGTTAGCGTAGGAAACTCAAGGTTTCTTTATATTCTCACGCACACAATCATCGCACTTCGCTCACGTTAACTCCCCCGCTACTCTCCTCTGTGTCCTTTGCATGTCTCACTGATTCCCCTCCCCCAATTTTACATGTTCATTCCTATATATATATGTATGCATATATGTGTAGTGTATGTATATTTAAATTTAAATTCTAAAAGTCAAAAACCACTGTTTCTTGCCTTTCCTTTGTCCCCAGTCCATCTCTTGTTGCCCCTCCCCTCCTTTTAGACCCTTTCTTCCTCTGACAAAAACCCCTTTTCCTTTCATGCTGTTTATACCATCTTAGTATTAGATGCCAGGCTGAGTTTAAGGTAGAACACAGAAGTTCTACCCGTCCCTGATTTGGGGTATTGTTTATTGGTGGAGACCCCTGCACTGTTTTGTTGTCTTATATCTATTTTCAAGACAAGGAAAGAAGGAGGAAAGTGTAGGCTGTTGTTAGACGAGGTGTGCACTGAGCGGCAAAAGGCAGAGCCAAGAGAATGGTGAGCCATGTGGGCGTGGCCGCCCATCTTAAGGGTGCCTTCATCCAATGAAAAAGATGAGGGCAACAAGCAAAATGGCCAACCACAAACCTATGTCACAGGTAGAAAGACTACCTCCAGTGCACAAGCCTGGGACCCATTTTGCTGATTTCCAAATTCCTTTGTGAAAGGTAAGTAAATTCCGCACAGAGAATACCAGCTCTCAACTAGGCCACTCTCCATTTGCCCTTCTTATGGTAAAGTGACTGTTTAATATTAATTTACTAACCAGAAATGAAACTCACTGACCAAAATGATCTTCTTTCATATAATTTTAAGGAAAGGCCTTAAATTTAATGCCCTAACTATGATATAAAGATAAAACCAAATTTATGAAAATGTGTTTCAGTGTGTGACTACGTTGGGTTGACTACACTGGAAACATAAATATTTGTATAGTATTCCCTATGATAATAAGGTGGTTGCTACTTAAATCTCATGAAAATGAAAGTTGCAGGGAAGAAAATGTTATGAATATTTGTGAAACGGAGTTGTTTGCTCAAGAATAGATAAATAGGAATTATTTTGTGTATTAATATTCATATTCTAAACACATTCAAGAGTGGGACACAAATGAGCACAGAAATACATAGATGAATATATGTTTCCATGTGTGTATGTGTATCACAGCAGGCATTGGGTTCAAGAGTGTAATTCCAGCACTTTGAAGTCAGGTCAGAGGAGATTATGATATCCAAGCCTGCCTGGTCTTCAAAACAAGCTCCTGACCAACGTGGACTACAGAAAAATATTTCAAAGAATCCAAAATGAGGGTTTTGAGAAAGTATAGGTGTAAGAAAGCTTTGCTGTGCAAGTGTGATGAGCTTGGCTTGAATATTGAGCACCTGGTTAGACAGCCAGGTATGGCTGCATGTTCCTGTAACCCCAGTTTAGAGACTGAGTGGAAGTCAGGCAGATTCTGAGAGCTTGCTGACCAGCCAGCTTAGCCAAAATGATGAGCTTCCCTTGAAGTTTCTCAAGGCCGTAGATGGAGAGCAATAGAGGGAGACACCCGACATCCTGTCTGCTCTCTACACACATGTGAATGACTGTGTGCACCCATATATGTGCATGTATGGCACATATAAACTCCCCCAAGCTACACAAGACATTCACACATATCTGAATGTGCGTTTTCTCTCTTCCCAGCATAAAAGAGAGATGTGATGGAGCTTCCATAAGAGAGGAACCCGCCCTTTGTATGGGCCTCATTGTGTGTCCATCTCAGGGGCTGGAAGAACAGCATGATGTGTTGGAGCACATGCTTATTCTCTCTTATTTCAAGAGAAATTTGAAGTGGTGCTTGCTCTTAAATAATGCTTTTCTCCTTTGGATTCTTTTAACAAAATTTTAACAAAATTTGATAATTTGACATGTACTAAATGCTGTCATAAAACAGAGTTCAGCAAAACACTTGTTTTCTAAGAATTTTGGTGGAGTTCTTGGTGTACGTGTCTGTGTCTGAGTGTAGTGTGTGCGTGTCTGCAGGTCTGCCTGTGCACTTATATGAACTAGCAGAGGTCATTGCATGTCCATCTCTATCACTCTTTCCCTGATCCTTTGAAAACCCTCCTTTGAAGCAGGATCTCTCCTGGATCTTGGAGTTCTGCTAAACCAGAACTCAACGAGACTCACAGCCCTTTGGTCTCCATCTTGGTCAGGGCTGGGCTTACAGGTGTACGTAGGACACTGGGATTGTTAAGTAGCTGCTGATAGCTTAACTCTAGTCTACATTCTTGCATAGTGAATGCTCTAGAAAACCCAGACTTCTCTTCATCCCCAGAACTCTGTTTTAGTATTTTAAATGTTCATTTCTTTGAGAATTCATTGGTTTCCACTCTCTACTGATGTGAAATCTGGCTTTTTTTTTTCATGGGTGATCTTTGGCAGGAGTTTCCTAGTTATATGTTTTTTACTTGCTATCTCAAATTGAGGATGGGATTTTGAAACTGAGGCAGGAAGATAATGACTTCAAAGCCAACCTAGGCTACATAATAAAACCATTTGGGGGAAGAAAAAAAACAGGACTGGGGCAATAACTAAGTCAATAAAGTTCTTTCCCTGTTCAGGGAGGTCCATGTCAGTCAGAGACACTTGTCTCAAAAAGCAAGTTGGGTGGCTCCTGAGGAAGGATGCTCAAGGTTGACCATCAGCCTTTACATGTGTGTACCCACAGGAACATGCAGACACAAAAACAAGAAATAATGAAGACAGGAATGGAACTGCAGTGTTTGCGCACTGTGCCTAAATACAGATCCTCCTTCTCCTCAAGTCTATCCTGTCATTATGAAACACTGTTCTTCCCATTCCCATCACCTCCCCTCCGCCCCAGCCCTAACCCTAGTGACCTCCTATTCCTAGACGCTTTGTGCTGAGTGAGTGAATCACACCAAGCGAGAACTGGTGGCTTCTGTGGACTCTTTCCCTGGGCATTAGACAGCAGAAACACCATTTCCCCATACCGTTAGTCCTCAGGCTCTGCTGTTCACAGCAGGAAGTTCATAGCAAGTCCAACAAAGGACTTTTTAAAGAAAGGGCAGTGAAAGTCTAGCGTCACTGTTGATGGTGACTGTATTTCAATATGCTGCCTGCATTTCTTTGCTGCACATCTTATATAACTGGGGCGACCCTGGTTCCATCCTTCTATGTGCATTTTTTTGGGTGGGGTTTTTTTTGGGACAGGGTCTCACTGTCAACCACAGACTGGCCTAAAGCCACGGAGCTTCTTCCTGTGCCTCTGAATATTTCGCCTCTCTGTTTTTTAGTTTATTGACATAACTGAACATTGTCATTGTGCAGTTGGTTCTCTCTTAAGTGTCTTTGCTCCTGAATTTTCTGCTTTAAGCTAATATTGGTACTATAATTTTACTATTTAAAATTTGAGATTTCATCATGCACTGCATAGAATAGGTCTGAATTTCTAGGCACAGGTCATCCTCCTGCCTCAGGCTCTAGTGTACTGGAGTCACAGACAGGTCAACCCACACCTCTGGAGAAAGTAATAAAAAATGAGATAAAATTAGGAAAGCTGTTCACTTGGGGAGTGAGAAGGAAGGCAGGAAAGGGTCGACCTTCTGCCCTCCCTGGCTCCCTTTCTGCACCTTCACCACGTGCAAACTGGGGTCATTGTCTTGGCCACACCACCAGCAGGTTTCACAGTGGTCAAAAGTGCATCTCCAGCAGAGACAGAGAAGGGGAACAGACACACAGGCGCTGGCCATGGTTCCTTCCTAGGGAACAGCCAGAGATCATTTCTTCACAAGAACCCTCAGGACAGACCCTTCCTGTTCTCCATGTGGTCCTTCAGAGTCACGAGTCACAAGACAATGCCAGTGCAGAGCCCCGTGTGTGTTTTGGCCACAGAGGAGCTGCCACTCAGGCAGGACTGAGAGTCACAGTGGAAGGCAGGGCCAGAGAAGCCTGGGATAAACTTTGTGCACATTCTAAAGCTCTGAAGCATCGTCTCCCCATCTGCTGAGGGCTGGGCTAGAGAGAACTCTCCTTAGAGTGAATAGGGAGTCAGAAAACCCATCTTCACCACAGTGAACACTGCACACGTGGATGGTGGGATCTATGTGGAAAACACCATGAGCACTGCACACGTGGATGTGGGATCTATGTGGAAAACACCGTGAGCACTGCACATGTGGATGGTGGGATCTATGTGGAAAACTCAATTCTAAACTCGTCCTATACAGTAACTTGTCTTTTGGAGAGAGGATCTCATGCAGTCCAAGCTGGCCTTTAACTTGCTATCATGAAGAATGACGTTGAACTCCTGGTCCTTCTGCCTCCACCTCCCAAGTGGGGAATCACTTGCATGTACTCTAGCGGGGTTCTATGCAGTGGCTCCATCTCCCACATTAGCCCCAAGAGGGTCTTCTCTAGCTATTACTGCCATTCCACAGAGGAGGAAACAGACATAGGGTGCTGTTCTCCCAGCTACAAAGGCTAAGGTGGAGCTGCACATATCCCTCTTGCCTGCCACAGTCCCAGGAGGTAAATTGAGGCTCTGACAGCAAAGATGGACTCTAAATAAGACAATATAGGAGCTGTGCTATTGTCCAGGCAGATGGAGAGGGCCCAGACACGTGCAGAAGGCTCTCCATGCATGGAGAGGAATTGCATGACTCAGGTCAGGTGATCTTTTCAGAGGTTGATGAAAGGGGTATAAGGGCCAACCTGAGGAGGACCTAGATTGCCAGTCCCAGGGTCTATAGGAGAGCTAAGAGGGAAAATGGCAAGAAAAGCAAGACTTTTGGGAGGCTCAGAAGGTAATAGGAAGCTGAGGAGAAGGCTCAGTCAGAAAAGTACTCCGACTCTGAAATTCACAGAAAAGTCAGGTCCCATTTCTTCAGTCCCAAGGGTGGGAGGATGAGGGCAGAGACAGAAGGGCACCTGGAGCTTTCAGCCTGACCCACATGGCTGTCTCAAACAAAAGGTAGAAGATGCCTGAGGACTGACACCTATGGTTATCTCATGACCTCCACATCTGCATTCGGTGCACATGTGCACCCACGCCCACACAAATGCAAACTGGGAACAGAGGTGTAACGGGGAGACAGAACTGTTCCGTGAACACTGCAGATCACAGCCTTGTTCTACAGCAGGAGAGTTATGGTCTCCTCACCATCTCCTACAGGCAGCCCAGGCTCTTCCCTCCTCTCTGACTCTCACTGAGTCTCAGATCTTGGATTGGGTCTTCTGGGGTTGGTGGTATTTGAACTGCATCAGGAGCTGCCTGCAGCCCATTGAAGAACTGCTAGTACTGGCTATTACACTCGAAGGCTCTGAAGAGGGAAGACCCCTCTAACAGGTGTGTTGTCCATCCAGCACTGAGGCAGGAAGAGTCTGGGACCTATGTCAGGACTGGACATTGAGTATACAACTTTGCAGCACATCGTGTGGGAATGGCTTCCTGGAGGACTTCATACTTTCTTCTGTTGGCTGGCCTTCCTCATCACATGCCACAGGGCTGGCAAGATGATGGCTCAGTGCAAAGGCACTTGCTGTGCAGTCTTGACCAGAGTTCAATTTCTGGAACCCATGTAAAGGGAGAGAAAGAACCCACTTCACAGAGTTGTCCTTTGTCCACTACGGGTACAGCAATACACACACACACACACCAAAAAAAAAAAGATTTTTAACTTAATGTTGGGACATTTTCCTTCAGAATGCTCTCTTGAGTAAGAAACGCTCCTCATTCCCAAGAAAACAAACTGTGAGTCTAGTGTCTAATTTTAGAGTCATGCTTTTCCCAGCAATGTGTAGACCCCCAACTTCTGTCTCTTGTAAGCTTCAGGCTGGGGGCCCTGGGATACCAACAGTGCAACACATATATTGGGCATGGCCACAGCCTGCTAGCACCCCCAAGCAATCCATGTCACAGACAGCAACTGTGTGAAGTTCTACAGGACAGACAGGGTGGACAAGCACTCCAGGGTGACAGGCTGGCCACTTCCTCCAAACCAGCTGAGGATCTCTGTCTACTCAGATGGCTCCAGTCAGTCTGTGGAGAACTTCACCCCCCTGCCTCTGTCACCCTCTGGAGGAGAAGTAAGCAGCCTGGACCTGAGCGACCCTGGGGAGTTAGCAACAATCCTGCCCTCCTTTCACCCCGTTGTTTTTTTTTTTAGACGTAACCATAACCCTGGCTGTCCTGGAACTCACTATGTAGACCAGGCTGGCTTCAAACTCACAGAGATCTGCTGCCTCTGCCTCCTGAATCCTGGGATTAAAGGAGTGCACCATCATGCCCAGATCACCCTACTGTTTTTTGACAGTGAGTGGCTAGAGTGATGCATGGCTTCTTATACTCCAAAATATCAACCCACAGGCGCTCTAGCTCACAGGGTTTTTCCTATGAGCATATGTCCTGACTCCCTCTCCTCTCCTCCCTACCAGAGCACTGGCCCTGTGAGAGCTGGGCTTGTGATACTGGTTTACAGTGAGTTCCTAGAATTTAGGAAAGTACGTGGCCCACAGAGGACACACAGTGAATATATATATATATATATACAAAAAAATGAATCTTTTTTAATTCACATAAATTCCTAACTTGAGTTGAGAAAGCATAAATAAGGATGTAAGATATTTGCATAATAAAAGTTAATTTATGCAATGTGCTCATGGAACATCTATAAAAATTGTTCTATGCTCAGAAAACGTCCTCAAAACAGGACATTATTTAATTCTGGCTTCTGAAGCTACTAAGCTAGGAAAGCCCTAAAACAAAGAATAAAAGTACATATAAGGAAAATAAGAGCTACTGAGAAGAAGTGACTATTTAGCGCTCAGGCCTAAACCAAACATTCATAGCACCACCATCAACCCCAACCCCAGCAAGGCTTGTGGAACATAGGGTAGGAGGAGCTGGAGAGAATCTAGAAGTCAGAGAATGGGGCTGTGAAATACTGTCCTCTGGAGTTGTCAAGACCATTGTCCTCATGAACTGACAGCCATGGTTCCTTGCACAAAATCGACAAGGGATCAAGAGATCCAGTCTCTAGCATGGATGGGAAAGGGATTCCTGATGCACCCATTGCTAAGGAGCTCTTGGTAGCTAATGGCTGCTGGAGAACGGGAGGTCATGGTTCTTCCTAAGTGCAGCTACTAGTAAGTTGTCCATGATCCAGGAAAAATCCACATGCAAGCAATCCTAATATAATAACACAAAATTATGAGACGAGAAGAAGCTGT
>JAQHUG010000047.1:1634369-1662125 GCA_028555095.1 Dicrostonyx torquatus | reverse complement strand
ACACACACACACACACACACACACACACACACACTAACACGAAGGAGGGAGAAATAAACGAAAAAGATGCTAAAAACAAGTATGAACAAGATAAAGTTCTGTTCAGCCAAAAATATAATAACAGATCTAACATATTCCACTTCTCTTGTAATATTTACTTTATTTTTAATTATAGATATGTGCATGAAACTGTGTAGGGGTGTGTGCACATAAGTCAGATCCTCTGGAGCTTCCTGACAATAGTGCTGGAACTGAGCTGGAATCCTCCGCAAGAGCAGCACTCAACCACAGAGCCATTTCTCCATCCCCCAAACTTCCACTTCTGGAAACAGCTGGAGGAGCCCTTTGGCTGTAAACAACTAAAAGACTTATACATACAGGAAACCACAATTTCCAGATACTGGACCACAGGCAAACTAAAACTTTGGGCCGAGTTAAGAAGCTGGGAAGCAAATGGGGATCCTGTGGCCCCATGGCTTTCTTTCTGAAGGTTCTTCAACAGAGCAGAGAAGATAGTATTAACCAAGGTATGGCATTCTACCCATGCTGGGGAAAGAGAACTTACTGCAACTTGTGGGCAGAGTATGAAGAGACCAGAAGACAGGCAGACAGACAGAGATCCAGAAACCTGCATGAGATTCCTTGTGCATGGTTAGAGTGTTCCACAGGCACCAACAGAGAGCTACTGAGGGTCTCATCCTAAGGTGAGCAGAACGTAGAATCCCTGTAAAGATTAGAGAAATGGATGAGAGGATGGAGCAGAGACCCCACACCCCAAAAGACAAGGGAGAGAAACAGGACTCCATCCGCACCCAAAAGAAACTCATGGAACACTGGGGTGACCTAAGAAGGCCCTGTAGTTCTTGTAGGCCCCCTAGTACTGTCTGCACAGTCACAGAAAAGCCTGTGGGAAAGTGTGCTTGTAGGAACAGAAAGACCCTGCGGGGAGGAGGGCCAGTCCAGAGAGACTGGAGTGTGAAGGCAGCCTCAGGGACGAACGAGTACCAAGGTTACGTCCATTCAGTGGGTGTTTATTGAAGACCTGGGCAGGCATGTTGGGGTGCTGAGGGGAGACAAGCATGCAGGGCTTATCTTTAAGAAGTCATCTCGCTGAAGGGGCCACAGGAGGCAAGCGTGTTTCACATGATTAAACAACGCGGCAGCACAGGACACGAGAAGTTCTGCAGTGAGGTCAAGGCTCTGGGAGTCTCAAGAAGGAAAGACTCAGCTCTGGCCCATCAGGCCACAGCCCAACCTGTGGACTTCTTGCACACCCAGGCATAGGTGGCCCCACAGAGCATGTCATTCCACAGTTGCTTCATGTGGACGCAGTCTTCAACCTGTCCATTAGAATGTCTCCAGTTGTCGGGCTGGCTTTTTTCCCAAAACCTGGAAGAAAATGGCTTTACTCTGCTAGAGAAGTCAGGATTCCTTCCCGTGCATAAAGAGAGACCTCAGGATGGGGGGGACAGGACTGGGGCCAGAGGAGCCTGCAGAGTGACCCTGCTGAAACTGCCCTCCCTCTGATCCAGGCTCTGCAGGGACATCCTCCACAGAACTCATGCTCAGAGCCTTGGAGGCTCTCCGCTCTGTTAATGGGCAAGGGCCAAGTAAGCGGAAAACAAATGAACAACTAAAATCAGAAAAACAAGAAGACCACTGGTCTGCCAGCCCCAGGGCCTGTCTTTTCCTGATGCTCTTCTGTTGGCCTCATAGGGCCATATACCACATGTCATATCACACACCACAGATATTGCTCATCACACATGTCACACTCATCACTCACACCACATATATCACATGGAAAAATACACATATATGCTACATGCACACATCACAAATACACTCTATATATCACACATGCACACACAAAACTAACACTCAGTGGACAGGACAGTACACATAGGACAGTAAAGCCTGCCCAGACTGCCACAGCAGTTCCATGGCTTCTCCTGGCTCTACCTACTCTCTCTATCTGTATCTCTTCCAGTCTGGCTATATTCTGCTAAGCCATTGGCCAAAAGCAACATCTTTATTCATTAACCAATGGAAGCAACACAAATACAGAAGGACTTCCCATACCACATGACAGTGCCCAAATAGTGCTAGACAGAGGTTAGACTCACCTATTGCTCTGGCCATGGTTGAACGGTGTCCCATCCACCCAGCGCCAGTCGCCCTCTGTGCCATGGTCAGTGAGCCCAATCCAATGGTATGTTTTACTTGTGAACTTTTCCAGGAATGTCTGCACAAAGGAGGCAGGGCTGTGAGGAGCTGACTCTCTGAACCATCCCTTCCCTGACTCCTAAGCAGGAAGCCCTTCTCAGTGCAGGGACTTCCATGGTTTGTCCAGTATCTAGAGTAGCAGATACGTCCCTCTGGAAGTACAGCTTCCCCCATATTGGCTGTCTTCAATAACTCTCACCCCTGAGAAAGGGTGTGGCTTTGCCGGGACAGAAGTTCTCATCATAGTTTGTTCTGAATGGTACTGTAACAAGTCCTGGGAGAGCAGCAAGGAAGGGACAGTTCTGCAAG
Source organism: Dicrostonyx torquatus (assembly GCA_028555095.1). Classification (NCBI taxonomy): domain Eukaryota; kingdom Metazoa; phylum Chordata; class Mammalia; order Rodentia; family Cricetidae; genus Dicrostonyx; species Dicrostonyx torquatus. The sequence goes on along the minus strand of JAQHUG010000047.1, from coordinate 1,659,590 downwards.
TTGAACTAAAGTGAACCATGCAAAGTCCTCTGCTAGCCTAGTGAGCTCCTTCCAGGCCCTGAGCAAAAGGCCCTCTAAGGACAGTGTTTCCTTTGAGAGTCCCCAGATGGTTAGGAGTGAGTCAGGCTCCCAGAGGGTCAGTCTCCTTTCCATCAGCCTTCCTCAGCCACTGGGTATATCCATGCAGACTGCTGCCTAGAAAGGAAGGCTGGCAGGAGCTGAGGGAAAGCAAGAGAGGCACATCCCCGAAACTGAAGAGTTGGACAAACATCTTTTTCTCCCCTCCTGATGACATCTGCTGGGCCCTGGTCCTTCCCAGAAGGTTGTTCTCCTTCCCTGTGCAAGTGGCAGTAGCTGGCTGTGCTTCCACCTCGGGACAGAGTTCTCATAGGAGCCCAGTAAATAGTTCTTCCTCTCATGATGAGCACATAAGGAGTTCCACCACCCACTACGAGGACAAATGGCTAAGTGTTTGTGTACCTAAACATACATCCCTTTGCCTGCCCCAGGCCTGCAACTCTGACCTTCTCTTCCTGAGAGGTCACTGATGCCAGGTGTGCTCCTTGGGACACGCAGAACTTCTCTGCCTCATGCCACGACGTCTTCTCATGAGAAAAGTAATACAAGCTTCCACGGAAGGCTGTCCAGCCCTGCAGGATCAGCTGGAGAAGCTGATCTAGAACAGAGGTCAGAGGAGGAGGGATGAAGATCAGAAGCAGACAGAGATGTCCCAAAGTCAACCTCTACTGTATCAGGTCTGACCTTGGATGGCCACAAGCCTTGGCAATTCCCAATGTTCCATGCTCCAGGAGCAGGGCTGGTACACCATACCCCAGACCCATGCTCTATCCTAAAAGCTGTCTTCCAAGACACCTAGGTGTCTGTCTAAGCTTTGCCACCCATCAACGCTCTCTGCAGATGGCTGTTTCTGGTATGCAGTGCTCTCCCACTCATAACTGTCACAGGCCAGGTCAGTCTGCTTCCAGCCCTGCAACTTACAAGTTAACCTCTTTAACTTCCTGACTTCATCTCCACCCACAGACTCTAACACAAACCCACATTCTCTAGAAGAATGTTCAAATTGGAGAAGACAGGATGAAGATACAGCTTACATTTTTTAATTTATTTAATAGAAGGGTGCACATACACGTGACCCAGCATGCATGTGGAAGTCAGGAGACACCTTGCAGGAAGCAGTCCTCCCTTCCCACTGTGTGGGCTCTGAGGATCAAACTCAGGTTGCCAGTCTTGGTAACAAGCGCTTTCCCTGCTGAGCCCCCTGGCCCACCCAGGAAGAAGGCACTTTTAACCAGGGGAAATCATCAATGATAGCACAAGAACCGAGGTCTCCATGAAAGAGGGTGAGTGTGTGAAACAGGGATTCGCAACATGTGGTCCCTACCTGGCTGAGCCAGCAGCATCGGGAAACTGGCTGAAACACATGTTCCTTCTCTGCTCAACTCCCAAACACCCTTTAGCCCACACCATGCATGCATGGCTGTGCCTGCTCTTTGGGTGATTCTGGCATTTGTCTGAGATCTGAGGTTGAAACGGAGATGGGCAAACTGCACCCCAGCAGCCTCTTCTCCAAAAGTGAAGCCCTGTGGTCCCTGTGGCTGCTTCCTCAATATGGCAGCAGGAAGTAGTTAGACAGAGACCTTAGAACGCAGAAACCTAAAATGTTCTATTTTGCACTTAAAGAAAAAGTTCAAGGGTTGGGAGATGGCTTGATCAATGATGTGGCTGTTGCACAAGCATGGGGACCTAGTTCAACTCCAAGCACCCACATAAAAGTCCAGTGTGGGACATCGTGTGCCTATAGTCTCAGTGTTGGGAGGTGAAGACAGGTGAGACTCTTAAGCTCATTGGCCAACCAGCTTAATGGACTTGGTCAGAAACATTATCTCCAAAAATAAGATGAGGAGGGCTATGGCTGTAGCTGACTGGATAGAGTGCTAGCCTATTTTACAGAAAGTGCTTAGTTCTGGCCACAGAACTGCATAAACCAGGCATAGTAGGGCACTTCTCTAGTCCCAGAACTCATGGAGGTGAAGGATGGAGGATAAGAAATTCAAGGTCATCCATGGTTAGATAGCTAAGCTTAAAGACAACCTTAGGAATAAGAGACTGTCTCAAGGATGGAGGAAAGGTAGATAGATAGATAGATAGATAGATAGACAGACAGATAGACAGATAATAGATAGATAGATAAACAGATAGACAGATGATAGATAGATAAACAGATAGACAGATGATAGATAGATAAACAGATAGACAGATGATAGATAGATAGGTAGATAGATAGACAGATAATAGATAGATAGATAAACAGATAGACAGATGATAGATAGGTAGATAGATAGACAGATAATAGATAGATAGATAAACAGATAGATGATAGATAATAGATAGATAGATAGATAGATAGATAGATAGATGATAGATAGATAGATAGAAAATAGCTATATAAGACAGATTGAGTGGGAAGAGACTAAGGAAGACAATCTGGCCTCTATATTCATGTGCACTCATATGTAATGTGAACATACATTACACACGCTGAAGAAGAGGAAAGTTGAAGACATGGCTGTCAGCCTGACTGCTACTAGATTCACTTATTAGATTTTCCTAAAGTACTGATCTTCCTCCCCAGATTTTGAGGTAAACAAAGAGGCTAAAGGGTCAAAGGCCATTATCCTCCCCAGAGGCTACACCTCCCCAGATTCATTCATTCTCTCTCTCTCTCTCTCTCTCTCTCTCTCTCTCTCTCTCTCTCTCATACACACACACACACACACACACACACACACACACCACTTTTCTCACTTACTCTGAGTTCTCTGCACCTGCTCCTGTGAACCCACAGCTTTCTGCAGGGCTCCTAGGCGACTCTGTTCCTCCTGAATCTTGGCAGTGAGAGTTTTGGTAGCCTCCAGATTTGTTTTCAAACCCTGCAAGTCTGCCATGGCCTTCTGCAGATTGCTCTGTAGCATCTGGGTCTTGGATTTCAGAGTCTGTAACTCTTTGCTGGCATCCTTCAGTTGGTTACTGACCGCCTCGATATGGGAGGTAAAGGAGCTGGTGCTTTTTAGCTCAGCTTTTAACATCTGGATCTGGGCATCCGTCTGCTTCAGGTGGCTGTCCGCCTTTTGTGTCTGAGCAGTGACTGTTTGCAGATCCTTCCTTAGTGAACTCATTTCATCCCCAGCTCTCTCCAGATGATCTCTCATGGCCTGGACCTCAGCACTAGTGTTGTCCACACTGCGCTGGAGAAAGCTCTGGGTCTGGGAGCTGAGGTCACTGGAACTCTGCAGACTTCTCCTCAATGCCTGGATCTCAGTCTGGGCTTCCTCCAGGCCTTTGCCCAGGATGTGGAGTTCAGCACTGGTGTTTTCTGTGTTGCTTTTTAAGAGACCTTGGGTCTTGGAAGTCATAGAATTTGCCTTTTCCAAATCTCCTCTCAGACTGTGGATATCAGCACTGGCCGACTTCAAGGAGATTCTCAGTGCCTGGGTCTCCAAAGCCAAGGAACCTGAGTCCTTCAGCACACCTTTCGCCTGCTGGATATCAGCACTGACATCCTCCAGGTGGTCCCCGAGCAACTGGACCTGAGAACTAACGTTCTCCATTCGGTACTTCAGCATCTGTATCTCCTCGTACCAAGTGTTAGAATTTTCAGCATAGTCCCTAACCCTCTGGGTAGCCTCTTGCTTTTCTGCCACCCTGCCAGAGTGGGGATAATCTGAAAAGAGGAAACAAGAGGTGCCATTGAAGCCCGTTATGTAGGGATATGTAGGGAAGTTCAGATGGCAAATCAGAAAGTTCCAGAATGTACTGGGTTATAAGTTAATACTGTCAACTTGGAAGGAATCACCCAGAAGACAAACCGCTGGTTGTGTCCAGAAAGGTTTGACTGAGATGTGAAGACCCACCCTGAATGTGGGCTGTACCAATCCGTGGACTTGGTGGGGGTCTTAGACTGAATAAAAAAGAGCAAGAGCTGAGTGCCAGTGTCATAGCTCTCTACTTCCTGACTGTTGATGCAATGTGATCAACTCCTGCTTCCATGCCTTCCACCTTCTGGCCTGGGTTCAATTCCCAGTACTACTCATGATCACATAACTGAGAAAGGACTGAAAAGAGAAAGAACATGATTTTTTTTTATAAAATTTTGAAAACTTCGCTGTTGTGGCAGTGCAAACAGCACTCACTTTAGTGCTCAAATTCGGCATGGGCACATACATACATATAGTTAATCCATGCTAATCTTCCCTGTATCGCTCCAATTTTAGTATATGTCCTGCCGAAGCAAGCACAGAACATGATTTTTTGATCCCTTTTTGTATGAAACTCTATAACTAAACTGCTCTTTAGTCACACCAAGCAGGGGCTACTTGAAGGTGAAGTCAGGAGAGAATCGGAGGAATCATCAAGGCTACAAGTAAACTCTGGGAGGTGGGGATGGGAACAGTGACGGCAAATTGGCTCCTTGCCTTGACTATAGAGATGGTTTCAGGAACACACTTCTTCACCAGGATTTATCAGAGTGTAGATTTTAAGAATGTGCCCAACATTTACAGCTACGATACCTCAATAAAGCTGTGATTGAAATAGAACAATTTGGGGTTTGGGGATATAGCTCATTTGAGAGAATACTTGCTTAGTTTACACAAGGTTATGGGTTCAGTCCCCCAGCACCACAAAAATCTGGGCATGGTGCCATACACCTGTAATTCCAGGATTAGAGAGGTGGAGGCAGGAGGATCAGAAGTTTAATTTCATCCTTAGCTTTTTTATTTGAAGTCAACCTGGACTGCATAAGACCCTGTATCAAAAATAAAAATGAGTTCAAAGGGTGTTCTTTGAAGGAGGAAAGCAGGAGGCAGAACTAGGATGTGGCAATAGAAGCTGTACCCAGGGCCCGTGCTCCCCCATGCCCTGCTCCCCAACCCCATCCTCATTGTGACTACTCACTGTCAGGCTCCCATATGGTAGAGTTGTTTCTCAGAAACAAGGCTTGGGAGGAAGGATCTTCACTCTGCTTGGGTCTCCAAGTCTGTAAACCTGAGGTAGCCATTCCTGGGTCAGCTCAATCCACAACAGGCTCCCCCCACGCCAGCTAGGGACTAGCAAGAGGGAGGGGCACCAAGGACCACCCCACACAGCTTCCCTGGAAAGCTTCCATTCTCTTGAGTCATTTCAAATCACAATGGGCTCCAGGTCTGGGCCTAGACAGGTGGTAAAATGTTGCTTCAGAGAGCATAAAGGCCCAGAGGACTGCCCTTTGGTTCTCTCGGGACCTTTGCACAGAAAGAAAAATCTATGGTGGCTCAGGTCACCTGAGAACTTACCCACCAGAAAAAGAGCCAGGAGAGAGAACAACACAGCCATGAGTGTCAAGAAGGCCTGGACAAGCCTCAGCATCCTGGAAGCCACGGGAACAGCTGGTATAGGGTCCCGCCCTGCAGGGGAGAATACAAGGTCTGTGGGGGTAAGTGCTGGGTGGGAGGGCTAGGACTGTCACTCTCTGGCACAGTCCTCTGGCTTGTCCATTAGAGATGAGAACAGCCACCATACTTCTCACAGTGGAGCTATGGGCAGGATAAGGAAGCATTCTCAGTGGACAGGGCAACAACCAACGATCAGGGGCTCACACCTCACACACCCCACAGAGACTAGTGGACAAGGCAACAACCAACGATCAGGTGCTCACACCTCACACACCCCACAGAGACTAGTGGACAAGGCAACAACCAACGATCAGGGCTCACACCTCACACCCCCCAGAGACTAGTGGACAAGGCAACAACCAACGATCAGGTGCTCACACCTCACACACCCCACAGAGACTAGTGGACAAGGCAACAACCAATGATCAGGGCTCACACCTCACACCCCACAGAGACTAGTGGACAAGGCAACAGCCAATGATCAGGGGCTCACACCTCACACACCCCACAGAAAGCTGTAGTGTACAAGCCAAAGATCAGCAGCCCACACCCTGTAGAAGCTGTAGTGGTGTCCTAGACAGAAAACCTGCCCCAGAGGGCATGGCTACAGAAGTATGATTGGAAAGAAAGAAGAAAGTGAAGGAGGAGGGAGATGAAAAGGAGGCCCACGGCAGGGGCCCAGACCTCCAGGTCCCAGTTTTCTTAACAAATCTTACTAAAAGAAGCACAATAGCCCCTGGGATGGATGATTGCATTCCTGGAGCCTTCCACAGAACTTGAACTGCTGTCACAGGGTCCCTTGCCTTCTTAGCACTGTGTTTAAGGGGCAAGGGTGCACCCACTAACAACCTCAGAAACCGCCAGCCCCAGAGGACACAGGGGTAGGCAGTATTCAAAGCTGGGGTTCAAAACCAGGCCATCTGAACTTAAAGTGCACCCTTTTCTTCTTTCGGGTTACTGTACCCAGTGGAGGGGATCTTGAAGGTTCCATACAGAGGCCGGGGCTCTCAGAGTTCTGGGCATCTGTTGACCCATTTATTTCACCCTGACCAAGGTGGGGATGAGATGAGTTTCTAGACTGGCAAGGATGGGGTCAGAGTGCAGGGTACAGGCGGGAACCCTAAGTGTCCTCACCTCCGGGCTGTAGGGAGACACACTGGTTGCCTTTGCAGAATCGAGCCACATCTCTGTTCAACTCTGCCTCCTTCATCCTCTGGCGCTTCTCCTGCTGCTGGGTCCCCAAAGGCCTGTCCTGTGAGCTAGCAGCAGTGGGAGCTGAGACAACTGGTTTATGTTCTCCTGAGGAGGTCATGACCACTCCCCAGCCCTGCCTCCTTCCTTCTGACTCTGCAGAAACTCTGTGTCACCCCTGCCCCCTCCTCCTGGGGTACCAGAGGCCAAGAGCCCAGCAGCTCTCTTCCTCTCTGCCCCTCCCCACTCAGTGCACCTCAGAGTCACATACCCCCTCCATCCTCTTCAGTGGAGTCTGAGACAGGCACCAAGGAAGGGGAGCTTACAGAGGAACATCCTTGGGGAGCTGAGGAGATGCTCAGTCAGTGAAGCGCTTGCCACACAAGCATGGCAATCCAGCACCCACATGGCAGCATGTGACTGTAGTCACAGGGCTGGGGAGGTAGAGGCAGGAAGAGCCTTAGAACTTTCTATTTAGCCTGCCTACTTGAATCAGTGAGCACTGGGTTCAGCTAGAAATTCGTTTTCAATAAAGGTGGAAAGAGAATAGGGAAGACAGACCATATTGATCTCTGATTTCCATCAGGTTTGAGGTAGCACTTGGGAGGCAGAGGCAGGAGGATCTCTGTGAGTTCGAGGCCAACCCAGTCTACATAAGTGAGTTCCAGGGCAGCCAGGGTCACATTGTTAGACCCCCATCTCAGAAACAAATAACAGTCAGTGAATGAGGTGGGGGGGATTTGCAGTGGGGCAAAGTGTAGGTGACTACCTTCCCAGAACTCTAGAACTTTACAGACAGAGCATAGGAAAAGCCCTGAGATGCTTTATATTTGGTCTCTGACTGGGTCCTGGTCCGGAGTTCCTGCAACTCTGACTCCTGAGTGACAGGAACACCCCTCACTATTCATACTGAGTTGACTCTGAGCACACCTGAGTTCACATTGGCGAGATGATTCAGGCTCTCTCTAGATAGCCACTGGTCCCAGAAAGACCATATGTGGTTAGAAGCCTCTGCCCACCCCCATTCTCAGACATCCCTGTGAGAGGCACTTCAAAGGGAGACACAAGAATTCTAATACCTAATATAAAGGAGGGCTCGGGCTGCGGCTCAGTTGCTAAAGCACTGTCTGACACACAGAAGGTTCTGGCTTCCATGCCAAGCCGCCTTTAAACGGGTATGGGGGTTCATGCCAAAGATTATACAACTCAGGAAACAGAGACAGGAAAGGACTGGAAGTTCAAAGTCATTCTCAGCTGCATAGTGACCTTGAGGCCAGCCTGGGACACATGAGACCCTGTCTCAAACAAACAAACAAAAAACTTGAAGGAGGGATTAATCTCACCCTGACTCCTCAGACACAGAAGTTCGGTGCTCAGGACCCGCTAAACCTTAGCCCAGGTGTTTCCATAAACTCTAATAGTCTACCTAGTGTTTATATAGTTTTATGGATTGTTCTAGGGAACCATCATAACTGAGAGAATGCCTTTGGCTATAGGACAGGCAGAAGAGTGGGTGCCTTGGCAACCTAACAGTCCCAAGTTTCTGAAGTGGGGGCAGACTTGTGGGATAGAGTTCTCAGACTGCGCGATCTCTGCTACCTTGGGAGTTAGTGTTGCAGGAGATTTGTTTGTGCTGTTGCTCCAAAACCACCACCAAAGTCGGACGGAAGACTGGGTCCACATTCAGCTGACCGGAGTAGACCATAGAGCTTTCTGGAGGACTCAGAGGAGATAGATAGACAGACACACAAGAGGAATAAGGAGGGGCCAAAGGAGATGCACCGGAGCGGTCCACAGGAGCATGGAGAGTAGAGGTCTTGATTGTTTTCTCCATCATTCTGTGGATCTATCATGTTTAACCCTAATACCTGACTCGAGACCATTTTTTATTAATAAAACAATAAAAGAAGTTAGCATCAAATGATGGGTTCACAAATGGTGTTGGAAAGGGGCTGATGACAAGGAAAACTGTATCAGAAGAACTGTCAGAGAAAACGAAGTAGGATCCACCTTCGCCTAACTAAGCTGGTGGTTCTCAAGCTTCCTAATGCGCAACCCTTTAGAGTACAGTTCTTCATGCCGTGGTGCCTCCCACCATGAAATTATTTTTGTTACTACTTCATAAGTACAATTTTGCTACTGTTATAAATTGTAAATATTTTTTAGAGATAGAGGTTTATCAAAAGGGTCGTGACCCACAGGTTGAGAATGACCAATAAAACTTTCATTAGCAATTAAATTCATGTTGGTGATGTCTCTGGGGTTTTCAGAATTAACTTAAAAGAAACAGAAAAGACTGGGCCCAAAGTACTGCTTTAAATGAGACCCATAACACTTCTTCCAGGAGAATAAACATGGCCTTGGATCTGACATCGTGCAGAGATCTGACTAAGAACAGTCCCCATGGGCTCCTATATTTGAATGTTTGGTTTCCAGTTGGTAAAACAGTTTGGGAAGGACGGAGGTGGGGCTTTGTTGGAAGAGGTGTCACTGGCAAGTGGGCTTTGAGACTCCAAAAGCCCATGCAGTTCCCAACTAGCTCTCCCTCCCTGCCTTATGCTTATGAATCAAGATGTAAGCTCTCAGGTACTGCTCCAGCACCATGGCTGCCTGTCTGTTGCTGTGCTCCCCACCATGGTGGTCATGGACTCTGCAACCATGAGTCCCCAAATAATGTCTTTTTTCATAAATTTCTTTGGTCATGGTGTCTTATCACAGCAGTAGAAAAGTAACTAAGACTTGTGATAACACATGTCTGTAACTGCAGCATTCAAGAGGCTGAGGCAGGAAGATCACCAAGCTAGAGGCCAACCTGAACTGCATAGTGAGTCTGAGGCTAACCTGGACTACAGAGTGAGAGAACTGTCCCCAAAACCCAAAACAAAGACATGAAAACAAATACTGCTGTAGGGCTCCCTGTGGCTCATTTGGCATAGGACGAGAAGGAAAGCCTCCGGGGGACAGACAGAACATGGCATTCTTCAGGGTAGTGCTCCCACCACATTGAGGGAGCCGGAACCACGAGTAGAACTAATATTGCCACTTGCTAGCCAAGACATCCTTCCAAAGTCAGGGGAGCCTGGCAGATTCTAATCCCCTGCTTCCCTACCCTTGCCTCAGGGTGCTTACAAACCTGCTGACAGTGAGCAGCCAGTCTCACAGCCCCTCTCAGGAGGTGTCAATCCACAAGCTTGCAGATGCCTTGTCCCATACATAACTGTGTGGTTTCCTGTTCTCATACTTAGTTCCCATACCTCATTCCCATATCTTTCCTCCAAATCTTAGAACCACCCTCCCATAGGCCCATGGGCAGTGACTGAGAACCCTGTAAATACAGTATCAGAGAAGCCATTCTGGCAGAGACCAGCAGTGGCCCTGTTAGGCAAGGAGGAGCCTGTGTCATGGAGTTGCACTGCCATCCACTCAGTGGGAAATATCACTGTGGAGGTAGATCTGCTGGATAGAAAGGAAATAGATGGCCTTCATTCAACTCTTGGTGTGTGTGTGTGTGTGTGTGTGTGTGTGTGTGTGTGTGTGTGTGTGTTATAAGTATTCAGGGAAGAACAGAAGACATAGGATACAAAGCTCAAACCACTGACTACTGACCTTTTATTTCTTGTCTATTGAATGCTGGACTAGTGTGGTGGGGGAGGCACCCCTTCTAAGTCAGTCAGAAGCCCTGCCTGCACCCCAGCAGGGGTCTGTCAAGTCCCTCTCTCTGTGGGATTGGGAGGCACAGGCAATACCTTCTCAGCCATCACAGAGAGAGAAAAGGGCTGGTCTTGGTTTCTATTTCCCCAAATACAAGAAGAGTCAAGCTCAACCCAACTCAGGAACATCCTGAGAAGCTAGAAGGACCTGGAAAGCAGAACTTTGGGTATCCCTTGCTCAGCAGAAGGGCAGAGTCCGGGCAGGAGAGGGACATCATCCCACTGGCTGTGACCACCAGGTGTCATGTCTGCTCACCTTTCCTGTTCTCTCCCTCACTCCAGGGTCCCGCTTGTGTTTTCCCCAGAAACACTATCTGCAGGCAAGGGATCTAGGATACTGTTCTGTCCTTGCTTAGAGGTTTCTCTACTCTCAGACAAGGAAAAATGAAGAGGCCTTTTGCACATTAGCATGAAGAGTGTCATCCACACATTTATTTTTCTGCTCCTACTGCACATTCCCAGGGGGTTACTCTTAAAGGTTCTCGGGTGTTTGTTCTGTTTATCATTTGTTTGCTTGTCTGCCTGTCTTCAGCAATGCTGGAGACTAAATCCAGAGCCTATGCATAGTAAGCATACCACTGAGACACACATCCGGTCTCAGAGATGGGTGAGTTCAGCACACTATAGGTGTGCTGCTTGGAACATTGACAGTATCAATTCATAACGCTCAGAACTGGTGAGCTGGTCTACTGGTGGCTTGGTCAATGGTTGATGAAGGGGAAAGACCCAAGCAAGATGCCTGCAGGTGCCTGTGCATGCTAACATGGCTCCCAGCTCCAGGTTTGCATGTTCAGGGCTTGCCTTGGCAACATCCTTTCTGCATCATGAGCCTAGCTCACAAAACCACAGCAGGGTCAAGAGCCAGCACCAGGAGTGAAAACTGGGCTGACCTACAGCACCCTTGCCCTTGCTTCCACATGATTTCAGAGACCAGCATGTGACCCAGCCCTGAGTTTTTGTCAAAACTATTGGAAAAGAGAAGCAATTCCCTGAATGCCTTGAGGGCTTTAGGACTATGAAAACTCAGAGCTATGAAGGCTTCAGAAAGTGAAGGCTCAGGGCTGTGATGTTGTTGTTGGGTCTCCATGACGCCTCCAACTTTGCTCTAATTCAAGATCCACCAACATATCTTCCCCCGTTGGTTGTCTCACTTGGTATTTTCTGGTTCCGTTTCTTTTTTTTTTGGTTTTTTGAGACAGGGTTTCTCTGTGGCTTTTGGAGCCTGTCCTGGAACTAGCTCTTGTAGACCAGGCTGGCCTCGAAATCACAAAGATCCGCCTGCCTCTGCCTCCCGAGTGCTGGGATTAAAGGCGTGCACCACCACCGCTATGGTTCCATTTCTTTTCCTGGAAAAAAAAAACTATCTGTTCCCCCTAGCTCATCCCTGCTCACTAGGAGCAACCACAGACCCCTGTTGGCCCCCTCTTTCTCCCAATGGTAGTGTAGCCATGTTCACTCAGCAAACCACATCTGACACAGAACAGATAGACCAGCAGAGGATGACCAGTCACATACTCAAAGTCTAGGGGCGATGGACACTCCTCTACAGAGTCTGCAGAGTTCCACAGAGTGACATCGAGGAGCACAGCCACCAGCAAGGCTTGGGGTGGTGCAGGGAAGTATTACAGGGAGGACAGAGTGACACCCCTCCCAAGATGACCCTGGAATGCTGGAGGACTTCCCAGACTAACAAGGGAACCCATGAAGTTGATGTTATGGAGGTCAAAACCACGGAAAAGACAACCAGACACAATTCAGATTGTAATCAGCCAAATTTATTAAAACTGCTAGCAGTCCTACAGTCTCTAACCCAAATCACAAATGAGCCACCCAGAGGCAGCTAAGGGTGGGGCTTTACAGGCAAAAACCACAAGAAGTCCTTGAGTATCTGTATAAACAAGTTATAGAAGCTAAAAAGCTTCTCTGATAAAACAAGATTAGTTGATCAAGAAGACCTCAAAACAGTCCTGAATCTGTGCCTAAGCAGGTTACAGAAGCCAAAATTTAGCAGTTAGTCATAGCATAACAAGCAGATGGTCACATCACGGCTGCACTTTTCTGGTTGGAGTCAAGATTGTAAGGAACTAATCTTCCAGAAATTTGAGTCAGGGACAAAACCGTTATTAGGCACCTAGATGGATACCTGGCTCAGAATAGAGTTTCTTTAGCCATCACATTTCCCACTAGCTCTGGATCACATGAATGAATCATTGCTTCATGCTGAGGTGCAGGTTGGTATTGAGCCTGTAAAGCTAATATTTTAACAGAAGTGATTCTTTTTCAGATGTATGTTAGTAACCAATTTAAAAGTCAAGGACCCATCATAATGCCAAGGAGTAGTAAATCCAGATATGGCAGTTAAAATGTGGTGGCAAGCCATGGGACCAAGAGAAAAACTGACACAGGTTAGAGGCCTCCGCATGGTCCTTTGCTCTCATGTCTAAGTTTTTCTGTGTCTAATGTGCCTCATATAACTCCTGAGCTGTTGGCATGAGAACAGCATTTTACCTAGGGCAGTGTGGAGCCCATTCTCTTTAGGAATAACAATTCTAGTCCCCAGCCGCTCTGTAAAGCCTTTTCTGCCAAGGAATCCACTTGTTTTCCAAGCTGTCCTGTGGAACCCTTGAGGGGCTGGAGATTTTTATATGCTTTATTTCTTGGAGTTTTAAAGTTTTGATCTTGAATAATTAATGCTGATGTTCCCAAAGCAGACACACTTGCAATTCCTGCTGTCACTAGAACTATAACTGCAACTGAAATGGATTTTCCCCTAACTAGGTCCTGGGCTTCATAACGAGAGTATACTCTATATGCAGGCAATATGTTTTAGCTTCCTCTTCAGTATACATGTCTACTCGGGAACAAAATAGGCTAGAATACAGAGATTTCCTTCCTAATTCTAGATAGTCAGCTGTAACACATCTAGCAAGGTGAAATATATGGACCCACTATGTCCCTAAAAAGCTGGAAAATATAGTCTAATATGTGCAAATTTTTGGTGTACACAAAAGTACTATAGAATTGGCCATAAAGGGAAAATGAGTAACTATAAGTTGAAGAGATTAAACCAGTACCTCTTCCTTGGAGGTCTCCTAGGGTTAGCTTACTTTCTTCTGGTTCCCAGTTTAACTTTTTGGTGGGGCTGTAGTTGGGATGACCTCCTGAGGTCTAGGCAAAGCCATCAATCATTCCCAAGACTAGAGAAAGCATGGTTTATCCGCTTAGTAACTTTAAGGTCTCAAGCTCCAGAACGTCATCAGGAGAAGAAACTGTTCTGTGTCCTTTCCAGATGAGGGCTGAAGTTGCGTCTGTTTCCATAGCTCAGTTGAGACTAGGGAATGGTTTATTACTGTGGGTGGAATGGTCCAAGGAGGGAGGACAGGAAAGGAGACATTACTAGTCTTTGGTTGAGGCAACCGGCTTTGACCTGAGCCTGTAGGGCTAGCTATGGCATGGTGGCAACTTTCCTATAGACGATTTCATAGCATGCTCAAATCTATCTCTTTTAACAGAAAGTCAGAAACCCAGGTCAGGCCTTTAAGCCTGGGCTGTGTGCTCAACTCCTTCTGGATTATGACTCTTAGAATAAAGGGGTTACATTTCCCATAGCCAGGCCCCCGGGAGGGTGTTTCCACTCGAGAAGGATGTGTGTGCCCAGATACCCAGTATGCCCATTACAGATAAACTCAGTCTCATAGTCTGGGGCAGAGTAGTGATAGTCTCCTTTCTGATGATGGCAGTGAACTGACCCACCAGCTGGACAGTCGTGGAATATGGTTTCATTTAGAGCATTATCATCTCATCCTAGAAACTTCCCCACTTGTGTATATTATGTTTTGGAAGTGACTGGTCCCAACCGTGTGGATCAGCCAGATCTGACTGACTCCCAAAGTCACATGGATCAACTTTAAACTTAAGGGAATATCTATCATATTTCTTTCTGTTGACTCTGGATAAAGAGTACATGGTTACTGGGATAACTCCCAATCCCAAACTCTACAACTTTCAACTGATCAGGAGTAAGAGGTACCTGTCAAGATTCCAAACATTGGTGTTGGTCTGAGTGTGAGATACAGATAAGCTGTACCTTCAGAGGGTGCTGGGGACCTCACATCACCCTCCATTTTTTTTACATTTTCCTGGTCATCATGTCTACCTCTAGATGGGAATAGTGGATCCAAACTATGGTCCCTACTGCCTTTATAGTGCACATTGTCAGGATCATAGCATATGGTACCTTCTGGCAAAAAAAAAAAAAGTACATGTCTCTGATTAATTCTTTCAATTTAGTTGACCCCAGAGGTGTACTCCAACGAATTTGTGAGAGACAGGATAGCCCCAGGGCTTCTGGTATGATGGAAGAACCCACCAGTCCTCTGTGTTAGTGTGCCCGTGTTGTCTGGCCCGGTTTTCTTCCTCACTGGGCTATGTAGGATGCTCTCCTAGATCTGGATCTGGGAGTAGGGTGAGAGTTGAGGGAGGGCCTCCTGTTTGCAGTGAACCCACGGGCTCTATGGCTGCTATTTTTTGCCATGGTGTCAGCAAACCTATTGCCTCAGGATTCAGCTGAGTCTTAGTGTTCTACTGCTGTGAAGAGACACCATGACCAGGGCAATTCGTATAAGAGAGAGCATTTAATTGTCACTTGCTTACATTTCAGAGGTTTAGTCCAATGTCCTCATGATTAGGAACATGGTCCCCTGTGAGCAGACTTGGTTCTGGAGAAGGAACTGAGAGTTCTATATCTGTGTCTGCAGATGGCAAGAAGAGAGACACACTGGCCAGAGCGCTTGGAATGCCAAACCCAGCCCCAGTGACACACTTCCTCCAACAAGGCCGCACCTCCTAATGTCACTCCCTAAAAATTCAAATATATGAGGTTATGAGGCCATTCTTATTCTAACCACCACAGTTTGCTTTTCATATCCTGAACAACAGATAATAGCAAGCCCCTCCTGCAGCCAAAGCGATGTTAGGCTTAAAACAGGGAGTAAGAGTGTTCTAGGGGGGCTGGAGAGATGGCTCAGTGGTTAAGAGCATTGCCTGCTCTTCCAAGGGTCCTGAGTTCAATTCCCAGCAACCACATGGTGGCTCACAGCCATCTGTAATGAGGTCTGGTGCCCTCTTCTGACCTGCAGACATACACACAGACAGAATATTGTATACATAATTGAAGGGGAGTGGTCTTGGCCATTTCGGCTTATAACCATACCCCACCATTAGCTAATTATTCCGCCCCCTAATTAGTTGTTAATTAATTAATGGGGCTGGACCACCAGGTCCCAAGAGGTATAAAATGATAGACCCACGTGGAAAGCTCTCTCTCTGCGCGGATCACTGGCCTGCCTGCTTCTTCGGAGGAGCTCTTTCTGGTATAGTAATCTGTGTGTGTATCTGGCCCCTATTAATCTTGTGTGTCTTAAATAAAACTTCCACACATAATAAATAAATAAATATTAATTTAAAAAAAAGAGTGTTCCAGGGGACCAAAATTCCTGCATACCTAAGGCAGCTGATGTGCTTTCTAATCTCCACCTTAGCTGCTCTTGAGATAGGTACCCTTTAACTCTTATAGGCAAGACTGAGCAACAGCTAGTGGCCAATGTGAGACCAGTCCAGAGGAATTGGTCTCTGCCCACACTCCAGGAAATTTTGCATTAATTCTGTTAAAGGAAGTCTTCTGCTCCAAGTTTTCCAGTATTCCTTTCTGTCATTTGATATTGTGGTTGTTTGGATGTAATTGCCCCCATAATCTCTTAGGGAGTGTCATGATTGGGGGCGTGGCCTTGTTGGAGATATAACTGTTAAGGCTGGCTTTGAGGTCTCATCGCCCAGTGGCTCAGTCCACTTCCTATTGCATTTGAGTTAACATATAGAAGCCCCTTCTCCAGCATCATGTCTGCCTAAACAACATCATGTCCCACCATGATGATAATGGACTGAACCTCTAAACTGTAAGTGAGCCACTTTAATTAAATATTTTCTTTATAAGAGTTACCATGGTCATGGTGTCTCTTCACAGCAACAGAAACTCTTAAGACAGATATTCTTCTAACAAGGGACAAGCGACCAGGATGGCTAAGTATGGACTCCCTAGGTCCAGGGTGGCTTTATTTGCACTGAACCTAATGCTGACACCACGTTTTCTCTACAAGTCTGTGCCAATCAGGACTTATGAACAATCTGGCATAACAAGGAAAGAATGAGTCAAGTACTTTTTCCTAGGTCCAATTCTTGGTCGGTGGTCCAAGCATAAGTTCCAGTCCCTATGGTGGTCTTTTCTTTTTTAAAAAACAATTTATTATTTAATATGCATACAATGTTCTGTCTGTATGTATGTTTGCAGGCCTAAAGAGGGTACCAGATCTCATTATAGATGGTTGTGAGCCACCATGTGGTTGCTGGGAATTGAACTCAGGACCTCTGGAAGAGCAGTCAGTGCTCTTAACCTCTGAGTTATCTCTCCAATAACGGGTTCCAAAATGTAGATTAGAACTGAATGGAATGTATCCAGATCCATCAGAAACAACAGAGTTATGCTCCAAACTTTTCATGTGACCATGGCTCCTGAGGCTCCTTGGTGTGGAGCCCTTCCCCATCAACCTGAGTCTGCTGATTGAAGACTTGTCTTCCTTTCTCCTGTCTGCATTATGGGCACCCATTCTTCCAATGTTCTTTTTCTTTCCAATATGCACATTGGTCTCCAGCCAGGCTCAAGGTGGATTTGGTCACCTGGTGTACTTTTGGACTCTATCCATCTCTTCTCTGAACTTGGCTGACCTGGCTGGTTTTGTGTGTCAACACAAAAGAAGTCGTCACAGAGGAAGGAGCCTCAGTTGAGAAAATGCCTCCATGACATCCATCTGATGTGGGAAGTTCTGTATATATGTTGCCTTTATTGGTTAATGAATAAAGCTGTTTCAGCCAATGGCTTAGCAGAATAAAGCCAGGTGGGAAATCCAAACAGAGATTAGAAAGAGAGTAAGTGGAGTCAAGGAGACGTCATGTATCTGCCAAAGGAGACAGTCACTGGAACCTTACTTGGTAAGGCAATACACAGAAATAATAGAAATGGGTTATTTTAAGATATAAGAGCTAGCCACTAAGAAGCCTGAGTTAATAGGCCAAACAGTGTTGTAATTAATATAATTTCTGTGTGATTATTTAGGTCTAGATGACTGGGAAACAAAAGAGCAGTCTCCTTCTACATCTAGCTGTAAGGAATTTTCTCATTTAGTATTCACTGAGGGAGAGCCCAGCCCATGATGGGTGGTGCCGTCCTTGGGCAGGTGGTCTTGGGTTCTATAAGAAAGTAGGCTAAGCAACCAAGGGGGAAGCAAGCCAGCAAACATCTCTCCTCCAAGGCCTCTCTGCATCAGCTCATGCCTCCAGGATCCTGACTTCTTTTAGTTCCTGTCCCAACATCTTACAATAATGAACAGCCATGCTGAAGTGTAAGCCTAATAAATCCTTTTCTTCCCAACTTGCATTCTGTAATGGTGTATCATCACAACAATAGAAACCTTAACTAAGACAATGGTCACCAGTGTTCTAGCCAGACTCTTGTCTGTCTTCTCACCTGGATTCCCATTGTTAAAAGTCATTTGAGCTATTTTTACCGACTGTGACCAATTCACTTCCTTGACCTCTTCCAGTCTCTGTAACTTTCTAAGTATATCTGGGGTCAACAGTTTTCTGGTTTTCTGCAGCAGCCAGATCAATGGGAGTAAATACCCAATAAACCTCTTGAAGATGATCCAGGAATCAAGCAGGAGATTTCCTGATTTCCCTAAGTTACGGTGAAGATTAGTTGGTTTCTAGTTGCTGCTCTCATCCTGTTCAGGAGGCCCCAGCAATAGGTGTCTAGTACTCCCTTACATTGGTCAGTGTTGGGATTCCAGTTTGGCAGAGTGTAAGGCAATATTCCCTCAGCTCTTCTTTTGGCATCTACCCCGGTCACCCTAGGACCCTTTGTAGCCTTGCTGGCTCCAGTCATAATTCAGTTCTTCTCTTATGCAGTCAAAAGGGTACCTTGAAACTTCTGATCATCAGCCCAGGTGAGTTGATGGGTAAAGAAAACCATTTCCAAGAGGTTGATGAAACCTGAGGCTTCTCAGAGAAGAGAGTGTTCTGGGTCTCCAGTTATACAAATCAATGGTCTGGGCCTCTGCTCCCCATCAGCCCCTTACTCTGGCAAGGATGGGTGCCCATTATGGGTGCTTCTCTAGGAGGGAGAACAGCAGGGGTCAGGCTCAGCTGGAGTGGAACATAAGCTGGTCCTCTTCTGGTGTGTGAAAGTAAGGATGGGTGAGGATAGATTCTTGGGACTGCACATGCACGTTCTGGCCTGGCTGGATGTGGGATTGTAAGGTGAGAGAATCTCTGCTGCCACTGCCTCTTCCTCCTGCTTCTGCTCTTCCTCCTCCTCTTCCTCCTTTTCCTTATCTTATTCCTCCTACTCCTTCTCCTCTTCTTCCTACTCCTTCCAGGACCACCACAGAGTGTCCAGGAATTTTGTTGAGTGTTTTACTCTGCCTCCAACTCTGACTTGGTGACTAAAGCAGAGGAGCCTTGTTTAAGTGCATGACCTTTCTGCCAAGGAGGAAGAGAAGCCATCAATGTAACAGAACTGTCCAGGTAGCCAGGGTTCCTGTGACTACGTGCTAGACTTCCTTGGCACTTTTAAGGTCAAATGACCCTCATCTGGCTATCCCACATCAAAATGGGCCATTCTAGTTCACAGAGAGTAAGGAGCTGTCTAGGTGACATCTTAGCTCTGTAGTGTGCTTTGCAGAACCTCTTCAAGTATTACAGCATGCAATTCAGTGGCAACTTGGCTGTGCTCAGTCTTCTTCCCATTCCTACAAGAAAACTTCTAAGTACACCAGAAGCATATCTCGTACTCTGAGTCTGGAGACTGGGTCTATGATCACTTCTCATCTCCCCTCTGAGTCCCCAAATGTCCAGACATCTAGAAAAATTCATGATCAGTCCTGTTTTAAGCTAGCAATTCTTTTGTTTTGGTTCTATTTTGCAAATTTGCAGGGGTCACAGGCTGGGGCAGCCCCGGTCCCCCAAGCTCACAAATGTGCTTGCCCCCAACCAGAGCTGCTCACTGTAGGGGCCTCTGGGTTGTGTTACTTGACCCCATCTAGGACCTGACCTCCCTAACTAGTGATTCTTTAATTTGTGACAGCCATGGTCTCAGGCTTCCTGGGGCCTCCGCATCCACCCCAGACTTGCACCCACTAGGACCTATCCTGGACCCCAGGCCCCGTTCTCCCAGGATCTTGCTGGGACCTCCAGATGTTATGGAGCTTCATACTACTGGGGAAAGACCACTGGACTCAATTCAGATTGTAATTAGCCAAATTTATTAAAACTGCTAGCAGGCCTGCAGTCTCTAACACAAATCAGAGTCATGCCACCCAGAGGCAACTGAAGGAAGAAGGGCTTTTAAAGACAAAAACCACAAGAGATGTTGTGCTTGGTCAAGATTAAGTGATCAAGATGACCTTAGAACAGTCCTTGAATGTCTGCTTAAGCAGGTTACAGAAGCCAGAATTTAGCAGTTAGTCATATCATAACAAGCAGACGGTCACATCATGGATGTACATTTCTGGGTGGACGTCAAGGAGTCAAGGTTGTAGGGAACTTAACTTCCAAGAGTTTGTGTCAGCGACAAAATGGCTATTAGGTACCAAGACGGATGCCTAGCACAAAATGGAGTTTCTTTAGCTATCACATTGAAAACAGAACAAAAGGCAGTTGGTCCCATGGTGGAGTATGCTAGCCAGAAGGGGAACCTTCAGAACGTGGGGACTACTGTTAAGAGCAAGGAACCTCAAACTGAGGTCTTTGGGGCCCTGGGAGGATCTAAGATGTCCTGACACTATACACAAGCCTACAGCCTGGTGTGATGACACACACTTTTTGTCCCAGTATTTGAAAGGCCAAGCAGGACCACATAGAAAGACCTTGTCAATATATATATTTATATAAAGCAACAACAAGCCTGCACTCTCTGCTCTCCTTCTCACTCCCTAGTACCATACTGACTGCCCTTGTAATGTCTCTCCTGAGAACCCTCAATGGAGGATAGCTCACACCTCCTACACTCTCTCTGCTGCCCCCTGTTGGTAGTCCCGTGTTTTCAGGCCTAAATCTCCAGCTTAAATTCCAGTTTACATCTGGAAACCCAGCCTCTGTGAAGAAAAGGACCTCAACAAGGTTCCCCTGGGAACAGAGCTAAAGAACAGAAGGCTGACTACCAAGGAACTCCAGGAAGGAACTTTATTCAAACTTTATCATATTTAATTCAAACAAAAGTCCCTATTCTTTCTACCTTCTAACTGAATGTGCCCCAAGTTGCATGTCCTTTAGGGTCACAGTGGCCCTGGGAATGGAAACAGGCACTCCAAGGAAGCTTTGAGCCAAGAGATGTTTAAAGTAGACGAGGAATTTGTCTTCACAGGGCATAGTAAGAGAGGGAACCTCATGTAGAGGAGAGGTAGGAGACCCAGACCACTGTGGTGGGGGAGTACTGGGCCTGTGATGCCCTGGGGGCAGGAGGAAGGGGAGCTGAACCAAGCAGCTCAAAAGAAGGCAGAGGACTTGCCAACCCCGGCCTGGACTGAGTTAGCTCACTCAGAGAAATGGGGGTTCCGACTTCAAAGACTATGGAGAAGGAGGTGATGGAACATGGTGGAGACAGGGTGACTGAGAACAGCTATTCCCATGGAAATGGAAAACAGCCAGAGGCCTCTGCCAGTGCTCCTAAACAGACAACTAGAGAGAGCCTCGTATAAATATGGGAACCACCTCCTCGCTGCTGGAATCACAGGGGTGCATGACCACACCCGTTTGTGTGGTCCTGCAGATCAGACTTGGGGGTCACCAGTGCCAGAGGATCACTTTTATCCCCTGAGCCACACCTCCAGCATTCTGACATATGTTTTTATATTTTTCACCTTTTTTATAATTTAGATTCACAGGACTAAAGAGATGGCTCAGCAGTTAAGGGCACTTACTACTCTATCAGAAGGCCAGAGTCTGGATGTCAGCATCCTTATCAGGTTGTTCATAAACAGCTGTAACTCCAGCTACAGGGGATTTGACATCCTCTTCTGAACTCTGTGATCACCCGCACACACGTGTGAAAAAGGTCTTTAAATGTATTTGCAATGGATACATGAAAACATGAAATAGTTACACACTTTGATAGTACCATGTGCTGTTCTGATGCATGTATAAATTATACAGTGCTGAAACTGAGCTAAACACGCCTGTCTCCTCCAGCACTGGTCACATGAGAATGTAGCTTTTATGTGGTCATCCAAGGCTTCTTAGAAGGGTCAGGTAAACACAGATAAAAATGATCTGCAGGTGACAGGTACTCACCTGCCTCACCTGGGCAGTGTGGACTTCTACATCCTCTGCATGGTTTTGCCCATTAAACCCAACCCCCTCGAAGTTCCTCCAGGGCAGAGAGTTCCGGCCAACCCAGATGGACCCCAGGATGTGTTTGGGACAATATTCAAGCAAGAAATGCTAAGGCGCAGAGCAGTCTTGGAGTGTCAGGGAGAGAGACATCGCTTCAATTTGGGTCACTGTTACAACATAAATGCTGAGCTCTGGGCCAGGCCTGTCATGGGATTGCCTAGATGTGGGGCCTCTTGCAGACAAAAAGAAACTTACTATCACAGGAAGCATCATTCCAGGCTTGCGGGAAGGGCACCCTGATATTGGCACAGTGTTCATTGTTCCCTGTATTGTTGGGTTCACCCGGAATCCAGAACCTACCAAGAGAGAAAACAAAGACACTTTATGCACCTGTCAGAATGCTTGCCTAGCATGCAGGAAGCCCTGCATCGGGGCCATGGCACCACCCATCTTTATCCCAGCACTCAAGAGGATGAGGCAGGAGGAACAGAAGTCCAAGGTCAGCCTAGGCTCTATAGCAAGTCCTGAGCCAACCTGGGGGACATGAGATGCTGTCTTTAAAATTAGTTATTTTAGAGGCCAGAAAGATGACTCAGTGGGTTAGGGCACCTGCAACCAAACCTGATGGCAGGAAAGAACAGACACAGACAAGTCATCCTCTGACCTATACACACATGTCCCAGGTTCTCATATATACATCATGTACACACACAAGGAAATTAAAATAAATAAATAAATTTGATGAGTTAATTCAATCCCAAAATTGAGTTTCAATTTAATTTTGATCAGTTTTCATTCCTGGTGACAAGACTGCAAGGCTTCGCTCCCAAACCTAAGAAGATGAGTAGGCCTTCAACTCTCAGCCTCTTGCTGTGCCCCCACCCCACTTCTCTCAAGGCCCTCACAATCCCTTACTGCATAGGCTTGGACTTGGGTCAAATCCTCACCCCAGCAGGGCAGAAGGTCTTGCTGCCAAGCCGCATGGGACACGTAGGTTCCTAACTGGCCCCAGGTACCACCCAATGAGCAGCAGCAGCATTTAGCTGGATGTCCCCTCCAGGGCTGCCACTGTGCTAGGGTAAGGACAGCCCTGTGTTCATGGGAACTCACCTTCCAAGCTGGGAAGGAGGACAGCCGAGCCACTCACCTCCTGCTTTGCTCCATGTTGAATGGCGTCTCATCCACCCAGTACCAATCCCCGTTAGTCCCTGCCTTGGTGAGACCAATCCAGAATGGAAGCCCATCTGCTGTCTTGTAGAGAAACTCCTGTGGGGAGCACAGAGGAAGTGAGCAGCGGCCCAGCCACTGCCACACCTTTCAATACTTATCTGTGGGTACTCTTCACCTGTGCACAGCGGCAGCCCCTGAACCTGACGATGCCTCGTGAGACTTGCAGACTCACAGGTACAGCATCCTCCCTCAGTGCCCCCATGCCTGTGCCTGGACTTCCATGTCCTAGCTGCCCATTGCTTATCAGCTAACAAACTTGGAGCTTGTGCTTTTTAGTGAGGTGCTGGAGAACAGGGGGACTCAGCCTGCCGGACGTGGTAGCAGATGCCTGCATTCCCAGCACTTTGGAGAATTCAAGGCCATCCTGAGTTACATACTGAGATCCTGTCTTAAAAACAAACAAGTAACTGAATGGAAGGAAAGAACAGTTGAAAGATGGAAATTTCAGCTAAACTGCAGACAAGGGACATCAAGGAAATACCTAAATTACAGGAAACCAAAATTGTGTCAGACACTGGAAGGCATGTTGTGCCTCCCTCCCTCCTTTACCCTCCAGGGCAGACACTATTTCATCAATTCACTTAAGGTGAGGCCTGGGAAAGAAAGCCATCTCCCCAAGGCTCTAGGACAAGGTTGATGGCTAATAGTGACATCGGCTAGTACAGACCTGGGTCCTCATCTGCTTCACTCCTCCACCTCCCAGATCAATGAGCCCAGTCTACACTCTGCCACCAGGAAGGAGGCTTCCTGGGTCCAGGGGTATCGTTAATGTTGTTCACAAATATTTCTATTTTCTGGCACGTGGAAAGAGTGCCCCCTTGCTGCCCTCCTTGAAGCTAGCAGGCTCTTGCTGGGGACATGTAAGAAATGACATGTTAATTGAGGGCAGGAGCTTTAACAGCCAGTGAAGCTGGCAGTGTCCTTGCTGCTTCAGAAACTGTGGATGGATGTTGAAATAAAGCCTCTTGGTTTAGGGCCTTGTTACCCACAATGAACAGAACCTCTGCTGTCCCCTGCGAGATGTGCAATCTTCATGAGAAATAAACCTTTGGATTGGGGAAGCTAGATGACCCAGTGGATAGGAGCACTTGCTACACAAGCATGAGTTTCTGAGTTCAAATCCCCAGCACCCATATAACCCCAGCCCTGTGGAAGGCAGAGGCAGAGGATTGCTAGGACTTACTTGGTAGCTACCAGTCAG
Organism: Dicrostonyx torquatus; assembly: GCA_028555095.1. NCBI lineage: Eukaryota > Metazoa > Chordata > Mammalia > Rodentia > Cricetidae > Dicrostonyx > Dicrostonyx torquatus. The sequence continues at coordinate 1,635,366 of JAQHUG010000047.1, read as the reverse complement.
TGTTCAGGGAATGAGACAGTGATAGAACAAGACATTTGATGTCCTACACACACACACACACACACACACACACACACACACACACACACGGGTGCATGCTCCTGCACATACACACATTCATATACCCCCAACACACACACGGAGAGAGAGAGACACACACATGCGCAGAAAAAAATAAAGACTTCACTGTTAGCTCATGGACAGGAGAGGAATTTTGTTATTGCAGCAAACTGCTGACCAGCCTTTTTGGCATAGTGTTCACAGAGCCAGTGATGACTGCACTCACTTGCTCTGATTCTGAGGTCACTGAGGTCAGATGAGCCTCTTTAGAAATGCAGAACTGCTCCGCGCTGTACCAGGTCTTTGGGGTGTGTGAAAAGTAATAGAAGTTCCCCCTGAAGTACTTCCAGCCTCGCGACACCATCTCCAAAATGTTACCTGGAAAACAGGGGCTGAGGTAACTGCGATGCTCCTGGTTCTGCTGCACCCTGACTTGGGGTGTTTGTTCAGGGAGATCCTGGGGACAGCAGTGAATGGATCTATATCTAAGAGTCCTTGAGTTCCTGGAGCTAGGGATTGGGGACACCTAAAGGATTCTATTGGAACCCTAAAGGTCTTAGATTTGTGACCAGAACACCTGAAGTTAGAAAAGTTACAGTGGCAGGGAGGGGAGACTATGAGGGGAACACAGAGGCCCTAGGACCTGGCTCACAGTAATGAACTTCATGGGAAAGGGCAAGATACAGGCCATGTGTAATATATTATATTAATAAAATATCACTATGTGAGCACAACGAGAAGCTGGCCCTGGAGAGGGGATGCTCACTCCTCCCGATTTCAAACCCAAGTATGTTTGTCTCAAAGTGCCATCTAAGAAGAGAGAGTTCAACTTGGAACTCCAGCTGACTGCTTCAGCTTCCCGAGTCTGTTTCTGCTGGATGTTGTAGCTCTGAATCGGATAGTGTCACCTTCCAGCTGCTATTTGTTCCTTTTCTTG
>JAQHUG010000047.1:1563557-1590839 GCA_028555095.1 Dicrostonyx torquatus | reverse complement strand
TCACAGAGAACTTAGACAACAATGAGGACACTTAAGAGAGACTTACATAGACCTAATATACATGGGAAAGTATAAAAAGACAAGATCTCCTGAGTAAACTGGGAGCATAGGGACATTGGGAGAGGGTGGAAGGGGGAGGGGAGAGGCAGGGAGGGAGCAGAGAAAATGTAGAGCTCAATAAATATCAATAAAGAAAAAAGTATAAAAAGAATACAACACATCTTTGCATCATTAAAAAAATCCACTGCATAAAAGAATTTAACACATCTTAAACTAATATTCCATGATGGGCATCTGGCACAGTGATAGAGTAAACGGGCTTGTAATGGCTGTGTGGCTCTGGACAAGCTACCTGCCCTATCTGAGCCTTGACTTCCCCCATCTATTCAATGGACCAGTGGGGCTCACTGGGAGGTTAGGGAACTCAGGAACCCAAGACAAAAGGCTTGTCCAGGGGGTACCCTCTGCATTTTTCTTTTCCGTATTGAGTATGGGTGTTTGGCCTGCATGCATGTCTGTGTCTGTGCACTACATGCATGCCTGGTGCCTTTGGAGGCCGGGAGAAGGCATGGGATTCCCTGAAACTGGAGTTGCAAGTGGTTATGAGCTAACCTTGTGGGTGCTGGGACTTGAAACACTTCTTCTGTAAGAATGGTCAGCGCTCTGAAGCACCAAGTCCTCTCTCCAGCCCCTTAGCACTTCTCTGAACCTCCACGCTTGCCTGAATTGACATCTATTCTGTGATGTTTTCTGGGGCGACATGAAGGGTCGTCACTCCTGAGTGGGCACCAACCACAGTCAAAGCGACCAGTCCACACAAATCTACTTTGATGAATCCAAGAATTTACTAGGATTACTTCTAGGAACCTGAGTGTCTTGAAGGCAGTTGTCATTACTGAGAGGCCCACGCCAGCATGAGTGACAACTGAAAGCCTGGGACTTCCCGTCCAGCTTACAGTCAGCTCCACAGAATAGTCTCCTCTCCCCAACAATGGGTACTGTTTATACAACCCTGGGAGCAGCCTTGAGGCCTCTGCACCTACCTCCCTGCAGGTAAGAATGCTTCCACTAGGGGGAGCTGAAGGCTCGCCTTTGACAGTTGTCTTAGGTGGTTGGGAAACCTTCCTTGAGTAGTTGACTCTGATATCTTGGCCCTGCCAGGAGCCAGCACTGTCCGAGATGGAGGTGGCTGCTCAGGGAGCTGGTATGCAGCCAAAGAACTAAGCAAGGTTGTGATTTGAATGAGAGATGTCCCCTATAGTCTCTGGCATTTGAGTACTCGGTCCCCAGTTGGTGGCACCATTTGGGGAGGCTGAGGTGGTAGCAGGCTTGCTGGAGAAAGTCACTGGGATTGGGCTTTAAAAGTACAAAGGACTTACACAGCTTCCAATCCGTTCTTTCTGCTCCATGATTACGGTAAAGGATGTACATTCTCAGCTCCTGGTGTCTACTGCTTCGTCTGCTACTGCTGCCCCACAGATGACTCTTACCCCTCTGGAACTGCAAGCCAAAATGAAAACTCACTTGTAAGATGTTTATGTCACGGTGTTTTGTCACAGCAGCAAAAATGTAAGCAAGACAGGGATGCAACTGTCAGGCCCTCAGTGGCCCCCAGTGGTCCTCAGTGGCCCTCAGTCCCTGGCTCAAACCTCAAGCAGAGTTAGCCCCTGAGTCCCTTACCACCCCTCAGGCTCCAGCTCCCTGGAGCATCCTTGAGCCTGACCTTAGCTCAGAGAAAGGAAGAGCTGCCCTCAAAGCTGCTGGCTACGAGGCAGCCTAACTCCTCAGAGTGTCTAGTACCCAAGAGACACCAGCCTGAGGCTCCATCCATTTCTGTCACTGCATCCCGGGTTCAGTCTGAGACAGGAGACACCATTATGGCAATGCATTATTATGCAATTATCTCCTGCATTCTAAAATACTGGAACTATTCCTGGACCTGATAGCCCAGTTAACAATACACTTTGAGGTCACTGAAGACTGGTATCCTACCGTGTAGAGTGCCTGTTGTTTCACCTGCCTTTAAGAGAACAATGTATCAGGCAACCTTCCTTGCCTTGGATTTCTCCTGTAATCAGTTTTTACAGGCTAAGTTAACACATAGCTCTAACCCTAAATATGTGCTCTCCCCACCCCGGCCCCTGAGGAACACATGTGTGTGTGCATGTTAAGGTAATAAATGCTGGAAGCAGCAAGTCAGTTGGAAGCACCCTCATCAGACAAATATCTGCCATAAATGTTGGAAAAAGCATATAGATATTACTTGATACATGAATGTTTGTCTTTCTTAGTGCTGCTAAATCAGTTGGAGTAAGAAAAGTTCAATCCCTTGTAAAACTCTGCAAAAGATTTTTGCAATGGATCCCATTCCTTCTGCCCTGTCCAATAAAAGAGAGAGAAAAGCCATTTGTTAGAAACAGATGAGACACTTGACATTATGCTGGCACAGGGACACAGATCCAGACTAACGTAACAGACAGATGAGACCCATATGCTTGTTGGTGACTCGGTTTGTAACTGACATATATCGTCTTTTCTTAACCCTCTCTGATCTCTTCACCCACACCCCAAGAATGTGCCCAGTTGTCCCAACCTAAAGTCTTCAAGGATTCAAGGCAGCTCAGTGAGCCCAGCGATGTGTGGAGTGAGACCTGTTCCAGGAGGCAGGGCTGCCTCACTGGGGACTGCTGGGAAGGGGCATGCCCCCTTCAGAAGAGAGTTCAGGAGAGGGAGATCTTGACAGTGTCTACTAGGTGGCTTCATGTGGCTGCCCTGGGGTCAGGGGGCCTTGGCCACTGTCTTCTCACTGTGGCTCAGAGGCGGGACATCAACCCACACAGCCTCGATGGGCCACAGTGTTCCTGTCGGTGGAGGCTCCCTTCAGTGGATCTGAGAGAGCAATTCCTGAAGCTGAGGCCTGCTGCACCACGACCTGCACATCACAGCCAATGCCATTGGCCAGCCCATGTGCTCAGGTTTCTCCTGGAGATGTCCTCAGCACCTACCTCCAGCTTCAAGGACTCCTCCCATCTCTAAAGGAGAGTTCTTCTCAAAGTGGTGACCCTTCTCCCCAGCTTCCCATCCCTGTGGGGAGGCCTGCTGTCCACTACAGACGTGAGTGCAGACACAAAGTCATGGCTGGATACAGAGGCTTCTAACATGTATCTCATACTGTAGATGCCATTTGTGGGCATCTACTTAAAGAAATTCTGGTGTGGGTACAAACGTATTAAACTAAGGATTGTTATAGGACCATAATGTGTTTGTATGTGTGTGGTATGCACACTTGTGTGTTAGTGGAAAGCTTTCAAGATGTCCATTCACAGAAAAATGGTTCAGTTTTTTTAAGGGCCACACACACTACGGATTTCTATACAGCTGATTAAAAGTTTTCCAAGCCATCTTAGTGGGGAGCAGAGAGGGAGAACAAGGTGAGCGATCTGATCCTGTGCAAGTTTTAAACAACTCTAGGACCTTCGTGCCTGGGCGTTCAAACCTGGGAAAGCCAGAGGCTACTGGACGTGTTGGGAGAACACCCAAGATGACCAGAAATCAGAAGCAGGCAAATCAAAGCAACCACAAAATCCCCCTCAATTTTGGTTTGTCCTTAAGTGAGAATAGCAGCTGCAATAGGACATTTACACCAAACACCCCCTCCAAGGTTCAGGGACGTTTGGAGAAAGAGTCAGGAAGACAGTACACATCTGGGGAGGGGCTTCTGGACAAGTCAGGACCTCGAACTGAGGAAGCGCTCATAGCTGATGCTGGTAGCAAAAGAAGAGTGGGGTTTAAGATCATTACTCCTGGTAAGTTGACCATGCTCCACAAGATGGCTCCACACACAGGAGTGCCTGGAATAAAGGAGGAAGAGGGAGGAGGAGGTAGAAGTTGGAGAGGGAGAGGATTCAGGAGTCGGAAGAGACGGGGTGAGTAGAATCAAAATACACCGTATACATGTTTGAAATTCTCGAAGAAAAATATATATTTTAAAAACTTGAAAGTAGGAAAATACAGGGCCGGGTGTGGTAGCATATGTCTTTAATCCCAGCACCCAGGAGGCAGGCAGCTGCAAGTAGATCTTCATAAGTTCGAGGCCAACCTGGTCTGCATAGGGAGTTCCAAAATATCCAGGGCTCGTGTGTGTGTACATATATGTGTCTATATATGCATATGTGTATACATATATACATGTATATATACGTGTGTGAACACGTGTGTGTGTGTGTGTGCATACGTGGTGTGCATGTCCTTGAAAGTGGGGAGGAAGCAGGTGAGTGTGACAGAACTCTGTCACTGAGTGTTGGCTCCGACAGACACCTACATGTCTTGGACCCGGGTGCTCTGCTCCTGAGCAGACAGACATCTCAGAGATTCTTTTCTGCGGGTGAATACGGAAATCTGCACACGGAGACTTGTAGTGGTGATTTTTGAGGTGGCAAGGGTGGATGAGTGGAGTCACCTGAGCCTTTTTTCCCGGAGGAGAACAATAAGAGGGAGCGGCCACACACCGGGAGAGTTATGCTACAGTGCCAGGAGAGTGTATAAGTTTAAACACAAGGCTTCTTTTTCTTCCCTCCTGAAAAGTTCCTTCAAAAGCCAGTAGGTGGCGCCAAACCAGGCCAGGTTCCCTGCCAAAAAGGGTGTGTGCCACAGCAACTAATTGAAAGGAGAGCCTTCTCCACAGTGTCTGAAGTGGGCGTCTAAACCCCACCCCGAGGGTCCCTAGACCGGCCTAAACAGGACTGTAATAACAGCAGGAGACTGATCAAGTCAACAGCAAAGACAGAAGGAGCCAGTTTTCTCAGAGCCAGATAAAAGAGCGACGTAAATAGGAAAAAGGAAACGGTAAGAGTTTGGGGCTCAGTGGATAGAGAGCGTCCCAGCATGCAGAAAGCCCCCAGCACTGTATAAACTGGGTGTGGGAGCTCAGGCTTGTAATCCCAGCACTTGGGAGATGGGAGCAGGAGGGTCGTCCTTGACTATATAATATGGGGTCATCGTGGGCTACCTGTCTCAGAAATAAAGAAAAGAGGGTGGCAAATGCCTTTCATCCCAGCACTCAGGCAGAGAGGGAGGTGGATCTACACAATAAGTTCCAGGGCAGTTAGAGCTACCTAGTGAGACCCTATCTAAAGGGAGGAGGTGAAGGGGGTAGAAAAAGGGAGAGGGAAGGGAAGAAGAGGAGAGGAGGAGAAGGAATTGCAGGACACTCTGACAGGTCCTTTGGTTAGTTCTAGGGCCCATCTTATGGATCTCAATAAATGAAACAGAATGCGTGAATAGACTCCGCCCTCGGGAGGCTTGTACCTGCGCTCCCCAGCAGTGTGTCCTAGACCAGAACACAGACACTGCCTTCTGAATCTGCTACATTAGAAAACCAAGATTCCTCGGGAGAAAGAATTGGCTGAGTCAAAACCTAGCACAGAAAGCCACATGAGAAGTGTGGATTTCGTGCTAGAAAATGAGGAATACCGAGAATGCTAAAGACTGGGCAGAGGAAATGGTTTTTTCTTTATTTTTCTTTGGTGCTGGAGCCTCACACATGCCAGGCAAGCTTTTACCAGTGTGCCACAGCCTGGTCCCAGGGTTCCTTTTCTTGGTGATGATAACGTTCTCAAACTGCTCATAGGGTGTTTACAGGATCCTGAGAGTTTGCTGAAATCTACTGAATGGTGTGCTTTACCCAATGTGATAAGTAACTCAGACCCCAATAAAGCTGTCCCCAAAAGAAGGACAGAAAACAACCTTATGGGACTGCAACACTGAAGAGAATTAAATAAATAGTGACAATAACTAGTAATCCATTTTAGCACACCAGGAATCCATTTGATCATGTAGCCTCGAAACTCTCCCTGTAAGATGCTAATTAATTACGGAGCGAAACAGTAAGTTTAAGGGGAAAGTCTGTATTCCATCTCACTCTTTTGCTGCGGTAAAGCACCCTGAAAAAAGACAGCTTGGGAGGAAAGGGTTTATTCAGCTCACAGTTCCAGGACACAGTTCATTGTTGTGGAGAAGTCATGGCAGGAACTGGGAGCAGCCAGTCACACCACATCCATGGGCCAGGAGCCGAAAGCAGGTGGTTGCATGCACCTTTAGTCCCAGCACTGAGGAGGCATTGGCAGGTGAAGCTCTCTGAGTTCGAGGCCAGCAGGGTCTATAGAGCGAGTTCCAGAACAGTCAGGACTGTTTCTTGGGAGAAACCCTGTCTTGAAAAACAAACAAAAAAAGCACAAAAATAAAAAGAGCAGAGAGAAATACATGCAACATCCGACTGCTCAGCTCACTCTCTCCACTCTGAGACCAGGGAATGGTGCCACCCTAGTAGGCTGGGTCTTCCCACAGAAGTTGTCATAATCAAGACAATCCCCAGCAAGCAAACTGCCAGCCACTCACTGAGTCTCCTTCCAGGTGATTCTAGATTGGTCGAGCTGACAATCAAAACCGTGCCCCTCAACAAATACCATCTCTCTCCAACAATCAGGTGGTTTCTCCAATAAGAGTAAATCACAATCACATGCCCCTGAGAGGATGCGATGGCCCTCAGAGTGACTTCTCAGATGTCCTCACCACAGGTATACAATCTGAGTTTGGTCACAAGGACACAAGAGGCAAATCTACATTGAGGGACATTCTGCGGGACAACTGGCCAATTGGCCGTGAAGGTCAGGCAAAGGCTGTCTTTAGTTTCCCCAAACCGAAAGGGATCAGAAAGAAACAACAACCAAATACAAAACCTAAGAACCTGGATCCACAAATGAAGAGCACTCCAGGACACTGGTGAAGTTTCACAGAGCTGAGGACTCAGGGACAGGCAGGTTTCCTGATTTTAGTGACTGCATTGTGACCCCCAAGAGAACGCCTTTGTTCATTAGGATGTAAAATAAAGCGTTGTGACAGCAATTTATGCACAAATAGGCCAGGATAAGAGCTCTTTGTACACTCCTTTTCTGCGTCAGGTTACTTAAACTAAAACAGGAGGCAGCTGAGGCAGGAAAATCATGAATTTTCAGGCTAATGAGCTGTGTAGTGAGTCCCTGCCTCAAAAATCAATTAGTTAATTAATTAGAAATCTAAAATGTGTGCAAAAATCAGGTGTGTCCTTCAAACTTATGTTGCAAAAACAAACAAAAAATAAATGAACAATTTCTAGCTAAGAGAGACAAAGGATTTTAAAGACAGAATTAATGAATAATACTGAATTAAAACTTGTGCTAAAAAAAAAGAAGAGAAAGGATATTATTGAGATAGTTGATAAAATGTGAATAGGATGTGGAATCAGTGCTAAAGTGTCCTGATTTTGTTCCCAACACTGAGGTGGGTGAAATTCTCCTCTTACAGGGAAACACACTGTAACACTGAGGAGCAAGGACACAATGGGTGTCTGCAGTTTGCTCTCAAACACCCTCCACACTAACTATAGCTGCATCAAGGGAGAAACGGATAAAACAGCTGAGGTCTGTCTACTATTCTACTATTCTGCTAACTTCCAGAAATTTGAAATTTTAATTTTCTTAAAATCAAAACTAAAATGAAATAAGAAAACTTATTGTCACAATCACAAATTTAGACACACACACACATATATATATTAGAGACTGGGAGGAATACTCTTTTTTTTAGAGACTATTTATTATTGTTGTTGTTGTTATTAAATCATTATCATTATTATTATTAAGACTAGAGAGGCCATCAGGCAGAACAACCCTCACGGTTCTTACACACACACACACACACACACACACACACACTCTGTCTAGAATATATATATATATATTCCAGGGTAGCTTCAAATTCAATCTGTGACCAATAGTGTTCTAACCCCCCAGCCTCAACCCCCTGCCCCCCAGTGCTAGATGACAGATGAGTGTCCCCAAGCCGCAGGAGAATAACTGGGGTAGTAAGAAACCAATAGCTTGGAACACACATGGTTCCCGCAGCCAGGATTAACTTAGACACACACATGGTTCCTGCAGCTAAGACAGACTACTTCTTCACAATTCTGTCTAGTTAGGTATGCACCTCTGCTGCGTTCTGATTGTAAAATTAATCTTACAACACATGCATAGTCTCATTATGATAAAATTCAAATGCTGTATACAATGCTTAAATTATTTACACTGTGGCCAGGAGAGGGGTGCACATGTGACACCCCAGGATTGGATGGTACAGGCAAGAGAATCAAGAGTTCCAGGTCAACCTGAATTCCAGCCTGTGTCTCAAGAAAGAACTAAACTAAAAATGTGTCAGAGTGGCTCAGGGAAGGAACTGTTTCTTAGAAGACAATTCTCAAGAAGGAACCACAGTAAGTTTTCAAAACCCAAACCACAGTAATCATGTAATCTAATGGTACTCTAATCTTCTCAGATCCTACAAATGCCTGAGATGAGGAGGTCTATTTCCTAGTCCCCTGACCAAGATGGCCAGGGGGTAGCCTTCCCTGGCTTTCCACCTGTGCTCTGAGATACATCCACAGGTATAGGGTGTCCCTCCGCAAAGCCCAGAGCCAAGACTCCACTCCAGTAACCTGTTTTCTGGGTTTTCCAGGATCAGCAGCAGCATTCACCTCCTAGACGGGAGAGAGAGAGCTCGGCACAGGCTTCAGCTTCTGCCTCTTCCTCCTCTGTAGAAGTCTCTCCACCTGTGTTCTGTCCAGGAACACCCCTGGATAGGTTCGAGAGTGCGGAGGGCGGGTTAGAGAGGGGACACAGTATTGGTGTCAGGGATCCCGATTTTTGCCAAATAAATTCCAAGGTAAATGCTCCTGCTGGCTCCTTTAGAAAGTAGGTCCATGGTGGGTTCCCCACAGTTGAGATGCTTTTGAGCCTGTAAAATGATGGTCCCCAAGACTCTGGGCGGAGATGGCTGCAGACAGGAAGGCTCTGGTTGTGAGCTATTTCAGCGCTGGCTAGCTGACTGCCCCGGTTGTGACAGCAGTTCCGCAAAGCAGAACAGGATATTGTCCGGTGTTGAAAGGAAGACTCTTGGGACCACTTACTGATTTGTGGGCTAACCTAGGAAAACCCAAAATCAGACACCTGACGTGGGACACCTAATGTAACCCTAGTAAGGACTGAAAGTTTAAGGTCATAATAAACCGGAAGACAGCCTAGGCCATGGGGACCTTGCCTCCAAAACATAAGGAACGGACAGAGAAATGACTCAGCCGGTAAAGGCTCCTGCCGCCAATAAAGCTAATGGCTGGACATATCCCCAGAACCCACGTAGTAGGACAGAACTCGTTCCTGAAAGTTGTCCTCTGACTCCGGGCTTGCAGGTGTGCATGAATGTACACACATAATAAACAGGTGGAATGTTAAGGAGGCTAGAGGGATGACTCAGAGGTTAAGAGCCCTACTCTTTGGCTCCAGTTAAAGGGATCCAATGCCCTTTTCTGTCTCTTCTGTTGTCCACAATATGTGCATGGGAATACACCTATGCCCTGTGCACACACACACACACACACACACACACACACACACACACAGAGACAGAGAGAGAGAGAGAGAGAGAGAGAGAGAGAGACCCATAATAAAATGAATCCTTTAAAATATTAGTTTGTTTGTTTTTTTAAAGGGCTACATAAAAAAAGGCACATTCACGGTAAATTTATTCAAAAATTAGGAATGGGGGCCACGCCAGAAGAGCAGGGGTAGAGCGGCGGTGGGGGGCTTTCCTTCCTTCAGCCCCATTATTTCTGAGGCTGCCCCTGGAACGCTGTGGACCTTGCTAGCATCTCTGAAAGGAAGCCCGCTTCCTTTAAACAGCTAAAGAATGAAGAGATGGTGTCTTCAGCCCTGGGCGCTTTTCCAATGGAACTGGGTACCCGGAAGGGCATTTGCATTGTGTCTCAGAGTCAAGCCACATCCACTAACTGCACTCGAATCCGAGTGGATCCTTCTGGAGCCACCTCTCTGCACCGATTTCGAGTCTGCAGCCTGCAAGTCCGCGCCAGCACCCAGGGCCTGCAGGGGAGAAGTATTCCGAAGAGATCACTGGAGGAGCCGCCCCGCTCTAGGGTTGCAGAGCTGGAGCGGGCGCTCCGCACGCAGGAACCCAGATCCCCTCGGCAACACACCCCAGGCCTCTCCCAAGCCACCTCCGCTCTCCATTGCTCCCTGCCACCTGGGTCTCAGTCCCCAGAGCGCAGGAAATGTGAAATTTCTCTCCTGCTGGAATCCACTTGGTCTTTCTCCAAAAAGCTAATCCGAACAGGGTCCAGACCCGCCGAATTTCATCAAGAACAAGTTCACCCGCGCACCCCATTCCCTACTCTGCCCGGCGCCACCGGAGGGAAAGCAGAAAAGAAAGCGGGGGCCAGGTCCCTAAAGCGGACTGTGGCAGCATGGAGACGGGGCCATCTCCTCCCGGAGACACGGACGATTCATCCCCACACCGGCAGCATTGTGCATTTTTCTTAGGTCTCCAGCAAGGCCAGGATTCCGAATTCCACGGTATCACCACGTTTGCACCCCATGAGAACTGAGGGACTTTTAGGGTATAAAAGAAGGAATGCCCACGACCCTACAAGATTTTTCTCGAAAAGAGGAGTCTCAGCTCCTCCCAGCTCTCGCTCGGACGAACGCGAGGGAGGGATTATTTTCTACTGTGTCTCATAAGCCCCTCTCCCCATTTGATCCACAAGGCCACTGATGCCAGGTGGAGGAAAAGATTCTTGAGAAGACAATTTTATCAGCGTGAGTCGATATATTTATCAGGTCAGAAAGATGAGAGATGCTATTAAAAAGAAGAAGCGGGACTTGGTAAATCACTCCTGTGACCTCAGCATTCGACAGGCTGGGGCAGGAGGAAGGCCATGAGCTGGAGGCCAGCCTGGGCTACTACTGAGCGTCTCAAACAGAAAGAAGGGGGAGGGGAGAGAAAAGGTTAAAATGTGAAAGAATATGGAAATTTGTCCCTCAAACTGGGCACATGCTCACCTAGGGAGCTCTTATAGGGTCCTGTAATCGGCAGAGAGGAGCGTGGAGTTCCCTCTCTCTCTGGTCCCTGGCTAGTCAGCGCCAGGCCAGTGCAGATCCCTGCGGATTCGCCAGGCCAGTGTAGATCCTTGCGGATTCCCCGAGTCAGCCTCTGCCAAGGACCTTGACCTAGCAGGGACTTGGTCGCTACGCTTAGCTCCCCCTGACCTGCTTTTGAACCCGCTAATCCCACCCCAACTCTTTCTCCCGACGTTCGCTCCACGCGATAATTCCCGCTATCCCCGCAACCCCCACCCCCTCTCTACACCTCCAGGGCTCCACACTGTGTCCCCGACTCAGGCCCGAGCTCCCCACCAAAGCAAACGGCCTCAGCTACAAACACCTCTCCTCCCAGCTCCCCTTATTTTAATTTGTTTCTTAAAATAATAGCAGTGCAAATATCAGTCTTTAACCGCAACGAATCTGGCAAACTGGTGGTGCGGTGGAGTCCGCCGTGGTTGTCTAGCGAGAGCTTGCAAAGGGTAAGCCGGAAACTCGTGCCCGCCAAAGCCAGAAAGGCTGGAAGAACAGCAGACCCAGGGCAGACCCACTGAGGTTTTGAGGGAGTTTTATGTCTGAGATGGGGCCTGAGTCTGTAGGGACTCTTAATCTGCCAAATTCTTCTAATTCTTCCTATCTAGAGTCTTTTCGTAGATGTATGTTTCCCTCCGTAAAAATTAAAACTGGTTGTTATTTTACAGGTTGGTGAAATTAGTCCACACCTGCACACCCGCCCAAGCTGTGGGTCTACAAGTTTGCTGGAAGTTGTTAGTTTTGTTCTGTAGCTGACCAGTGCTGAGGCGGGGCGCTTCCTTCCTGGTCCTCAGGGAGAAAAGGGCTGTGTAAATGTATCTTCCGATGCTGTTATGCTGAAAACCCAAGCTTGGACCCTGCGCCTGCACATCTGTGAACCACCTGGTGGGGTTGCCCAACCAGGACTTCTGAGATCCCCAGTCTTGGCTTGCTTTATTTGACTGTACAGGGCAAAGCCGGCGATCTCCAGAGATCTGTCTGTCTCTCTGTCTGTAGAGGGATTTGGGTCTGTTTGGCTCCCAAAGGTGACCAACTGATGAAGGTTATTCTGGAACATGCAGAACATGCTATTCCTGGAGAACTGAGATAGTCCTTAGAGGCATCTTAGAAAGTCCTGAAGCTACAACCTGCAGTGAGGGGCTCAGCCAATGGCTGGCATCTTCAAGCGATCCCAGGAGGCTCCACAAGCACCAGCTGAGGGCTGTTCTTAACTCCACATCTTGGAAGTCATTTCCCAGAGTCAAGACTAGAATTGAGCGTGGAGCTCATGCAAAAGATCCCGTGTTCAATCCCCAAAGGGCGGATGCAGTGGGAAGCCCACGTCATCCCAGGTTAGGATTCTCTAGAAATTTCCCAGCCATAGGCCAGGGAGCAGAGAAGCCTCACTCAGGTTCTCCTTGAAGCAACAGGGTTTCTGGATCTTCAGTGCTGGAGAGATGGAAGAGGATGGTTGGTGGCCTTAAATAGGCAGTGTTCCTGCATGTGAAAGCCACAGCAGCCAGGGAGGAAATCGTATCTGGTACTCTTGATAAACATTAGAAGCAAAATGTCTCTGCAAGCCCACTGGAATCAAGTACTTTTAAAATACTATTTTATTGGATTCATTCAACCAATGACAGACCACAAATTTAAAAACACAGAAGGCCATAAAGCCACTGATACTGACTGTCTTTAGGCTCCTCCTCAAAGGTAGATAGGGAAGTAGTGTGGGCAGTTTATGCTGGGCTCCAGTAGGCACCTGGAAATTCTAGCCTTGAGGACTATTACCAGCTAGTGGACAGCTCCACCTGCTCACTCCACCCCAGCTTCTCCCAGCAGAAGACTGATGTCTAGCCATCTCCCACAGTGCTCCTCCCCAGGGCCAACGAAAGGCTACAGGGTTGGTGGACAGCTGGAGCATCATGGGCTTTGAAATGTCTCAAGTCTGGCTTCCAGGAAAACATTGGATTAGAACCCAAACAAGGAAAGATGAGCTGTGGTTGTGCCAGGACCCCAGGTTGGATGCCTAAGAACAGGGTTCTAGTTTGGGATTCATATTTAATGGCCCTTTGGGGAAGCAGAAGCTTAAACTATACTGGCTGATGTGCTGGCCTGGGGCCATGGTGGCCAGTTTAGTTCCTTCTGTACCTCCACCCAGGACAGACACAGGGGCAGCTGAGGTCACCATAACCTCTGGTGGAGGAGGAGGGGACCATCAGGAGCTAATGCTGTGTGCCTGGCTTGACACCTGAATAATACAAGCATCTGTTTTTCTCTGGTACCAATGACTGCAGGCATGGGCTCAAGTGGTCTACTAATTAATTTACTTATGATAACAATTCCAGGGGGTGGAGCTACTATTTTCATTAGATAGATGGGGACACTCTGGCACAGAAGCTAAGCAACCCATCAGTTGGTGACAGCACGGGTTAGCCAAGACCCACAGTTCTTAGTCATCTCTCCAGGCACCATCATCCAAGCAAGCCCAGCCCCACAATCTCTCCTGATTGGACAGAATTGGGAAGGACTCTTCCAGAAGATGACTGGGGGCATACATACACCCAGGTGACCGGCAATGCTACCCTGAGCCTCTCCTCTGTCTTCTCCCCAGAATTTCCCCTCCTAGTGAGTTGCTGGCTCCACTGGGACACAAAAGAAATTCAAATACAAACACACAAAAGCACCTGCCACACAGTGGGTGCTAGTTGGCATAAGAAGCAGTGTGCTGCTACATGCTACACACAAATGAATCTTAAAACACACTGAGAGAAAGAAGCAGCCACAGGGATTCACACTCATATGAAACACCCCAAACAGGCAAATCCACAGTCACAGCTCAGGGCTGAGAGGGAATAGGAGTTTGAGCGTGTGTTTCCCCTCAAGGTCTCTTGTAGCCCAGGGTAACCTTAAACTTGCTATGAAGCCAAGGATGACTTTGAATTCCTGATCCTCTATCTCCATCTCCCAAGAGTTGAGATTACAGGTATGGCCACCACACCTGGTTGAGGGGAGGGCTCTGGGAATGGAGCCCAGGGCTTTCCTTTGCTAGACAAGCACTCTATCTGGGCTGGATCCCTCACCCATGAAAATGCTGTGGCAATGGCTGCACTTACCAGTGATACCCTCAAATCTACCAAACTATACACTATAAAATGATGAGCTACGTGATTATTTGATCTATATCTCAATTAAAGTGCCAGTATTGCACACACTACTACCACCCTTGTCCCAGTCCTGTGACCCTCAGGTGAGGAACTTCTAGATAACCATGCAACTGCAGCTGAACACCAGAGATTTTATTACAGGTGATCTGAATGGGTTCCTATTGAAGAGCCCATTCCCACCTTTCCCATTCCTTAAAATTCTCTGACGCTGATGCCAAAACCAGAGCCAAAATGAATGCTGCCCTCTCCACACCTGCCTGTCTGGCACCTGGAGGCAGTTAGCCTCCACCTTGCCTGCCACCATGTGCTCCTCTAGTGTGTCTTTCTTGGAGACCCACAGTCTCCCCAAGGTAGTCTCCTTGCAAGGCCTGGGACTCAGCAGCTCTGGAAAATTGCAAACTCCTTGCTATGGGTGTTGGCTCACTTTAGAACTCTGGCAGCCTGGCTAGGTTTCCTGCAGGAGCTGAATGAATGGACAGAGTGAAGTAGGAGAAAACAGCCTGGATATCCTCCAAAAGACAGCTTAGACAAGCCAGAACCACATCTTGGATCCCAGAGTGTTGGGGAAAAGAATCCAGCAACAACTGACTGATAATTACCTGCCTTGTGACCTAAAGACTCCTGTAGACAAAGGCCAGCAAGAGTAGAGCATTAGGAAGCAGACTGCCAGTGAATGCAGAGGTGACAGGTTGGCTGAAATAGTTGATATTCCCAGCTGGGATCAGTAGCCCTAGTCTATGGCACTTTCCATCCAATCTCAGCAGTGACCTCTCACGCTCACCCACTCCCACTGTCCTACAGCACAAGGGTCCAGCTCCTTCAGAACCGGGGTCACAGACACACCTTTATCATCTTGTGTTACTTAAAATGTATCAGTAGGGGTTAGATGGGATGGTTCAGTGGTTAAGAGCACTTTCTGCTGGTGTAGAGGACCTGGGTTCAATTTCCATCACCCACATGGTTGTTTACAACCATCCATAACTAGTAACTCCAGCTCCAGGGAATTTGACTCCTTCCTCCGACCTCTGCAAGCACCAGGCACACACATGCTGCACAGACATTCATGCACACAAAGCACTCATACATAAAACTAAATCTTTTTTTAAAGGTGTGTGTAGCTACACTTGACAAAGAGTGGCATGTTTGACTTTTAAAAAATGTGTTCACAAGCCTGGTTCAATTCAGCAGGAGGCCAGGCACCAGAATGTGAGGCACCACATCCCCAGCACCTCTCTGCTGCCACACTTGCCCCTTCTCTTTCAGCAGGGTTACTCTGGGAAAGGGATGGGTAGAACAGCCGTCCTCCAGAGGCAGCTTTGTCAGTACAGAGTTCTGGCTCCCAGATGGGAGGCTGGAAAAGGAAGTGAGCAGGGTAGACCCTTTCTGTGAGCTCTGCCAGGACTGGGTCTACAAGCAATTTTCCCTGCTCACCTCAAACTCCAAGCTTCCTGTAGTGACAAATCTAAGTACTGGATTACCTGGGGACAAAGCAAAAGTTACTCAGGACCTCCCCAGGGATCTTTGGGAGGACTCCCAAACCAGGGAAGAGGCTGGCAGTGAGTAGGCAAGCTCAGCACACAATGCTGGAGAATGGAGGGGATGGCCCATCCCGACCTCAGCACGAAGGAAGTGCAAGTAAAAACTGGACTGAGGTGGGTCTACTTTATCATGTCCTCCTGTCTCCCTTCAGCATCTTTGTGTCATAATTTCAGGGTTTTCACTACGTTTATAGAGGGAAAGCTGTTTGTTAATAGAGTGCTTGCCAGCCGGGCGGTGGCAGGCGGGTCTACAGGAGCTAGTTCCAGGACAGACTCCAAAGGTACAGAGAAACCCTGTCTCGAAAAACAAAACAAAAAATAGAGTGCTTGCCTAGCATGCAAGAAACTCTGAGTTTAAACCCCAGCCCTGCATAACCCCAGTATGATGACACACACCTATAATTCCAGCATTTCAGTGGGGCAGAAAGATCAAAAGTTGATCATAGCTACAAAGCTGGGAGTTTGAGGCCAGGTTGTGCTAATTGAGACCCTGAAGAGGAAGATAGGAGAAGAGGGGAAGGAGGAAGAGGAAGAGAGATTCTCAGGGTTGTGGCCAAGTTGAGACTTGAGTGAGGCAGCAGGTAGGTGCTGATGACCAGGAGAGTACAGTAAAGTCCAGGCCTCCTGACTCCCTAACTTGTGTGAGAAAAACCTTCAACCTCCTGAATCCTGAATCAGGTAGAACTCAGGTACACCATGCTGTGAGCCCTGGGAGCAGAAGGGATCTCCAGAGCCACTCCTCTCTACAGGTCCTCCCTTTCCAGGACATATTCAGACACTCAAGAGAGCCAGCGGCATCCTACCACCCACCACAGACTGTGGCACTCACTGGCCAAGTGGCTGTGCGCTAACACTGGTGCATCCAAACTTCCTTTCACAGGAGAGCACTAAAGAATGCAGTCTCCCTGAGTGGAAGGATGCACTGGCAAGAGACCAGTGGCACTGAAGGACCAATCATCTGAGTACTCACAGGTCACCAGGGAACCCAGAACAGCCCAAACCTCTAGACCCAGGTTCTCTGCAAAACTCTCCAGGAAGAATGGCCCAGCTCACTAGGGGACTGGCCCTAGAAGAGGCTCATGGGATAAGACTGACTTCCTCCCATTAGTGAAATGAAGGCTTAAAATCATGAAAAGAAACACAGTTTATTGAAAGGGTCCAGAAGGTGCCACTCCACTTCTATTGGCATAGGAGGCAGGGGGAAAGACACCAGGGAAGAGTGTGAGGTCTAGCTGCTACTAACTTGTTCTTTTGTTTGCATTTTGTTCTATACTAGCTGTAAGATGTAATTTTAAAACTTGAGAGAGCCAGAGATGAGATAAATGCAGATGGAGCAGGTAGGGTGACCAGCGGTGGAAACACACCCCCCGTGGGGGGAATACTCTCTGTGGGGGCTGGTGAGAAGTCCTACAGCCCTCCAGAGGGCAAGCTGCGGTGATCCAGTGCAGGGATGGCCACATCGCCCTTATCTCAGCTGAGACACAGAGCCTGCTTTAACTACTCAAAGCGCTGGTGTTCCTTTTTCTCTTCTCTCCCTCTCTTCTTCCCCCGTCCTCCAGGAACCTACAGATCACACCGTACACACCGCTCCCTCTCTGCAGGCTCCATCACGTGCCCGAGAGCCATTCCTCCTCTATAGTCCTTGGCTTAGAGCGTTCTGATAATGTCTTCTTCCCTCTCCCACTCTCCCAGTCTTCTTTCCTTCCTTTCTTTCCTAGTATGGACCAGCAGGCATTCTCCCTTTTACCTCTTTCCTTTCCTTTTCCAATACTTTACAAGACTCAGTGAGAGTCGCTCTGTCGGTGCGTCTCTGCCAACCTCCCCTTTGGCTAAGGACACCTGGGACTGAACAATACACAAAACCATTTTCACACACACAAAACATAGGCCAAGGCCTTGACCGACTCCCCCACGCTTACATACTTCACCCTCAGAGAGGCCATGAGGATACTCGTCCCTGCCTGGTAGTCACTGACATCCTCAACCAGGTCTTGGGGACTCCTGAAGTATCTTGGCTTGAACTCCAAGTATTTGGCTCACCTCTAGTACCCGGTTTATCATCCCAGCTCTGCAGGTAGAAGAAGGGGAGGGACTGGGGTGGGAGAGTATCCCCTAGCCTTTAGGGAAGGAGCCACGGACCTCGGTCACACAAACACCTTCTCTCTCAACCTCCCCCCATCCCGCCCCAGTCTCTTTAAACCTGAGCCAAATAAAATGAAACTGGTCCCCATATCTCCTGACTATAGAGAAGCTGGACTCGGCAGAAAGTGTAGCCAAATGGGCACCTGAAAGCGCCAGGCTCACGCCCAAATCTCTGCTCACATTCTGGTTCTCATAGCCCGAGACAGTGCCGAGTAAGGGACTGCTACAACACAGAAA
The DNA here is from genome assembly GCA_028555095.1 of Dicrostonyx torquatus. NCBI lineage: Eukaryota > Metazoa > Chordata > Mammalia > Rodentia > Cricetidae > Dicrostonyx > Dicrostonyx torquatus. Next base: position 1,572,767 of record JAQHUG010000047.1, on the reverse strand, counting down.
GAAAGTTGTGCGGGGGGTGGGGTGGGGAGGGGGGAGTCGGAACTCGGTCGCATTCTCTAACAACCTCAGAGCATTCGGAGAGAGAGCCTGGCATTCGCTCCCGGCTCGCAAGATCTGGTTGTCTGCCTATCCAGCTTGGCACTTACCCTTGGCCAGAGGGGAGTGCATCGACCTCCTGAGCTTGTCTGGCCAAACTTGTGAGAGTTCTGCAAGAGGTGGCGTCCTGTGCGCCTGAATGTGTGTGGGAGTGGGGGTCGCTCTGAGCCCTAGGCCTGCACCCCAGTCTCCACTTCCACCCCCAAAGTACCACGTGCCGGAGCCCAGCAAACCTCTTTTCTGCAGGGTTGCGCCTGCGTTGCCGTCCTCTCACACTGGGTTATCCACGTAGCGGAGTCAGCCTGAACGCTGGGTGCATTTCCCTGTGAATACAGGGGACAGTGAGGAAAGGCGTCTAGAAGGACCGGTGGAGAGTAATAAAGATTAGGAGAGGGTGTGAGGCCGTCTTCTGTACATTGGGACGGTCTGGACTCCCACTTCCAGGCTCTAAGCAACGCCCCACACGCGGAGGTGCGAGGACACCGGCCCCTCCCCTTCTCTTCTTTCTCTCCAGTCCGTCCTCCTCTTTTCTCCCTCCCCTTTTCCCTCTTCACCTCCTCCCTCTTCCTCCACCCCCCCCATCCCCAATCTCCCGCTGCGCTGTGCCTCGCGGAGCCAGCCAGAGTCCCAGAACCCCAGCTCGCACCCAATCGCCGACTGGGGGCGGGGCCCTGAGAGGGGCGGGATCGAAGAAGGAAGGGGCGGGGAGGGGCGGGGAAGGGCGGGGAAGGACCTGCTACCCTGAGCTTGGACTAGCAACCGCCGGGGCCCAGACAGCAGTGGTGGCGGGCATGGGCGATGGGGGCGCGGAGCGGGACCGCGGCCCCAAGCGCCCGGAGGAGCATGGTGGCCGGAACGGGCGCCACGGAGACCACGGCGGAGCGGAAGATTTGCGTGCTGACACGGGTAGTAGGAGTCCGAGGGAGGTTGCCGCGACCTCGGTCTCCAGCCCCGCGGGCTCCAGGGAAAGCGGCGGAGATAGCGAGGGACAGCCGGCGCTCGGTGAGACGGACCACTGCCGCCGCATCCTAGTACGAGGTAAGGGGACAGCCGCGGCTCTGGTTCTTTGGGCTACCATGCTATCCTTCTTGGGGACTCTAGTCTCTCTACAGCGTCCATCATTCAGTTCATATACTAGTTCATTCATTCGGCAGTACATCCAGCAAATATTCCGAGTGCCTATTGTGTGCGGGACACTGAGCTGAACGCAGGGGACAAAGCAGGGGCTGCTGGAAGGAGTCCTTGTTTCTCCGCCCAGCAGTTCGTCCTCCTGGGCTGATCCTCTATCTCTAGGCCCATCCCGGCGGGTTGCTGCAGTAAGGGATGCTAATCAGTTGGGGAAGCAAGACACCGAGAGCCAGGGCCCTACACAGCGGTTCTCAGAGCAAGGGTGTTGAAAGTGTCACGCGCGCTCCGCAGGGACAGGATAGGGAGGAACCCGAGTGGGCAATTGCTGAAGAAGGGCGGCCCTGCAGGCGGGCGGAGTGCTTCCCCGCCTTAGCCCAGCCATGTTTCCCAGCACTGGGCCTTGCGTGGGTTAGTGCCCAGAGAAGGCTCGGTGGGCCGAGGAAGGCTGGCCCGTCGCGGCTGCGCTGCCCCAGTTCCCACTAGCTTGGACGCTGACTCCGGACGCCCCGTCGGCCTAGACCGGCTGACGGCTGACGCTTTCTTCCTCAGCAGCTCTCTGTTTCCCAATCCTTTCCCAGGGGGGAACTAACCTTCACAGCACTCTCCTACCACTGCCCATCCAGACTCAGGCTCCCAGTGTCAACCTCCTGGGTCTGGGCCTCTCTAAGGTAGAATTCTTTCTATTTTTGGGTCCTGCCCTCAGCTGGGCCTGGGGCCTGTTGTTCTCCGCCATCCTGGTGTTTCGGATTCGCTCGCTTACTTGGCTTCCCCTAGTTGCCCTTTCGGAGCCTCTTCATCCATGTCCTCATTCTGGAACCCACAGGCCTCAGGAGGCCACCGGCCATAGCCAATTTCCTCTCTTCTGCCTAGGAGAACCTGGGTTTCTCTCACCTGAGAGAATACCTTGGAGCCAGTGAAGAATAGCTTCCTTGAATCTTTGAGTGGCCCTGGACCTCTGAGATCCAGCTAGGACACAGCACAGGGACAGCCTGCCTGAAGGCACAGGAAGCTGTCTTGAATTTAGGAGAAGGGAAAGGGCATAAAGAAACACTCCTGGGAATAGGTGTGGTCACTAGAAGATTGGGTGGCCACTGCCACTCTAGGGACCTGCATGGAATTAAGGCAGTCACACCAAGATGTGAGGACTTGTTGGTCATTTGGGGTTAAATTAGAATTCCATTCTGCTGTCTGAGAGGTTCTGAGTGCAAGTGAACCACCAGTTGAGTTTCACTGAGGAAATCTGCAAGGCTTCCTTCCAGAGATGAAGGCACAGTCTAACGTTCCCAGCTCCTAGGGTAAGGTCTCCAGTCCTCGCCAGTGCTGTGCATCACACCGCCTAAGAACAGATGTGTCCTTCCTGTCAGGATAACTGAGTTCGGAGTCCAAAGATGACCCACCTTCCATGAACCTTTATGTAGAACAAATAAACCTTGTTCATGGGCATCAATGGGATTGTCTCTGAAGCTGACTCAAAGTAAAAAGGGGTCCTCTCTCTTCTGGGATAGAACCACTTAAGTCAGGCAGGGACACATACGTGGGGTTGCCCCCATACATCTTCAGGGATACACTTTTGTAGTGTACTCCCACAAGGCCATTCTCTTACATTTGTAATGGAGATATTAACTATGAAGTACAGTTATCCACCTACCTGCAATGGAAAGCAAATGCAGCCCTCACAAATCCCTCTGCCCCTCCCCCATTTAACGACAAGGATGTTATTACAGGCCTGAAATGCCCCATGTTGGTTACTGCTAATCCCTCCAAGGCAGGATCACTAGTGTCCGTCTCTGCTCAATTAATTGAAACCCCACCACAGCTAAGGGTGGAGGCTCCCATAAATGAAGCTAGCCCAATACTGGGGCAGGAAAGACTACCTTGTCCAAAATAAGCAGCCCTCTCATATGTCCTTAGCACATTTTACCCTGGTCCCCTGATCTTCTGAAGACATATCGTCCTTGTATCTTCCAAGGAAGCCATTAAAAGGTGCAAGGGAGAAGATCTTTGCCCTGGCTGCTGGGAGGGTAGGGAGCGTAGAGAGTGATTCCACTCTCTCCACATCTTTCCACCCTCCCTCCCACCCCTGGTTGTGGGATTGATTGAGAAAGATCTTTAGCCCTGGAAAGTCCAAAGACAGCTGAAGCCAGAGGTGAGCGGTGAGCAGCGTTGGTGTCTGGCCTTACTGCCCTCCAGCCTTGGTGATTTCATTTCTAAGGATCCAGGGTGCTGCCAGGACCACAGAAAGCACTCTGCAGGATCTCCATAAATATTTGTTGAAGGAAGGAGTGGGTAGCCCTGGGGTGGCCTATAACTCCTGTCTGATGGATGGGGCAGTGTGATTTGGTAGTCAAGCCCCTGTTAACTACACACACACACACACACACACACACACACACACCGTGGACCCAGGCACTGGGACTGAGCTCCTGTGGAAAGCCAGCAGTTTAGAGGTGAAGAACAACTGATAAAGGAGACTCAGACCATCTTGAAGAAAAGGAGCGGGAGGGGGGCAGGGGGAACGGTTCTCCTCCGTCCTCTAGGTAACCCTCCTGCTTGCCAATGTCTCAGATTTCCTTTGAGAATGCAAAGTTGGGAGGCCAGGAGGCCCCCTGTTCCGCTCACCAGGCCTTCAAAATGGAGGCATTCTCTCCAGCGGTTGGCATAAGTACTGGCACCAAGATGATAGACCAGAAAAGGGCACACCACAGGCTTCCACACAGTGAGGCTTCCTCCAGGACTCCAGTCTCTAAGGCCCCTAGACATCCATTGTTCAGGGCCTTTGACCAAGGAGGGGTAGTGTGGAAGGAACCTTTTGTTTTATCCTGGAAGGGGCTCACCAATGGGGTCAGGCGAGGAATGGGGCCTCCAAGCTCTAACCTCACCCTGCAGTTGGCCAACCCAGTGCTGACTTTTTCAATGGAGAAGGACTGGGACATGCAGAAGAGAGACAGTGTAATTCACAGAATCCTGCAATTGATAATTAAGCCTGCTGCCTCCTTTGGCTCAGTTCGGTGGTGCCTTCTATATCAATCCAGACAAGAATGCTCCACAATTCTATGGTCAGTGCTGGGAGGCACCAATAATCTGCTCTGTCAGAAGTGCCCTTTGGAGCCTGCTACCTCCTCTGCAGCTCTCCAAACGCTAGCCAAGACTCATCGGATGCACCCCAGCCTTTGCGAGAGCCACTTCCGAAAATGGCAAATCCTTCAGAGGAGTGATGCACCGGCTAGCTGTCCACCCGGCTAAAGCGCCCTGGAGAAGAAACTGGACAGATGCACCCGGTGCTTGGGGACTTGGGGGTCTCCAAGAACACTGGGTCTTTGACTTGAAATGACTTGAAACGACTTGAGCATGATCTGGCCCTTCAAAACTTGCAGTCAGTCCGGTGGGAGCACCCAGCAAGTATACCCAGCCCAATGGTTGTGTGGGACTGACCTGCCTTCTACAGCTGCACCCGAAAAGCGGCGCAAAGGACAGTGGCTTCAAACAGTCTCTTACACCACAGAAGGCTAGGCTCGATTTCCACCGGTCCCTGAGCCTGGGGAGACCTCCAGGCTGCAGGCTGTGGTTCAAAGCCAGGGCCTCATTGAACTACAGAGAGCGGGACAAAGCCCCAGTCTTGGGCCTCTGGGGTTTCCCCATATCTCAGTCTGTGGATACATTCAGAAACCTGGTCCGGCACACGCCTGCCCGAAGCAGATGTCGAGAGCTCTGAAAGACTCGTTCAGGAAACCGCACTTTGGAACTTCGGAAGATTTTTCTGTTTGTTTGTGCTTGTTTTTAAATTTTAGTGTTTGCGGAGTGTACTTTAATTTTTTTTCCCCAGTGGTTGTTCATTCTCTATTTTCCCCGTTGTTTCGTTTGTTGTCAGCAGAGGAACCGCATTCTCGATGCTGGTCTGTGCGCCAGTCATTTGGTTCTGTATTTTGCCCCTCTGTGTACTAACCATGCTCCTCACAGGAAACCGAAGCAGGCCGCGGAACGCGGCCTTGTTGCTGCCCTTCCGACCAAACCTCGTTTTCAAAGAACGATTGATCGATCGGGACGAGTTACAGGGGTCTGCTCTCTGGAGCGTTCTGCCTCTGCATAGTCACAAGGGATCCGCACATCCACAGGACCCAATGAGGGGGCGCTGGGAACAAATCCTTGGAAAGCTGGTGCTGGGAGTGTGGATCGCTGGGGCTGGGGAATATCCGTGTCAAATCGCAGGGAGGCCTCCGCTCCAAACTCGCCTTCTGGGTTCCAGTGCCATCCGCTAGAAAGGGCGCTATGCATCGCATAGGCCTCGACGCCATTGCTCAGCTGCCTCTGCCTTCTGTTTCTCTCTGGGTTGTACACATTTCTTCTATTTCATTTTAATCGGGGACGACAGGGGGAGGGTTTTTGTTTTGTTTTGTTTTGTTTTTTGTTTTTGTTTTGTTTTTTTTTTTTGCCTTCCCTTTCCTGTTTGTTTCATATGAGAGAAATTGGCCTGGTTCTCCGAGGATCCGGCGGTTGTGTAAGCCCCTGTTCTGCACCGCAGATGGAGCCGGTCTGAGAAAAGGCGCAAAGGGCATTAAGCCCTCCCGCGGAGAGCCAGAGTTGCCTAGGAGCCCGGCCTGTCCTGCGGAAGGGCGCTCAGGGCTCTACCACCACCTGCAGACGCCGGGATTTTCCAGCGGCCTAGACACTGCGGAGAAGACGCAGCGACCGGTGCGGATCTGGTCCAAAGCCAAGGGCGGATGAAATTAAGTAGATACAGGTTTCCTTGTTGTGACCTGAAACAGGGTGTCAGCTTGCAGAGGCGGTGCCCTCTCTTAACCGTTTGCTCTCAGAGCTGTGCCTTCCTTTCTTCTTGACTTAGTTCACAGACACCAACATGCACTCCTGTGTACCTGATTGAGTAAAGCCTAGGATGCTTCTTAACCTGGAGATTTGCTGCCAAACTGCCCTGGCACTGGGCTCCTAGATCGCACAGTGGCGGGAAGGGGAGGTGTCAGAAGAGCAGGCAGTCCCCATTCTCTCTGTGCCCTTGGAAGGTGGACTCCATGCCTGCCCAGCCCACCCCATTTTTCCTTTCTCGGCACACAGTAGGCATTCAAATATTTGCCAAATAAATGAAAGAAGACCATTTGCTGCTATGACCTATTTCCTAAGCATGAGGCCGCTAGTGACCACTCCCCGACGAATGTGCTGAAATTCCTTTCTATTTTGGCGTCGCACATTCGTTTGGACAGTAGGAGCATGCAATGTAAATGCTGAGTGTGAGGTCGACAGAACCTTCTTTTTAAAATTCCTAACTTTGGAAATTGCTAAAAAAAAAAAAACAAAACTAAAATTGAACAACCTTAATTTCTTTTCTTGTGCGTGCGTCTCTCTCTCTCTCTCTCTCTCTCTCTCTCTCTCTCTCTCTCTCTCTCTCTCTCTCTCTCTGTGTGTGTTGTGTGTGTGTGTGTGTGTTCTGATCATAAGGCATCGTGGAATCTTTTGCAAGGTCGTTGATCTTGCAGGACTGCAGTGGAAGCGCCAGTAAGGTTCCAGCAGAACTAGCCTAAACAGATTGTCCAGAGTGGTAGCCAAGAATTTGTAATGGATGCAAAGACAGGAAGATTGCCTCAGCTTCAAGGATAGCCTCCTCACAGTCTATCAAAACAAAACAAAACAAAAACAAAAGTAAAACAAAAGCGAAAACCGAAACAATAACAACAAAAATACCTAACAACGAAATAGCTAAAACCACTAGATAAATAGAGCTGTTCTTTCTTTTGCTGATGGTTTGACCTCCCACACCCTCAAGGTACAGCTTAGGCTGGCCACTTCAACCAGTGGACTAGCCCATGCAGGACTTCAACTCCAGAATACAAGCTCCACGGGAAAACAGAACCAGAGGCAGCTACAGCTGCCAGAAGCTGCATTCCTTCCTCTCCTGCTCTTTCAGGTGATTTCCTTTATGCTATTATGGAATTCACCTTTAAAAACTCTTAAACTGCTGTTCCACCATTCCTGTGTCCTTTGATGATACAGTAAGCTGATCGCATCGCCCGATCTAATTTAGTACAAATACAGTGACATGAACTCCCAAGGCCCCAGGCTTTGTGCAGATTTTTGTAATGTTTCAGTGAAATAAAATCCTAGCAGCAAAACTGCTGTTTTGAAAAAAAAAAATCTCACTCAATTGTCAAGTACGAAAATAGCCAAAATCTCCTTCATAATACCCCTTTTATTTATTATAATTATAATAATAATAATTATTATTATTATTATTATTATTATTATTTTGGCCTGTGTATGTTCACTCATGTATGGAGGGCAAAGGACAATTTGCAGGAGTTGGTTCTTCCTACCATCTGGGTCCTGGGGAAGGAACTCAGGCTGTCTCTCCCTGGATCTCTGCCTAGGACCTGCTGAACCTTCTCACCAGTCCCTAATCTCCCTGTTCTGCTTTTTAAAGTCTAAGGCAAAAAACTCTTCTTAGCAGTGCTCCTTGTGGAAGGCAGCCATTTTTATTGCCTTGTAATCCACTCTTTTGGGCCATTTGCATGTTTTTGCACAGCTGTGTGTTTATTTTCCTTCCACTGCATTTAGATGTAAAGAATCCTTGCTTATATTTAACGAATATTCGGTGTTTCTTTTTATGGCTCTTTGTCACATAGCTGGGGCCAGATGGGTGGACATTGAACTATTTTCTGTTACTCTTGCATGCATGCTGCAGTAAATAAACTTGGGGTTTTTGTTGGTTGGTTATTTTCATTTGGTGGGTACATCTGTGAGGGAGCTCCTCAAAGTGGGTTACTGGGTCAAAGGGTGTCTTTGTTTAATTGTCCTCCGCCGCCGTGGCAATTTACATTGCTACCCTCTCTGCACCTCAGGTGCTGGGCAAGCCTCCCCCTACCTTTGAACTATTTACCTAACCCCATCTCTAGACCTATTTTTATGTTTGTTTGTTTGATTGATTCAGAAGGTTGCTTGTTGTTAAATATTTTACAGTTTTATTCTTGAGTGTTTGTGGGAGTGGGTATTGTGTGTACAAGAGGCCGGAAGAGGTAATTGGATCCCCTGGAGCTGGAGCTACAGACAGTTGTGAGCTGGATCATGCTTTGGTCCTTTGAAAGAGCAATATGCTTTTTCTACAAGAGAACAGTATGCGCTCTTGACTGTTACGCCATATCTCCAGCCTCTGGTTTGTTTTTTTTTTACATTTTTATTTATTTATTGTATGTGTGAGTGTGAGTGTTTTGCGGTCAGAGGGCGATGTAAAGGACTCCATTCTCTCCACCATGTGGAAGCAGCGGATGGCAGCGTGGCAGTTTGATGGGCTAAGCCATCTGGCTGGCCCCTGGTTTTGGTGTTTTGAGACAGTATGTATATGTAGTCCAGGATGGCTTAGAACTCACTATGTAGCCAAAGTTGATCATGAACTCTGGAATCTTTGCCTCCACTTCCCCATTGTGTGAGAGAGCCACCACACCTGATCTGCTTATATATTGATAGATATTGTCAAATTATTCTGCAAAGGAGGCCTAGCAATTCACACTGCTTTGCCTATAGACACTGTGGGTCATTTAGACACTGTCAGTGTCCGGGACTGCAGGAGCTGGCATCTAACTTCACACCTTTGTTAGTGAAGCTGAGTGTCTTCCCACACCGACGAGCATCTATCTCCTCTGCAGCCAATTGCTGACTCTTCCTTTTGACCGTATTTTCTTTTTCTTTTTCTTTTTTCTTTTTTTTTTTAACCGTATTTTCAAAGACTTCTTTCCTCATCGGTCCATAGAAATTCTGTATTATAGTCCCCCCATTGCTCTCAGTTTTATTGTGGTTGTTCTAGTTTATAACTTGCTTTTCAATTTTATTAAAAATAAATTTTTATTGGCCTTTGTTTTCTTTGGTGTAAGATGTCTTTTCAATCATATAGTCCATCAAACTGGTTTGCCTTGATATAGATAGATAGATAGATAGAGAGAGAGAGAGAGAGAGAGAGAGAGAGACAGATAGACAGAGAGAGAGAGA